>SCLG01000142.1:257432-277878 GCA_004367875.1 Oikopleura albicans
TTTTGTCATTTTGAAATGGTTACATTTTGAAATGCTTATACTTATCGCATCCGAAACCAAAACTTAAACTGTAATTCCCAAAATGTTTTTGTTAACTTTCATGGGGAAGTGTGTGTAGGGCAAAACGGGTATTTGTGACCCCCCTCAACTTTTCGAGAAAATTCGGCTGTGTTATTTTTTGCGTAGGTTGAAGATTTCAAACAGCTCTCTAGGGGGCCCTGGTGGCCCAAATCAATTTCTGAATAGTCAGATCGACGTAGTTTGACGAGCTCTACAATTTGGTTTTACCAGTTTTTTGAATTATTGCGAATTATTGCGATTTTTTCAAGTGTGTGTATATATACACACATTTCCCCCTACGGGTTCCCAAAAATTCCTTCCCCCCTGAGAGTTAAATAATAATTTGCCACGTTTGACTGTAAGAAGCGGGTATCCACGGTTTGTCCGTAGTATAATCTTCTTCGTAATAGTAATATGAATAGTTGTAATATTCTGAAAAGTTGCCTTGCTCATCATAATACCATTCGTGTCTTCCGGCATCGCTGAATGTAACACATACACTGGTTGACGTGTAGTACGTGAAAACATTACAGTCCGTATTATCTTTAGTCGAACTTTATTAATCAAATAATTTGTCAGAAGTATACACGATCTAGCTTAGATGGTCTGAATGATCTAGCAACTGATATTAATTTGTTTCGCACTTTCAATTTGATATTTTCAAGAAATAGTTTGAAAAATGGTTTTATGATACAATACTTCACTGATCAAAATTAAACCTCCTGCAAATGTTGGAAAAATTTGAAAACTTCGGCCAAATCTGATTTTGACCAGATTGGGCGTTGCGGTGCTTTTGCCAACGCCCAGCTCCCAACCAACGCGTTGGGAACGTTGGGCGTTGGCCAAATTTTCTTTCAAACGCGTTGGGAGCGTTTGAGGTTCGGCAATTTTTTTCCCAACGTGTTGGGAGCGGGAAAATTCAAGCGTTGGCCAACGCTCAACGCAATTTTATGCTGTATGTATGATGTGTAAAAGTGCGACGTCCCTTCGACATGTTCTCTTTCTTGTTTAAAATAGTTTTCCACTTACATGTATATGTTTAGCATCTGTGTTGAAATTGTTGGACGTTGGGGTGCGTTGGGCGTTGGTTATTACCAACGGTTTCTTAGCGTTGAGCGTTGGGAAAAAAACAACGTTGGGCGTTTCGGAAATTTAGAACGTTGGCCAACTTTTCCAACACTGGGCATAACGTTTAACGTAACAATAATAATTATGCGTTAAGCAGTGCGCTATTATTTTGCATATTTCCGCGTGTATAATATAGCCCGAGACCTAAACAACTGTCCATGCAATCCTGAACGGTCCCCGTCTCTAGGGAGGCGATTTCATGATCGAAAAAGATAACCGAATCCCAATACTTCATTTGTCCTTGATTGGTGCATTTGCATTGGTAGTACCGAAACGTATTGATACATTCGTGAGTCGCTTTTTTAAGGTTCCTATTTTTTTTTGATCCGTAACAACTATCAAAAATGTGTTCAAGGGTTAAAATACTAAAAATTATATCCTATTTTATAATTTTAACTCCCAAAATTTGCACCAAACGGCTTACCGGGCTTAATCGAAAATTGCTGAAACAGGGGTCTAGTCAAATTTTATGAGGACCAACATACGACGAAACTGTTTTTCTGATAAAAATTCGAGAAATTGACATTTTTGGATGCGTTCAAAATCGACGATTTTGTATTTTTGCTTATATCATCCTGAAAACATGAACATATGGAAAACCCTGAAACAGGTGACGACTTTTTTTGAGACCTTCTTTTGGGAATACTTTCTAGATAATACCCTTATGAGGAGTACCCCATATCATATATGGGCCATATGGGTACCTAAATTTACAAAATTGGTACTTCCACAAAAGTACCCCCAAAAAACGGTCGAACAAACTTAGTCGACACCTGTTTCAGCGGTTTATGATATTCGTTCGTTTTATTCCAAAATTATCGACGGGAAAACTTGTCATATTTTCAGCGCCTTTCTGTAAATCTTCCTATATTTTTTCGGAAATGTCTGAGAATTTTTTTACAGTTTCCATTAGATTTGTCGTAATGAATTACCCCAGAAACCGCATCGTTCTCTTAGATATAAAACTTAACATAGCCGCCAGGGCGTTTGGTGCAAATTTGCACCGTTGTCCCCCTACGAATTAGGGTACACGAAATGAAGAAACGAATCTCAAATAAGGGTAGAAAAAAAAAGTATTGCGCAATATATTTTGTACTAACACACAAATTATATTAGAAAATGAATATATTTAACATAATAGAATAATTATACTTTCCTTTATCCCTTTTTTGACAAATTCGGAATTCAAGTTCAACATATTTTTTTATGATTTGATAGAACAAAATTTGACACAATACCGTTCTGATTTTAAAACGCGAAAGAATTTTTTAGCGAAAATGCATATTTCTTCATAAGTGCGGCACTTAAGAGGGGGAGGACTGTAATACAAAAATATTTTAAAAACAGGAAATCGCCTTTCGGTGATTTGCCTTTCGGTGATTGGCCGAGCGCCCTCAAAAAGACCAATGACAGACTACATAGGTCTAAGACGCGATGTCAAGCAACGCTACTAAAAAGTGGTAACATTATTTATTTTTTTCGCGTTTGAAAATCACTGCGATAGTTGACGCACACTTACCCTTATATGGCATTCCCCTTTTGACCATTAACATTAATAAATTTAATTATTAAGACATGATTCCGATTCAGTCGGTGGCACAACTTGATATTAACATTTTAAAATTGAAATGGAATCGTTGCCTGGACAAGTGTTCTCGTTTTCACATTCATTGATATCCACACAAATGGAACTGTCTTCGGATTCGAAATGAAGGCCACTCAGACAATTCCGACAGACTCCGCCGCCATTTTCAATCACACATTTGCAGTGTTGATAATTGTAAGTTGTACAGTAATCGGCACACATTCTTTGTGTGGAATTTGAACATTCCGCCATCGGAGGTTGGAATGTAGCTTGGATTAGGGATTAAAATTAGAATCATCAAAAATCACTTAGTGATTATCACTGCTTATTATAATGATTCATAACTTATAAAGTGAGAAAACACTATATTTTACATTTGGATGGACACATAATCGTTTTAGTTAAATTTAAAATTTCAAAATTTAACTCCCAGGGGGAAGTGTGTGTATATATACACACGACTTGTTTTTCGTCAATTTAAGGCATATGGAGGCCCCGTAGGTCAAAACGAGTATTGCTGACCCCCCCTCAACTTTTCGAAAAAAATTACATTGACGGTATTTTTTTTTTGCGTAGGTTGGAAATTTCAAACAGCTCTCAAGGGGCCCTGGTGGCCCAAATCTGAAGAGTCATATCGACGTAGTTTGGCGAGCTCTACAACTTGGTTTCACCAGTTTTTTGAATTATTGCGAATTATTTTGATTTTTTAAGTGTGTGTATATATACACACATTTTCCCCCTACGGGTTCCCAAAAACTCCTTCCCCCTGAGAGTTAAGTTAAATAGTATTCCCTGACTGGAATAGTTGTTGGTGGTGGCTCAGTTGTCGGACTAGCACCACATGGAACGGATTCGGTTGCGGTTGGCTCGACAATTGCTTTCATAAACTCACCAGGTGGGCACCGACCATGACCCAGAAAGACCGTTGGCTGACCCCCAATTTCGGGACCGATGGCCCATGTTTCAGTATTCATCCACCAGACCGATCGAAATGCTTGTCACAGTTTTTTTGAAAGTTTTTTTGCAAGATGCAAAAAGAAAGGAAAATACAAGGCTTCACGCGTTAATTAGACACCGCGGTATTGTTTCGCAGTATGTCGAGTAACCGCATGCAAAGGTGTTCATAATGTACCGGTAGATCTAATACTTTTTAATTTTTATCAAAAATACACGTTATATTATAAAACTGCCTTTGTAAATGTAAAAGTCACCCAATTCGTGTCGGTAAGCTAAAATTTTTTCTTTATTTTTTTGTTATACTGTTCTTCACATACTGTAACCAGTTTTGGTATATCGCAGTGATTTTCAAACGCGAAAAAAATAAATAATGTTACCACTTTTTGCGCCTCTGGGCCTCTGGGCCTTATGTGGCCTGTCATTGGTTCTTTTTTGAGCTATTTTCTTCTTTGAGCTTCATTGAGCTATAAAAAGGACCAGTGACAGGCCACATAAGCCCCAGAGGCGCTGTCAAACAACGTTACCAAAAAGTGGTAACATTATTTATTTTTCGCGTTTGAAAATCACTGCGATACATGTATGCTAATTTGGTATAATGTATACCGTATACAGTATACGACATAAATCATTTATACGTTATACAATAGCCGCATTTTTAACTCTGGCGTACTTGATATTCTACGACTATATTTTAACCTTTGTCGACTGCGTAAGAGGTGACACCTTCGGCGATATACCAAGTTGCATTTTCCGCGCCATCCGTATACCTCCAGATAGGATTTGAAACCTCCCAAAAATGAGGATTGTCATCATTCTCAGCAATGTTGTACACAGCCGCATGCCCAGTATTATCACAATTAGCAGCGGCCAAATACCAGCTGGAAAAATCTGCGTTTGGGAAAATGTAGTAGCGCTTTAAAAAGTTGTAAAAGTCAAAACACAGAGTGTTTCGTTGCTGTAAACTCGTCAATTCTGACGATATGGAGTATCACTGATAGTCTATCAATATATAATCTTAACACAGGGTGCCAAGTTAGGACCATCATTTTCCAAAAGTAGATGGTTGACGTTAGCGATTTGTGCAAAAAATCTGAAAACAAAAATGCGAATGATTGGTTAACAGATCGTGTAGGCTAGGGCTGGACGTTTAATGACCGGACAGTGAAATGGGGACCCTGTGTAGTATCCCTGTGTAGTACCCTGTGTAGTACCCTGTGTAGTACCCTGTATAGATATAATAAAGTTGATAATATAGTTTAAGTGGTTTAGAAAGATAAAATGGTTATGGCGACTTAGCAGCTCAGTGTTCATTTCTCTTCGTTTGATACGTTTTCTATTTCTATATATTGTCAACTCTTTTTACTGATAAGGTTCTCGGAAAGACGGTATGTCACCTCCATAACAAAATGGACGCTCTTGATAATAAACTCGATTAGTCCATCTCCAAAATTCCATCAAATCAGACGACGGATAGAATGCGACCGAATTCGGAAAAACTAAATTTACAAACTAATATTAGTTTAACTCGCATGGGAAAGTGTGTGCATACAGTGTATACAGTAATTGGTATTGCTGACCTCCCCCTCAACTTTTCGAGAAAGTTCCATTGGCGGTATTTTTTAGCGTAGGTTGGATATTTCAAACAGCTCTCTAGGGGGCCCTGGTGGCCCAAATGAATTTCTTAATAGTCTGATCGACGTAGTTTGACAAGCTCTACAATATGGCTTCACCAGTTTTACCAGAATTATTGCAAATTATTGCGAATTTTTAAGTGTGTGCATACGTGCGCACAATTTCCCTCTACGGGTTATCAGAAAGTCCTTCCCCTGAGAGTTAAAAGGATAATTGGGCAGGTCCCTTTTCTCTTATCGTTATTTTGCCCAAAACGGGTAGTATGTGCTCGACACACTGATTACAATTATACCTCGGTTGCTGGCATTATAGGCGGTTACTGCTTCGTATAATCCAAAATAAGGTTCTGTATCCAAACATCCATTTTTGCTAACCCACATAATGTCTGGATTACATAGATCGTTACAATATCGTTCGTCAGATTGATCACTGCAGTCTTTGTAACCATCACTAAATTGAAATATAAATAGTTCGGCCAAACTTTAACTGTCCAAGACTTTTTATAAGAGAAACAAAGTGAAAACGGCCCTCAAATGGTAGGTGAAAATTAAAATGATAGGAAGATAACATAAATTCGGTCAATTTTGATTCGGACACACGGTAGCCTTTAATTCGGCGAACCATTTTACCATTCAAAGTTTGCCAAATAGACCTCCTGGCCATCATCGCATTGTTTAACTTTAGGTGCTTCACAAAATGTGGAATACATCTGTGCCAATTGCAAAACATCTTGAGTTGACATTCTCTGCGCATCGGGCTTTTGAACTGGATTTCCATCCTTATCATACATTGTCGAAAGTCCAGCCGACGCTGCGTCATGCGTTATAAATGCCCTGACTGATAGTTCACATTATATTTGACGTGGTCATGAAAATTTGTTTATAAATGAAACGAGGACTGCCGAAGTACTTCCAAAATATATTTTTTTTTCGTAAAAAATTAGTCTATCAAGATAGATCACCTAACACGTTATGTTGACACCCGTTATGTTAACAAAATTTCATTTTGTTACCACTTTTTGGGATTTGATGGACCTTGGTTTCCGCCCACGCCCTAACCCGTCATGTTAACAATCGTCTACGTCTTAACCGATTATGTTAACAAAATTCCATTATGTTAACAGGTTAGACGTTTGATGGTGTTAACATAACGTGTCAGCTGGTATAAATATTACAGAGATACTATTTTAGAGATTTATCTTTTGATAACTGTTTTGATGCACTTACAAAAAAACATTTATTTCCGATATTTTCAAAAAAAAACTTTCTGGCAACGTTTATGCCCTTTTTACTAAAAATTTTATTTCAATTTTTGTCATTTTTTGACAACTTTTCTCACAATCTTTGTTATTTTTTAACCATTTTTGTGACAATGTTTGTCATTTTATGAGTATTTTTGTCAACTTTTCTGACAACTTTTCTGACAACTTTTCTGACAACTTTTCTGACAACTTTTCTGACAACTTTTCTGACAACAGTAGTTGTACAGTACGACTTGTACTGTATTAATAATTATTTGTTATAACGTTGGGAAATATTTCGCAATAATTTTTGAGTTGGATGAGATTTTAAATATGACTGATGAACCATTCCCTATGTCCGTAATGCATAACTGATTTTCCATCGTACGGCGAGTTCATATCGAACCAGTTTGTTATTGATAACTTATTATAATTGTATGACCACTCGGGATCAATATTCTCAAAATGAACGGTTATATGCGAATCACGGTCCGGCCGCGACTGCTCGTGGTAAATGCCGAGGGCATGAAGGAATTCGTGTTCAATGATGCGTTGATAAAAACAGGCCCAGGACTGTAGACTCATTTGGACTGAGCTCCACGAGTTGTAGCCGACGTAAGAGTAACATCCTGTCGCGTCATCAAGGTTGATATATCTTGCGTGGTCTAAAATATACCTATAATTAGATTATTGGGAAGATAGACTTTCAGAGGTTAGTTCAAATCTGGGACGATTTTGAGTGAAAGTCCCTGAACATTGGTCTTATTTTACCATTAACTCTTGTTGGTCATTGTGCGACGATCGTCACAAAATGGCCTATCCATCCTCATATGTCATACAAACGGCCTCATATCAAGAATCGTGGAGAAAATTTTTGAAGTCAAACTGGAGATTAACTTCCTCTAACCGATCAGGTAGTTTACTACCAAATCGACTTTCATCGTTAATAACAGCCAAACGGATTGAGATTTTTTAAAACGGAAAACAGTATAGAATTTTTCCAGCAAATCTACGTAAATATAACAAATGCTCAAGTTTATTTTATATTTTAGTTTAGTAGAAAATTCGACATGAAACGCACCAGTTTTGATAAAAAATCTAAACTTTTCTACTTTCGTCCTCTGTCACAGCTAATTGAACAAAATTTATTGACGAGAGAGACAAAAATCTACCAAAAAAAAACAAAACTAATTGTTTTGCACGTGTTTTCAACTATTATTGTTCTTCTAATTTTTGAGAAATTTGGATTAGAAGCAAATCCATTTTCACGAAAATTGGGACAAAAATTGGTTTGTTTTGTCTTTAGTTTGCTAGTACAGCAAAGCGGACACTTTGTTTTCACGAATGATAACAAAATATGAATGTTCCAACAAAATTCAATTAATTACAGTCCCTATCCCCATTAGAGCACAACTCAAAAGTGCTCAATTTTGGACAGTTTTGAAATACTCTTTTGCGAGAATATGACCCTAATAAAAGCGTCTTTAATAGGAGTATGGACTGTAATGAAAAATTTTAAAAATGGATAAACAAATTAAATAACAGTCATTTCAATTATTAAGAGTAACATTTGATCATACTTAGGTCCACGGGTGCCAAATTCCATTGGTACGCGCCTATATCGGCGATTTTATTAGAAAATCGTTTTCGGCGATTTTTAACTTTTCTCTGTAAAAATTGTTTTTGATAAGTTGAAATTGAATTGAAACATAAATAAGAAGCAGTTAAATTTTTTAAGTAGATTTGTTTTCATTTTATTAAAATTCGTTACTATTTTCAGACTCATATTCGATAAACAAGGCGCGCGCATCGGTTAAGGAAGTTAAGGGAATTAAGGGAACTTAAGGGAGTTAACTTTTTTGAAAATTTTTTTTTTTTGAAAAATGTTCCTGAGGTGAATTTGAAGACATCTGACGATTTTCGTATTGATCTGGATAGATTTGTCATGCTCGAGTACTCCGAAACACAAACAAAAAGAAATCGTTGTGAATTTCACAAAAATTCGATATTTCACATTTTATTCAAGTTTGTCTATTTTTAAGCTAGGTTTATTAATAAATCATCGGATGCCCTTTATCTCAAACTAACCTACAAATTTGCGACATTTTTTATAATAGAGAATACGGTGTTGTAATTGCAACGCTTACAAATTTCAATTTGACAACGTTCACAAAATTTAGTACAATTCTTTCGTAAATTTCGAGAGACGCGTAGGTGAGATAGATTATTTAATCCGAGTTTTAACTCATCTTTGGGCCAGAAGAGATAAAAAAAAATCCAAATTGAACCTTGGATTTCGAGTTAAACTCGAAAGATATGAAATCGTCAATTTTTGCCATGACGCTGACGGCAGCAGATGATACATGTTACGCAAAAAACGTAGATATAGAGTAAGTACAGGGTGGTTCGATTAGACCTAAGCTGATTTTAATAAAAAAAAGTTAAAAATTCACTACTGTATTTTAGAGAGTCCACTCCATACGGACGATTGCTTCCAATACGGACCTTTTTATAACAAAATGTCCCCAAAATATCGTCCTGATTTTAGAACGCGAAAAAATGTTTTAAGCGGAAATTCATATTTCTCCTTGAGTTCGGCACTTAAGGGGGGGAGGACTGTAATACAAAAATATTTTATAAGAAGGAAACGGCCTTTCGGTGATTTTCCTTTCGGTGATTGGCCGAACGCGCTCAAAAAGACCAATGACAGGCCACAAAGGCCTCAGACGCGCTGTCAAGCAATGTTACCAAAAAGTGGTAACATTATTTTTTTTTCGCGTTTGTCAATCACTGCGATAGTCGAAAAATGGATATTTTATGACACTTCATCTCATTACGGACGATATTTTGGAGAATCAAAAACGTCCGTATTGGAAGTAAGGACTGTACTCTATTAAGACATTTTTTTTGCAAAAAGTGTATAACTTTTGACAACTTTTTGAAAAAAGTTTTTGGCAACTCTTTAGACAAAGGTTTTTGATATTTTTTTCAAAAGTTTTTTTCTAATTATCTTGGCCACTTTGTTGTGACAATTTTTCTGACAGTTTTTTCTGACAATTTTGTGACAAGTTGAAACTTCGATTAAATAATGTATTATAGAGAGTACTCTATTAAAGACACTTTAAAAATAATTCGTACAGACCATAGTTTATTATGGGCAACAGAGATTGTCACTTATTTGGGTAGGAGCAAGAAATAGGAACTTTTCAATTTCAATCTAATGATTATTTTGAAAGCGGTGCCCTATTTCGCACGAATGTTGTCGCAGATATGGATCACGTGTATACCGCCAGTGATTGCCAGATAAATTGCGAATATTACCGCGAGAAAGGTTGCGAATATTTTGTGTGGGAGAAAACCGACTTGAAATGCACTTTATACAACAGTTTGAGCGAACTTGAGCAAGCCGATGAAGAGCAAGGAAAGTACATGGGTTCAAGGGAAGGGTGTGTCGCATGTCACCGGAACGGATGGGATTACCGATCGTCAGAAGGTTTAGCCGGAGATGGCTCAGTTTCCGTATCAAACATTTTTAAATGTGCCCAAATTTGCGAGTTTTCAAGCGACTGTGCCTTTGTTAGGTGAGTAATTGATCCATTGATTGCGCATGATCGAAATTAGGGGGAGAGCCAATTAAGGCCACGTCAAATAAGAGTTGGCGGGTGGTAAGGGTAAATAACAATACGTCAAAACATTCGACGTCTAGAAAGGGTACGCCAAAAAATTTTTGTGTAACATTATAGGTGGGCTTAAGCTATTTTGTTTTGCAATTTTATTTTGCAATTTTATTTTGCAATTTTAAGCACGGAACTTCAGCCTGATTCACCGTTTTTCATCATACATTTTTTAATTCTCTATTTTTAGTTTCAATATGCTAGAATCGCGATGTTATCTCAAATCAAGTGATGCAGCTACTGCTGGTGTCTCTGATGAAAAATACCAAAGCTCTATCAAAGGCTGTTCAACTAATAGATGTGTTCAAGAGGTAAAAAATTTGACGTATAAAAATTTGAGTTTAATTTAACAGTTCCGTAGAATCTGAATTACGAAAGCGGTTGGTTAACGAGTTACGATATAATTGGTAGATCTGGCGGTAGCGGTATTCCGGGGATATCGAGCCCTGGAAATTGTCAAAGAATTTGTCAACTTGCGAGCGCATGCCGTGTCTGGACGTGGGACACCGAACATGACATGTGCTATCTCGAAATGTCGACCTATAATTTAGCATATGACAAAAATGCGATTTCCGGTGATAAAGACTGTGTGGAAGGATCCATGATGGGATCCATACTAAATGCAATTAATTATATAACTTCTGGATTATTTCAATAAAAATCATTTAAATTAATGTCGTTTTGGTCACTTTAAGCCTTACCAAAGAAAGCGTTACGAAAAATTTTCGACTACACAACTTTTGCCCCTTCGTTGCGGCCTCAACACCGGTTAAATGACGAATAAATCGAGACGAGGGTTAGCTATTAGCTATTAGCTAACGCTCGTCTCAATTTATTCGTCATTTAACCGGTGTTGAGGCCGCAACGAAGGGGCAAAAGTTGTGTAGTCGAAAAATTTTCGTAACGCTTTCTTTGGTGAAGCTTCACGTGGGTAGCGCTTCATTTGGACAACGCATCACTTGGGCCAAAATTTTACTCAAATTCAAGGTCTTGCAAGGGTGTTAACTTAACCCTGTTAAGTCAACCATGGTCGCGTTTAACGGCCCAATTGAACCTTTGGGCCCAAGTGAAGCATTCTGAAGTAAAATAATCAAAATCTTGTCTAACAGAAACTGTCGGCCCATTTGAAACTTATACCAAACGTTAAGCCTTGATAAACTTTAATGATACAGTTCTCGAAGTGTTTCACACGGTAAAGAATTATTAAGGTCATTTGCATATAAAATAATCTATTTTTAATTATTGACGTATTAAACGTATAAAACGCGTTAACTTTTTCAGCAGAAATAAGGGAAATTAATTGGTTTTATCATGTGAACGTTTCGAGGTCTAAGAGTGTGTTATCCTAAAATTGTCATAATATTTTCCCTGAGAATAATCGATAATACCGTATCTAATCTTAATTTACGCAACAATCATTAGTCAAAACTGGGTAATAAACCCCTCTGGCTTGTATGCCTACACAACTCAATTGTATAAATACTGTGTGGTCATATATATTCCAAATCTAGGATTAAAAAAACGACAGGAGACTTTTGTGGTGAATAAACTCAGAATATGAAGTTGAGGTCAATTTTGACAATAACCTTGGGTCACGTGACCTCGACAGAAGATGACCTCAACCAATGTTATGCCAAAAATGTAGATATTGAGTAAGTAGACGTTCACCCAAAAACTCTGGTTTACCTTTTGTAAAATAATTATTCAAAAAGTGGTGCTCTTTTTTGGTTGAATATTGTTGATGATTTCGACAACATTCACAATGCCGAATTATGTCAGCAGCTATGTGGCCAATCGGAAAACTGCAAATATTTCATTTGGGAGAAACGAACGCATGAGTGTACCTTGTATAACAGTATGAGCAAAATTGAGCAAGCCAAATATGATCAGGAGAAATATATGGGAGTTAAAAATGGTTGTTTGTCTTGTTATCGATCCGAATGGGATTACCGTGGAGCCAGCAGCCTGGCCGGAAATGGATATATTTTTAGTGTTTCCGACGTTTTCAAATGTGCCGAAATATGCAATTTTTCAACAGATTGTGCACTGGTTAGGTGAGCGAGGTTTAACTCTGCACCGTATTTGACTCAGTGATTTTCAAACGCAAAACAAAAATAATGTTACCACTTTTTGATAACGTTGTTTGACACGCCTATGAGGCCTGTCATTGATCTAGCGCACTCGGCCAATCACTGAAAGCAAATCACCGAAAAGCGATTTCTTTCTTTCAAAATATTTTTGTATAACATTCTTCCCGCTCTTAAGTGCCGTACTATAGGAGAAATATGCATTTCCGCTAAAAAAAATTTTTTTTCGCGTTTCAAAATCAGGACGGTAGGACACAAAAAACGCCGCAGTGAAAGTTTAATACCATCGAACGAATTATTCTAGTTGGTTCTCCTATAGGGAATCGACTAGAGAAAATTGGGGCATCTAGATTAATACTGAAACAGTATACAAGCGAGCGCCAAAATTTGCTTTTGGGGATTCATCGCTGGAGGACACACTATTTGAATAAGTATGTTAACTAACTTTAATTAGCTTTAACAAGGTAAGGAAAACATGTTACTTGAAAACAGATGCCGTTTATGACGTTGATGATGCTACATATGATGAGAATTACCAAACCGCAATTGAAGGCTGTACTAGTGAAACATGTGTTTTGGAGGTAAGATACACCCCGTAAATTACGGGCCGTAATCCATTATCTAGACCAATTTGCCTTTCTTTACAAAACAAAAATAAAATGCGCACAAAGCGGACAGTCTTTAAACCCCCCTTCAAGTCCACGCCAGGAAACCCCAATTTTCTCAATGATCCCCGAATTTTACGTCATTTGATGATCTTGTGCAATATGAAGATAAAATTTAACTTTCTTCGCAAACAAAACTGTGCTGTTCCTTTGTTTCAGTAGTTTGTTTCCCCCAATTTTATTTTTTAAGTTAACTTTTTTAAATATAATTTAATCGACTAATTTTGTAAAGAATCGACATTACGAAAATGGTTGGTTCACCCGATATGATATCATTGGTAAATCGGTTTCAAGCGGTATTCCAGGTGTCACTGGGTCAGCAAATTGTCAGAGCATATGTCAAAATGTTAAGGATCGGGGATACACAAAAAACGGTGATTTGGAAAAAAAATTATAATCGGGGCAAAATCATAGCAATTTTTAATCATATCAATTCTAATTTTCAAACTTAAACTATATAAAAGACACCGTAAGTGATCGTGATGTTCATCCTCGACAAGGACTGCAAGTTTTGGACATGGGACAGTGGTGATAAAAGTTGTTATCTGGTTCAAACGGCATCTTATTTGGCACATTCTGGCAATACGATTTCGGGCGGTAAAGATTGCGTAGAAAAGCCAATACTCGAATACAATATCGATAAAATAATTCAGTAATTGGTACAGGAGTCACCAATTAAGAAACGGGTGTGAGTCATGGGAGTCTAACTTACTTTGCGCTTCAGTGTCGTCAACAAATTGAATACAACCGTCTAAATAAACATTTGAAACGTGATGCATTGTGTCCATAACCTCTCCACGGAACCGTTGCATTCTTCCCGCGTTTATATTCGCGGAAAAACGGATCGGGACAAGGGTGAAATTTCGTGTAGTTATGCCGTCGGTGTCCCCAGGCCATCGCTTGTTCGTCCCACTGTAGTCGGTTCCAGGAATGGCAGCTTTTTCCACGTCGAATACATCTGCTGCCACACGCATTTTTGGATTAATATAACCTGTTTTCGGTGAATACTATTGAATATATGGAGGCCGCGACTATGGAAACCGTAAGATAGAAAAAAAAGCGAACTTGGAGGCCTTAAATCAAATTTATCTCGTGACAGAGTGAACTTTGGCCAAAATTGGATTAGCCTAATACAATCCACTTTTTAATTTTACGTCGAATGGCCTAAACAGTTTTTTTCGAAAAAAATTGGTTCGTGCTCAATAAAGGACGTATGTGCTTAAGGTGGGGCGTTTTTTATCCGAAAAAAGGTTATTGGTAAAATGTTATTGGGATAAAAGGTTATTGGTATAACAAATTTATCTAATGGTAAATAATATAATAGCTTAGACAATAATTGGTTAACAAAAATAATATTCGTAGTTACAAAATGAGCTGAAGTTTTGTGTTAAAATATAGTTTGCCGTTTCTGATTTAGCAAGTTGCTCGGCTTGTTTGGAAGACCAAATAATGTCATTATCGTAAATATTTTGCTGTTGCTGTTCTTCTTCCGTTAACTCACCAAAAATTGGAATAAACAAAAATATAAATGACCATGTATTCATAGTCGATTATGCAGGTTGATTTTTTTTCTCTAATGATGTTTTTTGTTTCAAAAAAATCTTTAGAGTGTCAGACTTGGAGTCTAATAGAGATTGATAACCTTTCATATATACAACAGCATGCATGTGTTATAAAGTTAGGATGGAATCATTTTTCAATAGTGAATTTTCGTTGAAGGAAAAAAATTGTGAAATAACTTGTTGCCGTATTATAAATGGGCGGTAATCCGCTAGAGTCATGTGATTCCTTAAATATTCCTTTTAATTTAATAGTTTTAAATTTTCAGATTAATTATTGGTTGCCAAAAATGTCAAAACTATTGGTACTAGTATCGAATTAAAGGAACCTGAAAATTTTTTTTCGTGGAAACTTTGTCTACTTTGGATTCGAGATAACAATTTTTTTTCAATTTTTTTTTTCGATTTTATATTCGTCTCTTTTTAAGAATTCAAAAATGGGTTAAAATGGCTCGTGGTGGTGGCTGGCTCAGAGTAAAACGAAACGCTTGTATGTACTAATTTTGTTGACAAGTTAAAAAAGGGTGTCGGACGATGACGAAACCGTTGGAGTAAATTTTTGACGTTAACATTAACTTTGGTATTCTTTAAAAATTATTCAATGTCAAATTTTACCCTCACGGTTAACATCCACAGGTCAAAAGATTTTTGATCAGCGTGCGAGTCGGACGACAGCAAAATTGATATCTTAAAGTGTGTCATTTCGTCCACAGCCAATCGCTACAAGACTTGATATAGTAAGTGAAAACTGTAATACCTGGCAAATGTTTTTTTTTATAAATTTCAAGTTATTTCAAACGTAGGTAGAAGAAATAAATGTATTCAAACTTGCAGATTGTGTTCAATTTTCCGTTTCACTTGAGCAATATTTTAAAATTGAACGAAATTTTATGTGGCTGTGATAAAACTTTTATGTTCAAAATTTTTGATGTTCCAAGTTTTGCCGAAAAACTGTAACGAAATAGAGCCGTTATAAACTTAAGTGAAAGCAGTTCGGTCTATTAATTTTATTAAATAAATTTTGGTAGTCTGACAGCTAATCTATGTTTGGTAATTTCCATGGTGTTTCGACCAACTTCATTGTCTATTCTATATTAGGGAGTCACTAATATACCAATCACTATTACAGAAGGTAAACCAATTCTGGAGCGCATTGCGATTTTGAGCCAAAGTCCCTTTTTGTTCCGAAAAACCGTTCCGGAATTAGATTTTTTTTTGTTCCGGAATGTGACTTTAATTCTTTTTTGAAATGAAAAACGTTCCAGAATTGGACTTTTTTCTGATAACTGTTCCGGAATGGGCTGTTCCGGAATTGGCTTACTCTCTTTTTATCAAAAAAGTTGTGGACTATTAGTTAAAGCGATTATGTAAATTAAAAAAGTATGCGTGCAGGGTATTTATCATGATATTGAATAAACTTTAGCAAAAAACAAGAACAGAGAAATCGTGGTAGTAATCTTATTTTTAAATGATGCAATTCGTGAAATCACTTTTCGAATAAAAAATAATCGATGCATCATTAGAAAACTAGACATTGTACA
The DNA here is from genome assembly GCA_004367875.1 of Oikopleura albicans. Taxonomy (NCBI): domain Eukaryota; kingdom Metazoa; phylum Chordata; class Appendicularia; order Copelata; family Oikopleuridae; genus Oikopleura; species Oikopleura albicans. The sequence goes on from SCLG01000142.1 coordinate 273,561, forward strand.
AAATTACTACAACTTCCGTCATCCCCAATTAGGTCAAATTCATGCATTCTCTGTATTTCGTGACCCCCTGAAAGTATTTAAATTCACAGTTGTTGGTCTTGTTAATTGAAGTCGGTTCTGTCTCTGATCACGACGCTCCAGTTGATTTTGTTCATTGAATTTTTCCTTGATTTTGGTTACTTTCGCTCACAGCATGGTTACGAAACAAAACAAAAATTAATAGACTGTGGGAAAGTTTAAGGTGAAGGTTGCTCTCAGTAAGTTTAAATTGACATTGTAGTTGATTTGATAGAAATGGGAAAGTCACGAATTTTTCAAAAAATGTGTTAATTTTTGGCACGAATAAATAAATTTAGTCAGTGAATACAACTGTGCAAATCTAGTGTCATTTATCTATAGATATACCGTTATTTCGTGCTATGTTTCTCTTTGTATATCTCATTCTCGTTTTTGTATTTTACCGGTGGTAGTACCAACGTGGTACCCAGTACTCTGGACGGTCAGAACAAAATGTAAAGAAGAGTCTTTTGTGTTATCAAAGCGTCTCAAACCGAATATTATATATTTTTTCTCTTTCGTTATTTTGGTTATTCTGGTCATCCACAGTATTGAATATAAAGCGGGACTAACATAAACATCTTATACAGTATCAATTCGTAATAACCATCCGCTGTGGGTTTCACTTGTAATACACGTGGTGTCATTGGTTTGGAATCACCTTTTATTCGAAAATCAGTTCATGCCAGTAACACTTCAAAGTTTAAAGTTCAAACGCTTTATTTAGTGGTCGCTCAACGTATGGGAATTTATTATATTTTTTTTCGCTACATTGTAAAAAATCTCGGCGACGATTGGTAACAACGTTTATTGCTATGAACGTATTTTCGACCAACCGAAGACATTTGGTATTTTTTCATCCTTTCTTTGACTGAAATAATGGTATCGCCTTGAGGTCATCGCCGATCTACTGCGCTTTGACCGAAAATTTTTGTATTCATTTTCTCGTAATACGTCATTCGTTGACCAAAATGGCATTTCCGCAGGTAATCTATAGAATTTCAAATTTATTTCTCGATCTTCACGTCTAAAATATAATAAACCTACTTAGATCTTGACCTCAATTAAACAATTTTATTTTAATATGTTGAAGACCTACCATCCTGTGCAATTTTCCTGCTCGTATTGATGTCCCGCAAGTTTTATTCATTAATTATTGGTAATAATATATACTGTAATAATATATATTATAAATATAATGTATACTACACCGTATGACATGTGTAGTTATCTGGCAGAGATTTTCTGGTCAGAATTTTTCTGGTCAGAATTTTTCTGGTGTGCAACTGGTATAGTTAGATTTCAATGTTTCACCGACAAATAACAACATCCAATATAAAAATCAAAAAAAGATTAATTTTCTAAGATTTTGTTAAGGAAACCGAAACTTATAAACAAAAAGGCTCATTTGTTTATCAAACGTTCATCAGTTTGTTTAGATTCCAGCGCTTTTCAACATTCAATAAAAACTCCGAAACCTAACTATTTCACCCATCAAAACATTTTTGTTCTAAGTGATAAACTTGAGCAGAAAAAAAATATATTTTGAGCCAAAATGAAGCTTTTCTTCTTAGTTTCAGCTGTTGCCGGATTTAGTCTTTATTCAACGAAGGTGCGAGACCGATATACAAGAAGTTTAAATGCAATTGCCGCCGATGCAATGCTTCAGCACGTCTCCAGCCAGGCCTATGGTGAAGATAATCAAATTCAAGACCGGGGTGAGATAACCTCAGAACATCTAGCGGCGCTTGAAATGAGCGAGGCTGAACGCAAAAAAGCAGCTAAAAAGAAGAAAAAGACAGATAAGAAAAATAAAAAGGATGCGAAAAAAGCCAAAAAGGGCGACAAACAGAAGAAAAAAGAAGGCAAAAAAGAAAGTAAGGGCGACAAGAAAGGCAAGGGCGACAAAAAGGGCAAAGGCGGCAAAAAAGGAAAAGATAAGGCCGAATTCGACGAATAGCCAAATTTTGGGAAAGTAAAATTCAAATAATAGAAGTCTTCTAAAACCGATTTCCGGATTGTTCTTCTAATTTTTGTTAGGGGCTTGATAGTCCAACTGACTGTATTTTTATTCAAAATACCATCTTAGACACATAAATATAAGTTCACACTGTATATTTATTAACATATTTTTTAAAGAAATAAAGATTGATTAACGAAAAAAATGTGTTTCTTTCTCGAGTAATTGTACAATCTTAAAAAAATGTAATTAGACATAATGCACCCGTTGTTCTTTATACAATTTCAAAAATAACGCAAATGTTTTTATTTCCGCCAGTAAAAAGCTCGTCGGAGTAAAACTGTTCTCTGATGAGTCATTTTTATTTTAGCTTTATATTACAGTTCTTAAAATTTCGGCGATATATTTATGGAATTAAAACGTTGCCATAGTCCGGCCAAGAAAAAATATGAACAACTATATACGAGCGGTAAATATTTCGGGTTGACTCTACCTCGTCGGGCCCAATAGCCCAGAAAAAAAAACTGAGAACAATAGACCCGCAAAGCTCAAGTAGATTGACAAAATGCGATAAAAAAGGAACAAACAAATATTTTTTTTCGCGCTTTTCCATATATTAACGTGACATTTTACTTACATTTTTTTCGTACAAATATATATTACAGTCCTTGTCCCCGAAACGGGTGGTTTATTTTTTATTTTTCCAACGACCCCGAAACGGGTGATTTTTCAGATTATTATGACAGAAATTATGCACAAAACACAGACAAGGCAAACGGTTATGACAGATTTTTTTAACCAGATCAAATAAAAAAGAATGTGTCATGGTTATTTTACTTGGGACGAAGACTGTACTTTAAGTGATATCTAAAGTCATTTTAAACACTTAAATAGCAAAAATATGTAATAATGTAGATTTTTAACCTTGAAAATCACTGATGTTCCCGAAACGGGTGGTCCCTGAAACGGGTGGTTTTTTTTTNTTTAGAGTCATATTTGTTTGTCCGTTGGGATTAACACAAACTAAAAATATTTAGCATAAAATTTATTGAATCAATAATTTGGCTTTGGTTTAATTTTTTAATTGCCGCGTCTTTTGTTCCGTCCATCTTTTTTTCTTTCTATTTGCAAAAACTGTACTGGGCCCGACGAGGTAAGATGCATCCAAATATTTCGGCTAATTAGTTCGATAGAATTTTCCATTATAAACTTAATTTCATCAACCGGTCATGTCGAACATATTGGTCGGAATATGGTTCTAGGCGGTTGGAAACTGAATTCCGTGCCACCAACCTAAAATTCCCAAGCATTTGACATTAAGGCGCCTTTTTGTCGTCTCCAGTTTTTTCTTTTGTTCGCTTTAGTTCAATAAATATGCGATATAAAAAACGAGAACAAAGACATGGCGCGCCATAGGCTATGGCCCAGAGCGTCTCGTTTTAAAATTAGTTCGAAACTAAAATCGCCTGGTTAAAAATTTTTATTCGAGTTATCCATATTCTCAATGAACTGCATGGAATATAAACTACAAATCGTAGAAAATTGCGTCAAAAATCATTCCTATTTAAGATTATTGTATGTATAACATACCTCAAAGGTTTAATAACCCGTTGTACTGTATATAAACTCTCAGAAAACTCTTTATTGGGGCGCATTTTGTTGAGTGATTGATAATCAACAAACGATTATTTACATAATCTAAGAAAAAATGTGTTCAGCGTCAGACAACAGTGTTAATGATTAGTAGAATTTTATCTATCCATATCATATGTGTTTTTACGTAACTGAAATATTTGCATATTCAACACTCCCTAATGATAAGCGTTCAAATGACAAGCCGTCATATTTATATTTGCTCTCACACCGATTCTATAGTGTCGTATTCTCCGGCAGAAACTTACGATTCTTTCGCAATATGTTTTGATACAGACTCTAAACTTCCAAGTTAGGGCACCTTTTGCAAACACAAAACCGACATTACCTGACTGACAACACATGATTTATACATCATTTCCGAATTTATTCAGGTAAGGTAACTGCTCAGGCAAGGTAACTGCTCAAAAGCCGTAGTTAATTATGGTAACGAGAATTCAGTCATAAAAATCTTCCCATGATCTTGAATAGCGTTTTCTAGCAGTATAGGGGTTCACCATATTGTACAACTCTCGCATGAAGTCCATCATCTGTTTTGTATAACTATCGCTGGAAGCATCGTTGGCTCTAAGGATAACAATTTATTTAATAAATATATATAATATTATATTATTTATATTATATAATTAAATTCTAATTTAAAAAAAA
>SCLG01000142.1:277894-300170 GCA_004367875.1 Oikopleura albicans
AAAAAAAATGGAACGGATAAGATTCGTAAATTATAAATTTTAATAATAAATAATTATGTTTTATTATGGCTCATACATAGAACAACTTATACTGTATAAGTTAATTACACAAAAACAGATCTTTTAAGGAATATATCTGTTTAAATGTGGGCTTAGTTTAGGGATTTCCATTTTTACCATAAGACCAAACAAAATAAAATAACCTCATAATTCTAGAAAAAAATCACTTTTTTAATTCTATTTTTGAAACATTTTATGAGTCTTTTTTTAATCGAATTATATACGTTTTCTTGTAGTAAGTGGCAATGTCGGAGTCGTAAGAAGAACGTGTTTCGCGAGACAAATAAACACGGGGCAGCCACCATTGTATTGGTTCTAAACTATATAAATGACAATCGAAGTCCCGGTCTACAAAAATGACTGTGTAGAACGAAAAAACCTAACCATGTGGTTACAAAGGCTGATATTTTATATTTTCGCTATTTAGATGCGGTCTTAAGAGTTGAAAATTTCTTCTTTTTTACGAACATCTAATAACCGATTTTTGGTTTGCTTAACGGTGAAAATCCTAGCTGTTGTTCGGACGAAAATTGTACAATTTTTCGAAATTTCAGATTTCAGAAGATCGGTTCTACAAAGTGTTTTTACACTTTTTGCACTATCCATTTGTTAAAACATTTTGAAAAAATAAACTTGAAATAACAATGTTTGTTTTAATCAACTCTCTTTTGGGTGTTATTTCAAAAGATTGCGTACTATATACGGTATACATGATATACTGGTGTGAGAAAAAAAATGTCACCGAATTTCGCTTGTAGGTTAAAAACATTACTCAGTCTTATCTATTGTAAGATCCGCGTGGAGCTCGGTGACAAACCGACGACCCACACCAGTACCTGATTGATCAGGTGATATGATACTTACTTTTAGCCGTATTCATAAAAACAAACGTTAACAAACATAGTTTAAACATTGTTACTGTTAACAAGATATAAATACAGTATAAACTTGAAGTAAACTCACAGTACCAACACACAAGTAATGTATTTTATACCTCTATATCATATAGACTATATGCTCCATGATGTAGCTTAATGTTGTATTACAGTATGTAACCTAGTGCTTAATAAGTTATTGTTAATTCAATTTTTGCTAGGACTAAGTTTCGGTATTTATTTGAGATAAAACAGTTTGATGTCTGTTTCATTCAAAAAGTGATAAATAATCAGATGGGTTATTACCAATGCCGTTCAATAGTTTACCGGTTTCCAAATAAGGCACGATATGTGTTATTTATGAGACAGAAATCTAAATGTGTAATGTGTTCTAATTTAAGGTTACTAAAGCGAACATTTTTCACTGATTTATTCATACTATGAGGCTAGTGTTTAATTGGGGTCGGCGAGAGTTCTTAGAGCGACAGCAAACAAAAAAATCAATAATACTGGTGTGGGTAACGAGTTTATCACCAAGCTGAAGGGACCTTGTTGTATATTGACGAGTCCCATAGGCTCAATATACGACGAGTCCCGTTCAGCTCGGTGACAAACTCCTTACCCACACCAGTAATACTAATATACGTATTAGTTGTTACCCATTTTTCTGGCACCCTCAATGATAGAGCTTTCGAAAACGCTGGTCAAGTACATTCAAACTTATGATTACTTTTCTGTAAAATAACTCATTGGACTTTAATTCCAATATTTTTGTTGATTTCTAATTTACTTATTTATTGAGATATAACAAACGTCACAAAAAAAATAGCACTAGCACTGTTTTGCCAGCTGTCAATGAGCAAAAATATGTTTCAAATTTAGCGTCGGCGATAGTTCTTTTTCGTTTCTTCCTCCACAATGACGATTTCAACGGTTGCCGTTCTACTCGCGGCGCTTTGATCTTTTTGCTCAGATTTTTGTGGTGTTTGTTCTGACTTCTGTGGCGTCTGATTGCTTTTTTGGGCTGTCTGAGTAACAATTTGTATTTTTTGGTTTGTAATCTGTTCTTTTTGGTCGCTCACTTGTGCCGTTTGGGTTGATTTTTGGGCAGACTGGTTAGTTTTCTGAGCTACTTGATTAGTTTTTTGCTCCTCTTGGTCAGTTTCTTGCGCCTTCTGATTCGTTTTTTGTTCTACTTGGTCTGTCTTTTGAGCAACCTGATTGATTTTTTGGGCAATTTGGTTAGTTTTTTGTTCTTCCTGGTCGGAAACTTGCATTTTTTGATTGGTCACCTGTGCTTTTTGGTCGGTCACCTGCGCGTTTTGTTTGGATTCTTGAGCTTTTTGAGTCGAAATTTGGGTTTTTTGATCAGAGACCTGGGCTTTTTGATTTGTAACCTGTTCTTTCTGATTTGTTATCTGTACGACTTGATCGTCCACTAGCGGAGTAGGTGTCTCAGGAGCGGGTGTTTCTGGTGCGGGTGTTGCTGGTGCGGGTGTTTCTGGAGCGGGTGTCTCTGGGGCTGGTGTCTCCGGTGCGGGCGTTTCGGGAGCGGGAGTTTGCGCATGAACAATGGCAAATAAAGTCGATAATATACTAATTATTTTCATTTTATATTATCGCTAAATTTTTATTGCAAGTATTTGATAGTATTCGAACGGCCAGACGAATCTTTTATAACGCGCTGGTCGAACAAAGGATGGCGTTAGGGAGTTCCATATACCTTGAACATGAACGAATAAATTCATTAAAACGGGTCGTGTTTGTGTGATAATTACAAAAGTGTTGATGGTTAAACCTTTAATTAATGCGAAACCGACCCGAATTTGCTAGTTTTGGTTTGCACTAAAAAATCAATGTTTTCTAGTTTCACATATGAACTTCAACATCATTGTGCATAAGTTGCAAAAATATTATTACACCACCGAGGCAGTTATCTTTCAATTAGATTAAAATAATTGAAATATTACTGGGTAGTGCGTGGACGGAAAATCACAAAATATTATGTTACTGCAATATAATTTGTTGCGATACTAACGGTCATTATTTTATAAAGATAACTACCTGAAAGATAACTGATATACTCATTAATTGAATTATGTAATGTCAAGTGACTAACACTAATAGTTTATTAAAATAATCGTGTCATGAAAACTGAATATTTTAAAAGCCTTAATTAGGGACCCTAATTTAGTTACTCACCGCATAGCTCACGTTTCCCGCCGTACATTCTTGTGCTTCATGACATTACTTCATCGAATAAACCTACAAAATTCACCGAAAAATCCCATAAATTAAGCACAAGTTCCCGCATCCTAGTAAATCGACCACATGATCTGGATTACTAGTTTTCCGATATTTATATTTATCGTCTGACATGTTCCATAATGAGAATTACGGCATTTTGTACAGTACGACTAAAATATTTCGGTAAAATGGTTTTACATAGCTCTTCGTGATTTTCAAGATTATATCTCATAGGACCCGGTCCCGGATAGTTAAGGTCTTTTTTCGCTGACCATACTGTACTAAATTATAGCTAGACTTCTATGGTCTATTTATTTGGAAGTTGTTTTGGCCATATTGTAGAGCTCAAAAAGGTAGTAATAAAAAGTGTGAGAATAAAATTCATAAAAAGTCTGAGGCGAACTTTAGAATTGTTCGAAGGTCAATTTTATTTTCAGGTCAACATTCATTTTTACACTTTTTCGTACTAACTTTTTGAGCTCAACAATATGGCCCAAAAATTTCAAATAAATAGGCCCTATAAGTCCATTTAACAATAATTAAATACAGTATGTTCAGCGAAAAAAGATCTTAACTGTCGGAACCGGGTCCTATAAGATACAGAAAACATTAAAGATCAAATATTGTTCTTCAGAATTAAATTTTCTATTCTATCAAGTACTGATGTCGAGATATAGTATAAAAACAGCCCACAGATATAATGTATAAAAAGAAAGACACTGCCATATGTCATTGTCTGGGGCCCAAAAGGAGAATCAAAATGGGGGACAGGAGTTAAGAACAAAATTTAATAAATGCAACGTGTTTCATTTATCCAAATTGGTGAATTATATTTAAAGATCTGGAACCGTAAGCACGATAGATATTTTCGGGTTGTATTTTGTGCTAACAGAAATGCACATGAGTAGTGTTAGTGCCTACCGTGAGTTGCCCACGAACTGACAGGTTCAAGTGGATAATCCCTTATGTGCGTATGTTAGTGCCCACGTGCATATTTCCGGTAAATTACATATAAATTACATGTATGTATACTTTTAAGCTGACACTTCATGTCACTAAAATGTCACTAATCTGCCACTAAAATGACACTAATCTGTCACTTAAATTACACTAAAATAACTTTTATTTTCAAAGTCGTAAAAAGTACGCGCAAATAAGAAAACATCCGTTACGAATCTCTTAACACTAATAACGATATATTTTTTTACAATTAAGCATTCTTATCACAACATGATTAAATATCCTTATGCAGATCGGGAACTGATCCAATATTTTTTATAAGTAACTTGGTAAGTAGAAAAAGCGCGCGCGAATAGAGAACATCCTATTACTAATCTGATTTGTCACATACATATTTACAATAAATGATTATATCACAACATGAGTAAGTGTTTCTATGCAGATCGGTAACTGATCCCATATTTTTATAATTTATTTAATAACGAAAAAAAAACAGGTATGAAAAACTATATTTCAGTCGCTTATTAGTAGTGTAAAGTGTGTCTATTTTCGACAAACTTTTCCGTATCGATTTTTATACAAATTTCTGAATCATTTAATTTAGCAAACAATTTAGAAAACAGATCTGTTATAGATCATATTAATAAAAATATGGACAAATTAAACCTTTTTAATAAAAGCCTATCAAGTTTAGTTGTTTTGATAAGGTAAGATTATGTTGACACTTAAGTTTTTTCAATATTTAAATACGTGTTAACACTAGATTAAGATACGCATTAAGATCATATCCCGGAAATTTGTACCACAAAATCTGTCAAAGATACAAATTTGTGGAGAATTGCACGGAAACAAACTTTTTTTTTCAAGCGAATAGATTTGAAATAGTTAACATAAAGATTTGTTAAAAATAAAAATTTAATGGATGATCAAATAATTTATTGTAATAAAAAAAGTAATAAATAAATGAGGCAGTTTGGTGAAGATGCAAATTATAAACAATTAAATGCAGATTTGTCGCAGAAATGAATTTACAGAGTTTCAAAGAAAGCCGAGTGTTTCGAAGTCTTCGCCGGCTAATTCGGCCCAGAAAAGACCAATAATCGGGTCCATAGCAGGAAACATGTCAGAAAGTTCTTTCAGAATTGTATTTGCTCGATTGATTTTTGTAGCTAATTCGCGTTTGTATTCTTCTTCTCGTTCTTCATCACGCAATACCCAATTGATTGGTTCATCTAGTTCGTCTGAGGAGCTTGAGTAGCCAAAATCCCTATAAAATTTACAATTATAACTGGTAAAAATTTATAACTAATCGGAAGCTGGACCTGAATATTGTTTGAAAACTAAAATAAATGAATTACCGATTAAACACTGTTTCTTCATTGTTTGATGCATCTCTTGCCGNGTGTTCTCCCAAAAATAAAATGAAGGGGGGTGTTCTCCCAAAAATAAAATAGGGGGGGGGGGGGGTCTTCCAAAAATGAATTTAGAGGGGGGTGGACTCCCAAAAATAAAAGAGGGGGGTATGTGCTTCAAAAAACTCAAAGAGGAGATTAAAATTGATAATCAGGGAGGACAATACAATTTAAACATAACAATAGAAAATCTACATAATTTTTTTTTGTGATTCTGATCACAACATGATTTAATATCCCTATGCAGATCGGGAACTGATCCCATATTTTGTATAACTACTATTGTATACAATTATCATGTAAGTAATTGTTAACAGATTTGTAACGGATGTTTTCCTATTTGCGCGCACTTTTTACGACTTTTAAAATAAAAGTTATTTTAGTGACAGATTAGTGTCATTTCAGTGGCAGATTAGTGACATTTTAGTGACATGAAGTGTCAGCTTAAAAGTATACATACATGTAATTTATATGTAATTTACCGGAAATATGCACGTGGGCACTAACATACGCACATAAGGGATTATCCACTTGAACCTGTCAGTTCGTGGGCAACTCACGGTAGGCACTAACACTACTCACATGAACTGATAGTTACCATAATTTTCATTGTTCATTGGGACCTATCAGATCCATGATTTTTGTATAAATACTGAAACCATCAAAATTTTCAAATTAATTGATTTCCACAAATATGAATATTATCTCGCATTCCCATGTTTGTATCTATACTTGATTTTTGCAAAAGTGATCTAAACGCTATACTACTCCACCCGACCAATTTTTGTTTCAATGATACAAAATGCTCAAAATCGTTATGATAACTGGACATGGCGCAAACTGTCTAGAACTTTTTTAATTAAGCAGTTCTGTCTGGGTAGGGTTTTAGTGGTTTTGATTGATTTTTTCCCGTATTGTGGCGCAACTTGTAACCGCTTTGCGTGTTACCGAAAGCAACAACAAAAAAACAGCACCAATTATAATACATAGTTATACGCCACGATGATTGCCAATAGAAATAATAAAAAAGCTGATTTTGTAAAAATTTTTGTTTTAAAATTTAAGCGAAAATGATTATTTTGTCAGGCGCTTCCAACCTAATCGTCCGCCTAACAAAAAAGGAAGAAATTGTTATTTGGTTTTCGCGTTGCTATGGTAACGCGGCCAATCCAAATTGGCAGCACGAGGCAATTAATTTGTTAAGCGGACAATAAAATTATAACAGCATATTATATCCTCTTCCTGTTAGAGGAGATGAGCGCATAACGTGGTGAAAATTAGATAATTGAAAAGATCACTCAGTTCTTATTATAAACTTGTTGACCTTCGGTGGAATTTTTACATCTGTTTGCCCTGAGACTAATCGCTTTTCACTTGCTACGATAGCAGGTCAACGACTTCACCCGATAATAATATGGTGAAACTAATTAGTTTGTGTTTTTTTCTGGAAGTTTTCGGTCAACCAGAGTTACCTATAGAGTGGCCGCAATGCGCCAATTGTGATTCCGCAAATATTCTGGTACTGGGTGGAAAGGGATATAGTAGTAACCATTATGCAGCCTATGGATCGGGTTTTCATATCAATAGCCTGTCATTACCTCTAAAGTGAACTCCTGAGGTCCCGACAGTGCCATACGGCACTTATTTTATTAATTTATTTGATAGCTCGTAATCGATAAGAATTATATTTTTTGTATTTTATTGATACCGTAATAGTTTTTTTGTTATAATAAGTTCTAAATTTATCGGAATTTGACCTCCGGTTACCGGTTTAAGTTGTTGTATGCCGCCCATTACACGCCAGATTAATAGGCCGTGTCTAATAATTTCGATGAATTCATGTCTATAAAACCCTTACCATAATTTTTGTTCTATCAATATATATTGGAACAGTAAGAGACATTGTGACCCTGTCAGTTAAATGGAAATTAAAAACAAGAGCGATTAATAGAGATCTTAAATTTAACCTATTACGATAATTTTCAAAGTTGCGGTAACGGGAATAGGTTAATTAGACGATTTAAAATTGAATCTGAAATCTCGACTTCAGATATGAATTTTTCAAAACATTTTTAACCACCGAGTACGAAATGGGCCAATTTATGGATCATCTCGTTCTCATTAATGACGATCTGGACCCAACATCGAATAGCTTGGATGCGCAAATCTCAACTATTATTGAAACTTCCTTCGCCGAATTGAACGCTAAAAATGGTTCAAATTCAGAACTTAATTATGTTATTTGTCAAAAAGAAATTTGTCCGTTCGTAATCGATTACTGCGATAATTCAAATATTGTAACCGGTGTTGTCGCTCTAGGACATATTCCGCCAGCAGTATGGTATTCATCCGGTTGTCAAAATTTGAATACCATAGGAAACAGACTTTAGTGGGGGACTTCAAGTTATGAGTGTGATTGGTGAATATGATGGAATCTACAGGGAGGTCTCATATAAAGCACCCAAAGCTAGTATATTTCAAATTACCTGTTTTAGTACTTGAAGTGACCTTAGAGAGTATCATATCAATGAAATTGGTAAATCGAAAGAGTTCGGTAAAGTTTTACGCTTAGAACTCGTTAACTGACTTTTTGGACTCTCGAAATTTACCGACATATAAAAACGTCAAAATTGTCTAGATTTAAAGGGTCGAGTGATTTCGGTACTTATCATTTCTCATGATTTTCCTCTGCGAAATGCATTTTATTTTGCCTAAACTTCGAATAATATGTTATTCTAGCGGACTTTCCTATTATTTGTTTAATTTGTAAACAAATGGTACGTACCCTCCTTAATTTGAGACTCCTGTATAGCTTAGCCATGGCCGCCCGTGCTGACAAATATTTCGAAGAAACTGACCGAAACTTTCATCTTCATTGGATTGCCGAAACTAACTTCCGAAAGTGGGCAGACGCTTGGCAGCCCTACACGTTTGTCGGTGATGAAGATCTTGATACTAAAATCCGACCAAAACAAGTTTTCCGAAAAATTATCAAATCTCTCGAAAATTTAATTGACAATAATCGCGTAGCAATGAAAAGTAACTCCGATGAAACACGAGGACATTTGTTCCCGTTTTCCGAAGCTTTACAAATGGAGTCGGGCTATCGACGACAATTTAGTCTGGCCGAGTTAAAGGTATAACATTCAACATACTATAAACGTATGACAGTCCTTACCCCAAAAAACGCTAAACTATGGGTATACCTAACGGTCTATACCTGAGCTATCAAAAAAGTGGTAAGATAACCCAACCTTGGTAATATAACAACCTAGGGCTATGTGGAAACATTTGTACGTTTTGGTAGAAACAGTGGTAAAATATTCCAATCTTGGTAGGATAACTACTGGTAAGATAACCGGTCAGGTGGTGACACCACCATGGTGTATATAAATTACGGGGGGTTTTATCTCAGGAATTTACAACACATTTAATGTTATGATTTTCTTGAAGTTTTCATGTTCCATACCTTATGAACAGATTCTTCAACTCAAAATTAACGAAGCAAATGCCGATGACGTCGACTATCTAAAAGTTATCAACCACGAATATGTTTATAATATATTTGATCAAAAAGGCAGTTATGATTTCTTTGTTTCACATAGAGAAGTGCACATCTAGAGAGACATTCCTCGCCGTACTCACGGAAAATATGACCACTTTCTTAGAGGGGTTGGTTAAATAACGACATAAATGCAATATTCGAATTCTACTCAAAATAGACTATAAATTATAGTGCATAGTCCGATACTATATCAGTTTCAACAGATAGCGCACATCTAGAGCCCTTCGACTGTATAGAACGTGTTAAAACCAAACATCCGTTTTCAGTTTGTTTTTATAAAAAAAATGTTTGACAAAAAAAATAAAATATCACATTTAGAGTATCATTTCATTCGAAACTGCTTTTCACAGCTTTTTACTGTACAATTTTGAGATTTTAATCCATTGATCTTTTTTATTCGAAAGATCTTAAAATAATGTGTTCAAAATGTCATGTTTACGTACTCATAACCTAAAAACAGCGGAAAATGATCGCATTGCAATGAACATTTATTCTCAAGTGGAACACACCCCAAAGCAATACCCTGGTGTTTTTTGGACATCTGAGATTGAGGTTTCAAGCGAGTATTTGATGAAGATTATTGCGCCCAAATCCGTGTCCTGTCAATCCCTGCAAAATCAGATCCTTTTCGAGGTCAATAAATATCTTGGGGAAAATGAACCGTCCAGAATGTTGTTTTATTCCGAGCATAGCTGTGAAATGAGAATATCGCAGCAAGGATACATTGCTTTAGGTTCGTAATTTACACCTAGGTTAACATCAGAAATAAAACCAGTGGAAAATGTCTTGGTCGGGAAATTCCTATAAAGCTACAGTGTGTCCGCGAAAAAGCACGTCGCGTTGCTCGTTTTTTCTCTTCTTTTTCAATGGCAAAGAGCGAGCATCGCGACGTGCTTTTTCGCGGACACACCGTAAATATTTCTCAATTTTAGATGCTAAAGAGTGGCAAATAACGGAGCCGCGAGTTAAATTTGCAGACGGAACTTTGCAGATTCAACCAGTGGAATTTCGAGAAGATGATCAGCTGAGTTGTAGATTGATATCGACTGCTCGAATTTTACATTGGGTTTCATTGGACTCCCACCGGGTGCAAAATCTCCAGCCATGTCATCAGTACATAGGGAAACCGGAATGTTCAACTTGCCCCGAGCTCAATTAGTCTTTATCAATTCGCTAACTTTAAAAACTGTACAATTAACTTCATGAAAATAAAAAAAGCTCAAACCTACCCATTCAACCCTTTAAGGGTTAGGTACATATTCCCTAATAGGTACATATTCAAAAAAATTTAAGTGGTATTTGGTAACAAGTTCTGTACGGAGATACGGTAAATATGGCATAGGCAGAGCGGTTTGGAAAATTGTTTGACACAAAATTAATAATTTGTATAATATCAAACAATTTGTTTTAACGCACAAACGGAATACTAACTTGTTACCAATGACCGCAGGTAATACGCGCAAAACACGTGAGTGAAAAAAAATAGGTTTTCATGCGGGCAAAAAAGAAGAACTCTGGCAGTCGAATTGTCAGCCTGTGAACCTTTTTACTATTTTTAAAATGTCTGTAGCGTACGCTAGAATTTCTTGAATTTTTTTCAAGATTGAAAATATGCTATCAGTTCATCACGCCCCCTTTTTGAGTATCATCGTTAATTGAAATACAGTTGGTGCGCCCACAACGTCACGCCTCACAACGCAACAGTGCGCCCACAACGCAACGGTTTTTGGCCTATTTTGGCCTATAGGTTGGTGCGCCCACAACGCAACGATTTGCCCACAACGCAACGCTTTTTGGGGAAGTGATTGCGTAGAGTTGTGGGCGGACCAATATACACCGGGTGCGCAGTTATCGGGCGGCTTTCGCGACAAAAAAGCCTTAATCGGGCGCCCGATAACTGCTCAGGGCGGAAGCGGAATAAGGTAAAAATATGCAAAAACACCGCCCGATAACAGCACGAGGGTGCCCGACAACAGCACAAGCGGGAAATTCGGTCATGTATATCCCAAAAAATGGAAAAAACCGGAAAATTACAGCAAAGGGTGCCCGATAACAGCACAAACCCGCCCGATAACTGGACGGCCGATAACTGCGCACCCAGTGTGTATAATAAATACGAAACTGGGTATACAAAACTTAAACGGAGAACCATTATTTGCGAACCGATATTCAATTCAGTCTGTTGACCAATCCAACTCACGTTTGCCAAAAGACAAGGACTCGCGAATCTTTGAACAAAATAAAAAAGTGTCCATGTTTTCTCTAATTCTCTTCAAATGCTCAAATAGCATAATTCGCAAACTTATATCCAAAGCAAGTGCCCACTTCTATATTGGTTAAATAAATGAACCTCTTTGTGGGCGATTTGCTCATTGAAGGCGGTTTATTTTTATAGTTTGATGGCGAGAGCTTCCAGCTTGGTTTTAAAGCTATTATTTGGGTTAATTGTTTGAACCACACTGAACCTTTTGCTAGAAAATATAATTTGTTTTTTGGACATTGTTTTTGCCAATACTTCCAGGTTGTCCACTTCCGTCAATTCTATCTGTGAACACAATCTTCTATTTTTTTATCAAATTTCGTCAGCAACCGTATTAACCCTGATGATGGCGACATCCGAGAATTTGGTACAATGAATAAAATGATTAATATATTATTATTGATGTCTTAATTCAATATATCAGTATAAATACTGATCTGTATACAAAAAACCTTTCGAATAGGTGGTCTGCCGTGTTTAATGATAAAGTATTTCTGCCATTTGGAGGCGTGGGTTTGAATCCCACTTCTAACACCAAAATGTCTAATATTAAAGCCTGCGATTAATAATGTATAGTAGTTAGACATAGGGGTGACTCATTGTGATTCTAGATCACTATGAGTCACCGGGTATCCGGCACATTCTACGTGACTCATAGTGATCTGGAATCACCATGAGTCACCACTAGAACCTTCTTGTATGCATGATTCATCCTAATGAATCATGCATACTAATATATATAGCCGGCCGCGAAATCTGTAACAAAACAACTTTAGATTCACTGTTTGGCTTTGTTAAATAAATTAAAATTCCATAAAGAATAGTTATTATTCAATAACAAAAATATAAAGGTTTTGGGGCCTTTTTATTTGTAGAAAATGCAGATATTTGTAAAAAACGCAGAATAAACATTAAAGTGAGTATATATACAAAACAGTCATGTGACTGTCATGTGAGCATCACGCGCTGTGCATCAGAGACGGCGCGTGATACTCATGTGACTGTCACATGTCTATCTCATGTCGCCTTTAATGTGGCCCCCAAATGTAACAAATGACGAATTATATTGACCAATCAAAATTAAGTTTCAGTTTTCTTTCGCCATTTTCAGGCCCCCTGTTTGTAACAAATGGCGAAATTTTGGATCAATTAAGGGGGTAAATGCTGTTCAAATTCTCGAAAAAAAAATGTCGACGAAAATCTATCATAAAAATTTAATGGCTAACACTATCAATTAATTTTTTTGGCATAATTAAATTAAAACATTTTCTGTTCCATAAGTGCCCAAATTGTGCCCTAATATATATCCGTACACACCGGATATCCGCAATAGGCAAAAGTGACCTTAAGCGTTATAACTTTTCCTTCGTAAATCTATAATTTCTGAAACGACTCAGATCGGTTCTCATTACTCTAGCGCTCATTTTCCTCGAGTTATTTTTTTGATTTATTTTTTTTTTCTCGGACTTCCGGATTAATATGAGTCAAAAAACGGCACCAAATTGTAATCATTCGGCCAGTGTGGAAATATAACAGCAAATAGAGCATAATTAACTCGACACTTTTTTCATCAATTCTCTTATCCAGAGATAAAATATAATTATAAATACAATTGTTATAAAAATACGCAAATTATCTGGTTTCGTTAAAGCGGTTAATGTTGGATTGAAAAAGAAATGAAAACAAGAAAAACAAAATCAAGCGTTAACAAAAAATATATCTAGAATTTTTTCTACAAAATAAGGAAAATTACAATTGTCCCATTATAGAATTTACTAAACAACATTAACCCCCTCAAAATCAAGATCATATTACACGTTATTTGATTTTTCGCCATTTGTGATAAATTGTCCCCAAAAAATGTAACAAATGGCGAAAAAAGAAATAAATGACGAATTTTTGCCATGTGTTACATTCGCCAGTTGTTTGAATACCCCATTATTGTATCTCTACGTCAAAAGTAATTAAGCCAAAGTTTGACTGACCGTACAACCGATATAGGCTGCCGGGTCAATTTACTTTAACAACAAGTTCAGTGACCATTATTTATTTATTTTTTCAATTTGTATGGCACTTTAATTTTGCCAAACAAGCGCTTTCATTAAAAAACCAAACGTTTAAAGTTGATTCGGCAACATAAACTACTACCGCGGTATACCGGACCACATGGAGTAAATTATTCATAACTGAAACTTGGATTCAATAACAAGACGACTTGTTGGTATAAATAGTAGAAAACCAGCGTTTTATGATCATAGTTTGAAATAAACTAAAACTCATCCCCATGAAAATAGTTTGTGCAGTTCACGTTTTATATTTAGTTAGCATTTCTGCCGACCCTGGTAAAGTCGCGTTCAAAATTCTACTTTATTATTAAGGTGGTGGGTATTTTGGCAAGCTTTTTACGTCGCCAAAACGTTGAACTTGGCGACACATTTTATGGTCGCGAAAAGTATCCATAAGACAAATTTGTGGTCGCCAAAATCCGCCATTCGATCATTCAAGGGCTCAATTTGCATTTTGATTGTAGAACAACAAAAATAATTTTTTGATTGTAAATCAGTGAAAATTTGCGGTTTCTCATTTTTTCCCAATTTTTTTTTTTTACATTTTGATGGACATAATAACAGGGTCATTTACTTTTATTTTAGTAGATAAATTAAAAAAAAATTAAGCAAAACACAAACCGTTGTCTTCGTTCATCGATGTGGTTAAAGACTTATTTGGTTGGGAAATTTTTGTCAATGCAAATAAACTACACAAGCGCAACTTTAACCAGGAAACAATGAGAGACATTCAAAAACAATTACTTTTCCTAGAATTTATAAACCCTCTTTTATAGTTACCATATTGAAAATAAAAATTGAAAACAAAATTAACAACTTATATCTAATTAACTAACGCGCGCGGTCTGGTGGTATAAATGTACCACGGTCAAAATTTGTCAGAAATAATAGTAGCTTCACAGAAATAGCGAACTTGAAGCCATGGTCAGAAAATTGAGCAATTTTGGCACCATTGGGTAGATAAATTTTTGTTGTATTAAGTTCATTTGTATTTAACTCACAGGGGGAAGTGCGTGTAAATAGACACGCAACTGGGTTTTTTCGTCGATTTAAGGCATATGGAGGCCCCGTAGGGCAAAACGGGTATTGCTGACCCCCTCAACTTTTCGAGAAAATTTGATTGACGGTGTTATTTTTTGCGTAGGTTGGAGATTTCAAACAGCTCTCTAGTGGGCCCTGGTGGCCCAAATCAATTTCTGAATATTCAGATCGACGGAGTTTGACGAGCTCTACAATTTGGCTTTACCAGTTTTTTTTTTAATCATTGCGAACTATTGTGAATTTTTTAAGTGCGTGTTTATTAACACGCATTTCCCCCTACGGGTTCCCAAAAACTTCTTCCCCTGAGAGTTAAGTAAGGAGAGGAAAAAATCCGTGACCATAATGTAAAAACTGTTTACTTATTGGGCATGCCAATTTTCGAATAAATTGGTCTTTTATTCTAAGAGAAAATGACATTATCTCAGAGTCACATTTCTCTAGCAAGAAGGGTATTGACCATCCTTAAGCTTGAATGAGATTATAAAACGCTTGTCAAGTTATATTAGAAGTGATGCTAGTTTGCTCGCAATAATTTTTAAATGTCGTAATTCTGAAGTTTTTTGAAGAGCCCTACGAGTTAATTTATATCATTTAATTTATTCATACAGCATAAGATTGAAGAATGGAGTTTGTACTTGGACATGAAGGCTTCCGGACTGTGAGCATTTATAATTCTTTGGTGACATAGACGTAACTTTCCTCGGACTCAATATCATCTATAAATTCCAGATATTAGTCAAAGCTTTTATTCCTCCGATAACTGGAGTTGAAAAAATCAACTTACCGTCTAAACCAATCGATCGAGCCGTCCGGTCACACAAGGTCGGATCCAAGGAACAATCGATATCGTGCTTATGGATTAAGTCGTCTTCGTCATCAGTGTTATAGTCACCAGAAAAGTCCTGAAAATATTTATGTATTAGAATAATACGATTTCCAGCCGCGCCGTTTTTTTACGATTACATCCGCATCACTAAAAATTGAAAAATAACATGGGGCTTCCAGAGAAAGTTGTTTTAACCTTCAAACACATATTGCGGAAGATTGTCCGCATTGACATATAAATCACGTTTTTTTAACATTTTATTTTATTAAATGTAACGGCATTGAAAAGCAACATAGAATAATCGATTCCAAAGTCGGAGAGCAAATAAAAATAAAAATTTTATTTCCGTAATGAATATTAATTAGTCATTCATTGGAGCTAGGAAACCTTAAAAAAGAGGTTATTTGCAATTAATAGTTAACACGCACATTTTTTTCTCTGTCATATTTTTTCAAAAATGTTGAGTAGTCAACGGTCCAATAGCTTGCAAAAAATGAACTCCGTAGGTCATCCGGTTAACCGTTGGTGAATTTGTGGTTTTGTGGTCAAATCGACCAAAAAGTGTCCAAGGGTGGTCGGAGAGCTTTCGAGAGTATGCTCATTCGATTCAGGACCATTGATTTGCTTATACTGAGAAATTACGTAGATAATAACACCAAGAGTGATGATGCGGACAATCTTCCGCATCTGTGTTCACAGGACTTATTAAAATATGTGTTTGAGGGTTAAATAAATATACCAGGTGCGCCCTTATGTTTCACCTTGTTCATTTTTCTCTTTCGGCCCGTTATCTTTCACTGTTTGTTCCGATTTGTTTTTTTTCGAAATACACTGCGCCGTTATTTTTTTAATTTTCTATTATTTTTCACTCTTTTCAATTTGGCTTTGAAAGATAACGGCTCACCTGGTGTGTCCCATTAAAATCGAAAACGAAAATAGCAAAAATCGGTTTTAAGAAGTGTGATGATCGTCACTCAGTGTTCCTTAAGGGTTATACGACCACCTTGACCCACTGGAGTTAAATATACTGTAAGTAAAAACATATAATAAATCATAAGCTCTCAGATGTATCGCTAGTCGCCTCATTGTTAACTTCATCCAGTCAAAAAATAATAATTACGGTGAGTTTTTTTAGTCAAAAGAATTGAAAAAAAACTTCCGTGTGCGGGGCCGTTGGCACGTTTACACATCTGATACAAGGGAAATGATGTGTAAAATCTGGTTCATAGGCGCTCATCCAGAACCATAATAATTGGCTCAACAAAATTGTCACAAACCGCTGAAAATACGATTTTCCTTTAACTTGGAAACACATAATTATGAAAGGATACAGTGTTGTTTCGCTTCACAATTTTCAAGAGAAATCAAAGTTGCAATAATATAACACAATTGTCATTAATATAATATAAAAAATAATTTTCTTAATAAATAATTTTCTTTTTCTGAATGAAAAATTGGTGAAATTCGTAAATGAAAGTCGGGTCCAATTATACCTTAGTCCATAAACTCCTGAATTCTTATTAGATATATATTAGATATAATTATAGATTTAATAATGAAGGCACTAATTGGATTGGTATCATGTCTTAATTTTGTTAACATAATGGGGTAGGGCGTTTGGTTAAATAATTGGAAATCAAAGTTAATCAAATCCCAAAAAGTGTTAACATAAAGGAATTTCGTTAACATAACGGGTGTTAACATATTAAACGGTTTAGGTGGTGTATATATATATATATACATATATTATNCAAAATTTCCTAGGGTGTTTTAGTGTTAAAAATGTATACGAAATCAATCTAGGTGGTCGTTTGGAAGTAAAAATAAGATATTAGTTTATCTGATAGGCCTAACAAATGAAACAAATGCACACTTTTAAAGTCGTTTTGTAAAACATTCGTCTGGAAAATGTGCACAATTTGAAGGTCGTTTGCAAAAACATCGGTCTGAAAAAACGTGCACAATTTGGCAGTCACGTAAATTTTGCTGAAAAAGTGCACAAATTGGCAGTCGTGCACAATTTGAGGGTGCACAATTTGAAAGCCGGGACTGTACATATATTATATATGATATATATATATATTGGTAAATTACCAATGGTATTA
The DNA here is from genome assembly GCA_004367875.1 of Oikopleura albicans. Classification (NCBI taxonomy): domain Eukaryota; kingdom Metazoa; phylum Chordata; class Appendicularia; order Copelata; family Oikopleuridae; genus Oikopleura; species Oikopleura albicans. The sequence goes on from SCLG01000142.1 coordinate 295,312, forward strand.
TGTTAAACATAATATTGATTGAAATTTAAACAAAAACGTAGATAGTTTAATTTCTGTTAGGTGATCCCACTTACTCCCGACGTTTCACAATCCTCACAAGGCCTTGATTCGCTCTTATATCGTTGACAATTTGGCGACGCCGACGGTAGTTTTTCGGCCTGTCTATATTGTGCCGCAGACGCTTCACAATCACAATCAGTCCAAGCACTCCATGTACTGTAACTGCACAATGCATTTTCCGCTTCATTTTCACTTTCCTTGGCTCCTATTTCATATCCGTATTTTGCAGCTTCAGACGCGGATGCATTTGGATTTTGCTCTATTAGGGGGTTGAAATTTTTTAATAAAAATAAAAACAACACAAGAATGATATAGCAAAATAACCACCTAACCATTATCTTAACACCAAAAATGGTTCAAAAGTGTTACGGTAATTGCATTTTAGGTATTTCGGTAGGGTGTGGGCAGAACTACATTTCATCAAGATTCCTGTGTGCAAGATAACTTCGTATATAATCGCTACTCGTGTGAATTTTGTGCACATTTTAAGTACATGTATACTGGTTCGATGATTTGATTATTATACTCTGTTGAACCCCATTACTTGATATCTAACGAGTTTAGCAACACGTTCGAGATTATTCAAGAAAACATTGCTCGTATCCGCCTTCAAGACCAACATATCGTCCTCCATATTGCCATAGAAAATGCGCGTCTGATCCTGTTTCACTTTATGGTCAACCTCTTGGAATGCGTGAATGACGTCATTTTTGAATCCCCAACTGTCTGTCTAGGCTGTCCAAAGTGAACTTTCAAAATCACCGTCAGAACTTTTGTTTTGTGAAAAAAAAGTATTTAGACCTAATTAGATGTGTGACTTGATTTCAAGAGAATTTTTTTCATAAAATATGCATAGTTTGTCAATTTTGACCCGTAAGAGTTAAAGTTAGGATTTTTTGTGTTATGACATGTTAACTCCAGTGGGTCCAAGGTGTTCGTATAACTCGTAAGGGATACTTTTCCTTGGACTTTTCGTTAAAGTATTCATCAGAAACATGGCTGGCAAATAAGGGTCGTGATCGTGTATCAAAAAACGGGCGCTTTATCGGCAACCCGGCCATTATTTGGGAGACTCGCCTTCATTTGGCGAATGCGCGACTAATAGCAATACAGAGATTCACAAGGAAATGGAAATTCACTTTGGTTAACCTATGTCCGTCTCCTTATGCATGACGCTGTCCAAACTGTCGCTGTTTTTCCCCTTGTAAAAGTACCAGACGGTTAATTCCATACACTGGCCCATTGTGTTCGTTTTTGCACATGTGCCACTAAACACAAACGGAGACCGCCACGTTTCGTAATCAAGTATCGAACCGTTAACGCCAAATCGTGTTAGAATACTAATAATATATTTTTAGGGGTTTCTAATACCTTGGGTTCAATGACCAGTAAAAGTTCATAATTTGTTAAATAAGACCCGATTAAGGACCGTGTTTACACGTCGTTGGCAAACAAGACATACATGTTTAACTCCAGTGAGTCACAGGTGTTCGTATGACCCGTAGGGGACACTGTGTGATGATCATCCCACAAGCCCGTTATGGCTGTTTTAAAAGATAAAATTCTTCGCAAAAAATGTTTGAAGGGGTCCTCTAGCATGGCGTATCCATCTTTACCAATAAAAGATTGTCAGATGTCTCCAAAGTCATTTCAGGAAGATTTTAAGCAAAAAAGTTGAGAAAAATTTTATCTCCGATTTTTGGTCCATAATTTTCTCCGTGAAATTTGGTGTGACCCGTCTATGAGTGATTTTGGACTTGAGGCCGTTTTGATGAGATATGAGGATAAATAAATGAGAAAGATAACTCGTAAGGTGGTGTATTTAGAAAAAATGATTCCTTTATATGATCTTTATATTTATTATTCAGGGAGTGGCGTTCTAATAATTGAGCACACTGGAAAATCAAGAGCTCTGCGTAATTGCAGCATGTTCCACAAAATAGTTGAAAAATACTTGAAAAGATTAGTACGTGTAGTGCAGTTTCACTAAAACACTTCTCGCCACTTGATATTTGTCACGCCAAACATACTTCGTTAATTAAAACGCAAATTGTTTCACAAAAGAAAAAAGCGTCATTACCTTTTCTGCTGAACCATGTTTGGGAGTCGTAACTTGTCAAAAAAAAAATATATTTTCTGTCACTTTTTGACAACAAGTTTTTTAGAAGGAGTTCTTAACGCTCCAACACCTATGGACCATAGGCTATGGTCCATGTGCTATAATTAGCTGGTCAGCGAACAGTTTAAAATTCAAAGTTAATTGTATAAAACGTCTGTTACAAACAGATTCTTAAAAATGCTTTGAAAACTGTCAATTACAGTTGGCGTGGTTACGAAGTGACCGTAATGGAACGAAGTGACACTTTTCGGAGTTTTTTGGGTGAAATTTGGGCAAAAGGAAAGGAGCGAAGTGACATAAATGACACGATGTACATAAATGTAACGAAGTGACAAACATGGAACGAAGTGACATACATGGAACGAAGTGACATACATGGAAGGAAGTGACATGAATGAAACGAAGTGAAATACATGGAACGACGTGACATACATGGAACGAAGTGACATTTTTTTTCCAAAAAATCGGAAACAAAAATGTCATTTTCTTACCATCACAACTCTATCACGTTACTAAAAATTTCTAAAAATTATTTAATAATGTGCTAAAATCACTATTAGCAAAAAGTACTTTGACAGTTAACTACTGTAAGTACTGTCGAAAACTTCTGTGCAGCGTTTTTATGCAGAAATCAGTAATATCACATTTTGAAGGCATAATTTTTAATCGCCTCAATTAACACATTTTACACAAGTCTGAGTCTGAGAATAATCGTTTGCTTATTTTCTAGCCCAATGTGCCAGCATGGTCGTAATTAAAGCAGATAAATCAAGTGTTTTAAAAAAGAGCGAAAATCGCGTCGAAATCGATCTTTTCGTTTCAAACTTGACATTGGTTTCAAGTCGACCTCAATTGTCTCCGAAATAATCGGAGGTTAAACTCGAAATTAAAAATTACGTTCCCATGACTAGGTAGTTAACAACCATCATAAAATATTAATAATAGGCCTTTTTTCAAATTTTTTTAATTAATTCCCTATGGTTGTGGTCAGTCTGTAAAGTTTGGGTTCCTTTGATAACCTGTAGGGGGAAATTGTGTGCACGTATGCACACACTTAAAAATTCACAATAATTCGCAATAATTCTGGTAAAACTGGTAAAACCAAGTTGTAGAGCTCGTCAAACTACGTCGATCTGACTAATTTAAGACATTATTTTGGGCCCCTTAGAGAGCTGTTTGAAATGTTTAACCTACGCAAAAAATACCGCCAATAGAAGTTTCTAAATACCAATTCTGCCCTACGGAGCCTCCTTATGCCTTAAATCGACGAAAAACCAATCGTGTGCATATAAGCACATACTTTCCCCTGCGAGTTAATGAAAATAACATTTGTATTTATTTGTTAACTCAAACCTCAACAAAAATGGCTAAAATAAACTGTTTGCCGGAATTATTAAATGATATTCCACAGTAGTCTACAGTCTCGACCTTCTTGATGTGTATATTGCGTTTCCGAAAAACATGCATATTAGGGCAGTCGTGTACATAAAGACAGTCGGTCAGCATGTTACATTTTTACTCTTATTTTTTTTGCTAAAACTGGTTTGTCAGACAACTTTTGATCTTGAACTTTTGATTCAAGCGGTACATTAAAATTCAACATTTGGTAGTCTTGGTAGCTTCGTAAATTTTGTCGTGCACATCAAGTTGGTGCATATCAAGAAGGGCGGAACTGTATTGTATTGTTCAAAGTCGAATTAAAAAACATATCATTTACGGTTCTGTATGTTAGGTTGATCAAAATTGGTTAGATATGGCGTTATAGGCACCGCGGTCTTTCCGAGAAAACGTTTATCAGGGAAAATTCAAAAATGGTTTATCCGAGAAAACGTTTAGCACGGAAAATCTAAAACAATCAGGGAATTTCCCCTGATATATTTTCCCTGATAAACGTTTTCTTGGAAAAACCGCGGTGCCGGCGTTATATTAGGTAACAAGCTTATTCTATGACGAATAAAATAATGAAAAAGCAACCACAAACCACTAGAAATGTAAAACGATATTATCATACGGTATGTATTCTGCCAAAAATAAGCGTAATTCATGAGAAAAACACTTTTCATTTATTACATTTGATAACAGAGGCTAAATTACACGAAAAGATTTACAGCTCAGTGCTTTTTTTCATTTTCTCTGGCTACCATAGTCATAAATCCGTGGTAAAATACATGTTGTTTTATGGCGACGCGTTTTTCGTGTAATTATTTTCGTATAACACTCCAGGAATATAAATTATATACACCAGATGTACCTTTATCTTGGGAAAGTTTGGGGCTAAATGGATCCAAGATAACGGAAAATAGGGTCATGTTACCAAGATAACGGTACATTGTGTGGGCGTATGGTTGAAAATGCGTAGGCGAATCCAAGATAATGGAAAATAGGGGCGAAAGTATTGCGCAATACATGTGTTTGTTTATAAAACCTCAAGATAATGGAAAATAGGGGTTATGTAATTCGAGAGTATTGCGAAATACGTTTTTTTTGTTTATAAAACCTCAAGATAATAGAAAATAGGGATTATAGAGTTATTAATGGAGAAAATATTTCGCAATACGACTTCTAATGGAGAAAATCAAAATTTTACAAAACTCATTTGTTTGTAAGTCTAGAACAATTTAAGTGCGATTATAGGTTATGTGCTTCTTCGCTTCTGATCATTCCCATCATTGTTTTTTTT
>SCLG01000142.1:300315-315128 GCA_004367875.1 Oikopleura albicans
AAAATGAACCAAGATAATGGAAAATAGGCTCAAATAACCAAGATAAAGATACAAAAGATAAAGGTACATCTGGTGTATTCAATACACCTCAAATTACCAAGATAAAGGTACAAAAGATAAAAGTACATCTGGTGTATTCATAATCAAGACTTTTGCTTGATTTAACGTCCTCAATTATAATAATTTGCGGTATATGTTCAGCGTTAATTCTTTATTCTGACACTCCAAATTATTCTAATGTTGCGTTTTTTATTGCTTTCAATAATGCAGTTGCAGTTCGAAATATATAACTGAAAACCTCAATCAAGTTTTTCCTTATAAAATTATCCGCGTTTTCTCGTTTAGACTAAAACCATGCCTTTATCCTAAATTATCACGGGACACACTGATCTTGAGCAAAAAAGGGCAAAAACTTTACAATCAATTTTTTGGAAGTGAACTATTTTTTAACAGTTTTAAACAGTTTTTTTTTCGAAAAATGGACTTGTCAAATTTCTAAATTTTTTTCTTCTCATGCACATAAATTTTTGATTTTGCAGTTTTGTCATTTGCTCCGTTATCTTGTTATTTTCAAAATAAACTTTTTCAGATAGTTGTATTGAGAGACCACCTGAGCAGTTAACACAAAAAGTGCTGAAACGTGTTAAGATAATTCGCTAGGGCGTTTGGTAAAATAATTGGAAATCGCGATAGGTTTTGGCCACAAAAATGTTAAGATAACCCAACTTTGTTACGATAATTGGTGTTAATATAATTGGTTAGGGTGTATACCGTGTGCTCGCGCTATAACTAATGTACTGATTTCAAAATAGCCTTACATTATAATTGCGTACATGGTATGGCAGTTACTATTAAATTCCAGTTCAATGCAGACGTATTACTTATGTTCGGTATTTTGGCCATAGGGCAATTAGAAATAATGTTTCATTGTTAATGCTTTTTAGGAAAAAACGCCAAAACTGACAAATCAAATTCATTGCCATATTGGTGCGGTTTTGTCCTCAAACTGACTAGTTTCTGCGCTAGAGAAGAATTTATAAGCCCAAACTCAGAATTAAGATCTGTCGAACAATTTTCTTATTCTCTATCACATTAAATTTCAAAATTATTAACTATTTTTAATCTGAACATTTTTTAGCCCGTACAATGTACGGCGTACATTTCAATTATCCCCTTTCGAGTTTGAAAACGCAAAATGGATCGGCCATATGTTTTTCGTTTTAGCTAAAGGATGGGTAGGTCGCTTTGTTTACTAATGAAAAATAAAAATATAACCATCGAACTGTTTTTTTATAATTTACATCACCTACTTGCTTGAAGTAACAGTCAGTTTTACCGCCTACGCTCTACCTGATTGAAGTAACAGTTTCACACATAGTAACCGTTTTTTTACATTTTTCGGTTTATTTTAAGCCGGTAGGCCGAACTGTTACTGTATGCAGGTAGTGCGCAGGCGAAAAAACTGACTGTTACTTTAGGCAGGTAGGTGGTGTATATAACTATTTTACTTTATAAAAAACAGTTTGTTTCCTGTCTATTAAAAAAATAACAGTCGTTATTTTTAAGTATTGTAATACCTTATAATCAGGTTCCACCGGCTTCCTCTCATAATTCTTCTCTAATATTTATAATTTGTGTCGCTTTCGACTTTTTTTATTATCAAATCGCTTTCTATTTGCGAAATCAAAAGTATTAAAGCTGATAATAGTGGCGCTCGTGTTATACGACGTGCTGCCATAAAACGCTTCGATATGATATTTGTTCGTTTTTTCTCCTTTCGTGTTCTTGAAAAAAAGGCGCAGGCGGAGTTCTTCATAATGACGTGATTTTAATGACTAAATAACGTTTTTTTAACGCAAAGAAAATTGATGATATTGTCTTTTTTTTCATTCAGCATTCACAAAAGCCCCTTTATTCTTGTTCGACCTTGTCATTTAAACCATGAGTGCCCTTTGTTCTATGATATAGGGGTAGTACTCGTTGACCCGACAGGAATTCAATATAAGAGCGCCTATTAGACCAATAGTATTAGGCCTGGGACAATTAACAGTAAACGCTGAGAAGAAACCGCATCATCTAAGCCTAAGATTTTTAGGGTATACATCGGGAAAAGGTCTGATTATGATTTCAATATACGAAACAAAATAAAACATAATTAGATAAATACATTACAAATTGACGACAACTGGTCGTCTGATTTTTTACATAGTCTACCGGCACAACCGGCTTAAAATAACGATTACACTAAAACTTTTAGTCTAAGGGTATTTATTTTTGGTTCGAATCAATCCTTTTTGTGTGTTTTCAAGAAATATAAAATGTATACTTTTAATCCGCCTACGCACTGGCGGAGACGTCTACGAGCCGCCACTGNGCAGTTATCTTTCCGCCCGAAATTTTTTTTTGTTCATTAAAAATTCTTAGTTTTCTTTTGATTTCTTGTACAAATAATAATAAGGCAAAAAGTTGTACACCACCTGCGCCGTTATCTTTCCACCAAATTGTTCGAAAAAAACGGAAACATAACAGCACCGTCGGGAACATAACGGCGTAATGCGTAGGCGATTTGTCGGAAATTTGTATGTGCGGAAGTTAACAGTTTTTGTCAATAACGGCTCCAACGGCTCGGTTCTAGACTGTTTCAAATTTATAAGCGCAAAAAATGTGCGAATGAACTTCCGAACAGAGAAATCAGAGAGAAAATGCCAAAAAAAAAAAGAAAATAATCTTATAATGTATCGGTGATCAATAAAAAGCTTATTAGTGCACTATGAGTCATAGTCTATGACGCATAGACTATGTGCCAAAATTAAGCGTTAAACAACTCCAATTCGGATTCATTCATAAAAAATAGTTCGTAAGATAATGGCGTAATTCACAACAATATGTCGAATGGAAACATAACAGCGCAGTACCTAGGCGGATTAAGTGGAAAAAATTTCTCGAAAAAGCAGTAACATAATGGCACCGACGGGGCTGAGCGAAAACATAACGGCGCAGGTGGTGTAATTTGTGTTACTTTATTCATTTCAGTCTTAATAACGTTAGAGATACAGTGGTAGGCCAATTCAGGAACGCTTTGCGATTTTGAGCCAAAGTCCTCTTTTGTTCCGAAATTGGATTTTTGACCCCAAAACCGTTCCGGAATTAGACTTTGTCGTTCCGGAATTGGACTACAAATCTTTTGTGACATAGAAAGCGTTCCGGAATTGGACATTTTTCCAATAACTGTTCCGGAATGGGGTGTTCTGGAATTGGCCTATATTCTGTAACCAGTTATTAAAGAATTCGCAATTCTTATGTGATATTCAGTCATTTGAGAACTTTGCAATGTAAAGGCGGCATTTCGGAAAAAAACTCTGCTATTACCATTATGTGTATAATAAGAAGAAAACATTTTCTGCGTAAAACTCTGCGAGAAACGTTAAAAGTGTAGTTTCAAAATTAAACTGAAACACAACGCACATATAAAATGTGAAAACACTAAGAAGACATGTATTCAAATAATTTTAAATAGTTAGAAGGCATTAGACTTTGATCGCATTTTGGAGAGAGCAGCTTCAGCCATGTCGGCTCGTTCTTCTGATTCATCCAAGTCGTGTTGAAGTTTACGGTATTTACTCATGTTTGAGTTGGCTGCTTCTTCTTGTTCTTCAGCTTGACGTTTGAATTGCTTAACTTTCAATTGAAGTTTATCAGATTGATCTTGAAGTCGGCTCAGATTTTTCTTGTCTTCTTCTCCGGCGTAAACCGTCTCCTTAACCTTTCGTTCAATTTTTCTAACACCTTTTTGACTATCAACACTACGTCGTCTTTCATTTTCAAGATCTGACTCAAGTTCGCGGACACGTTGTTCAAGCTTCTGAACGTGTTTCTTGCCTCCCTTAAGTGCAACTTGCTCGGCATCATCAAGTCGAGATTGAAGTTCTTTTACAGCGGTTTCTTGGCTTCGTTTCATTCGTTCCAAGTGAGATGATGTGTCTTGTTCTTTTTTCAATTCCTCTGCCATGAGCGCCGCATCACTAATCGATTTGCGAGCTTTGTCTTCAGCATTTTTGGCTTCTTGGACCGCTTCCTCGACCTCATTTGCGACTGCAATCAACTCTTGCTCCAACTTTCGTTTTTGATTAGCGAGCGCGGTATTTTGAGTATGCAGAAGATTGGCGCGTTCGTTGGCTTCCATGAGTTCTTGCTCGGCTTGTTTACGGCCTTTTTCAGCTTGTTCGACGGCCGAGCGGAGTTCGTCAATTTCGGCTTGTAAAAGATTAACGCGGCGGTCGGTGACAGCGGCTTGTTCTTTTACTTCTTCCATTAAGCGTTCAGATTCGTCAAGAGACATTTGTGTTTCTTTTATTTGACCGTTAATATCTTTGTTTGATCGGTTAGCATCAATCAGTTGGCGATTAGCATGAGCAAGTTGGATTTCGAGATCTGAAATGTCGCCTTCAAGCTTTTTCTTGATTCGTACGGCATCAGCTCTGGAACGAATTTCTGAATCGAGCTGCGATTGAATAGTTTCAACAGTTCGGGCTGCGTTACGGCGAGCATTATCAATTTCTTCGTCTTTTTCTTGGAGACGACGTTCCGATTCGGATTTGACTTGACCTAATTCCATCGTAATTCTCAATGTTTTAGCTTCTTCACCTTCAACGGCTGCTTCAGTTTCTTCGAGTGTTGCAGCAAGATCATTGCGTTCAACTTCAATTGATCGTTTGGCCTTTTCGAGTTCACTAACAGATTTTGCGCCTTCCGAAACTTGATCAGTCAAGTCAGCAATTTCTTCTTGAATTTGTTTATTTTCTCGTTTGCAGCTTTCTAGAGCGTCAACTGCTTCTTCGTACGAATTTTTCATTTTAAAAACTTCATTAGACGCATCACGGGCGTCTTTTTGAGATTTTTCAAGTTGACTTGTAATTTCGTTCATTTTTTCTTTGTTCTCCTCTAACACTTTATCAAAAGAACGTTGTTTCTTTTCAAGCGTACCAGCAGCGGCATTGGCGCGTTCAAGTTCTTGTGTCAAGTCCTCGATTTCGCTTTGAAGTCGACCCTTTGACTTTTCGAGTGACGAGCATTTGGCAAGAGCTGCTTCAACAGATTCTTCAGTTTCCCCTAATCTAGTGGCAAGTTTTTTCTTAGCGTCTTCAAGTTCTTCTGTGCGTTGAATAGCATCGGTCTCATATTTTGTTCGCCATTGAGCTTGTTCACCGTTTGATTTCGATAATTGGCGCTGAAGTTCATTTTTCGTTTCAACTTCTTCGTCGTATTGCTCCCGAAGTAAATCATAATCGTGTTTGGTCGCCTGAACTTGATGAACCAGGACATTTTTAGCTTTAGCCTCTTCTTCGACAGCTCGTCTTATTTCGTCATTAGATTGGCCGACTGAATTTTTCTGGCGATTTAATTGGCCATGGATTTGGTCCTTTTCCTCAAGAGTTCGCTTGAGTTCATTGATCTCAGTTGCCACTCGTGCCTTAAAAGCAGCGCCTTCGGCCATTTCTTTTTCTTGGTCATCAACTTTTGCTTTCAATTCACTATATGTGTCTTCGAGATTACGACAATTTTTTTCATACCCGACTTTGGATTTGGTTAATGAATCAACAGTACTCATGAGATCATCTGCTTCCATTTTCAGCTCTGACTTTTCTTTCTCGAGTTTCTGTTTAACTCGTTGCAAATTGTCAATTTGTTCGCTAAGGTCCGCAGAAATATCGGCATGTTTTTTGCGCAAAACGGAAAGTGTAGACTCATGCGAGACATTATGCTCCTCGAGGTCTCGTTGAAGTTTCAATAATTCAGCTTCGCGACGTTTGTTGATTTCAATTTGTCCTTAAAATAAGTTCAAAATTGGGTACCAAAACAAATATATTTTACAATGTTCAAATATGTTTTAACCTACCTTGAGTTTGAGCGTTTCCATCTTCGAGACGTTCTGCGAGTTCTTCGAGTTCTCGGGCTAGATCACAACGAGCTTTTTCGGACTTAGCTTTAGCAGCACGCTCTGCTTCTAATTCTTCTTCCAATTCTTCAATTCGCGCCATGAGTTCCTTAATTTTCTTTTGAAGTTGGGCAACAAGTGTTTGCTCGTCCTCATAACGGGTGGCTAACTGATTGTGCTCAAATTCAGACTTTTTGAGTTTCTCATCTAACCGCTGTTTGTCATTCTCAAGATCCATAATAGTTTCTTGTGCCAAACGGAGGTCGCCCTCCAGTTTTCGTTTTAAGCGTTCTAAATCCATACGGCTGCGTTTTTCGGTTTCGAGCGATTGTTCAAGGTCATCAACTTGCTGCTCAAGTTTATTCTTTTGTTTGCTAAGAGAATTAACCTTATCTTCTTCGGCTTGAAGGTCGTCAAGCGATTGTTGATGCGCTTCTTGTAGGGCCTTTTTTTCTTTCAACAATTTTGCAACAAGATCTTCTTGTGCAGCAAGCTCATCCGTTTTGGCACGCACTTCGGATTCCACGACAGATTTTTCTTTTTCAACTTTGCTCAAAGTATTTTCAAGGTCCTCAATATCTTTACGAAGTTCTTTGCATTCAGTCTCGAGTTTTCGTTTTTTATTTTGCAAGTCAGCATTAATCTCCTCTTCATCCTCAAACCGTTCCGTAAATTCTTTGATTTTGCCTTCTAGGTCAATCTTTGACTTCATCAACGATTCATATCTGTCTTCGGCATCTTGAAGTGCGTCAGTTTCCCCGGCAAAGTCTGAAATCAATTTATTCTTTAATTGAACAAATTTGATATGATCTTGTTCCAAAGCCTTGCGCCTAGCGGTCTCGTCTTTCAGCTCTTTCTCCATTTTTTCGAATTCGGCCAAGAGTTCGTCAAATTCCGCTTTTTTCTCGGCGGTGTTGAGAAGTGGGCGGATTTTGAAAAGTAGTTTTTGCCATTCCCAGTCTTTAAGTCCAATATATGCTCGCCAGTTGGATTGAATGACAACCGCACCGTCCCGTTCTTTAACAGTCTTGAGAAACTTAGTGCGGGAAAGATTGAAACGCATGCGGGTCTGAAGAGCGGTGAGAATTTCGGCGATTCGTTCGTCTCGCAAATCTTCGAGGGCACCAATGATACCGGCCTTAATGTAAAATTAGCAAAACAAAGGTTGGTCTAATAAAAAATAGGTCAATTTGTACGATGTTCTTTTATTTTTCAAGATCAATGGAGAGGTCAAAACGTCGTTTAATCCCTAGCCTCAATACAGTTTCTAGGCACAGCTAAACTCTAGGTTGGTACAAAAGTTTTTTTTTTATTTAAGGCAACTTTTAATAAACTGAAAACGATATTTCTCATTTTTAGCGAAAAAATACCTTTGTTGCATGGTATCATATTAAACTTTGTTCAAAATGAAAATTTTCAAAACACTACATCATCGAGTTTTGAGCAACAAACTGAGATAGTTATTACTGGTACAATCTAAATATCGATACGGAAAATTAGACATTGACACCCAAGAGGAAATTGTGATTTTTGCCCCAAGTTGACCAAAATCACAATTTGTTTATATTTTTTCATCATAAGTCTGTTAGCGTTTATCATACCTTGAAAAAGAGTTTGGTATGGCCATAGCGATAGACAGCAGCATCAAAAGGCAAAGAACTGAGAATTTTTTCGCAGGCTTTTTTCGGATCAATGAAACCGGTTTTGGGGATAGCGTTTGGATTGAGAATAGTGTACCGTTGCTTCCATTCCATATACTCGANATAGTGGCAGAACCAACTCAACGGGGAACATTGGGATATTAAATTGACAAAATGGATTCCGGAATTGGCTGATTTAGGCAGCGCATTTGCTCAATAGATATCAAAAACGTAATGAGATAATTCTAATCTCAAACCAGTTCGGACCTAACCAAGACCAAGAAAGCTTCTGTCACTAGGGGTTTTCACTCAGCGCCACTTTCCCGACACTGTCCAGCCCTAGATCGTACATACGGTAAATTAAGGCAACTTTTAATAAACTGAAAACGATATTTCTCATTTTTAGCGAAAAATACCTTTGTTGCATGGTATCATATTAAACTTTGTTCAAAATGAAAATTTTCAAAACACTACATCATCGAGTTTTGAGCAACAAACTGAGATAGTTATTACTGGTACAATCTAAATATCGATACGGAAAATTAGACATTGACACCCAAGAGGAAATTGTGATTTTTGCCCCAAGTTGACCAAAATCACAATTTGTTTATATTTTTTCATCATAAATCTGTTAGCATTTATCATACCTTGAAAAAGAGTTTGGTATGGCCATAGCGATAGACAGCAGCATCAAAAGGCAAAGAACTGAGAATTTTTTCGCAGGCTTTTTTCGGATCAATGAAACCGGTTTTGGGGATAGCGTTTGGATTGAGAATAGTGTACCGTTGCTTCCATTCCATATACTCGACACGAGATGGGAAACCTTTTCGGCAAATACGAATACCTTCCAAGACACCATTACAACGCAACTGGTGAAGTACTAAATTGTTTTCCATGAAACCAGGTTTCTTTAATTCGTTAGGGATAATGCAACGGACAAAATGAGGCTGAGTGGACTTCAAGTTGGTCATCAATCGAAGGAGCGATTCACGATGAAGAGCCGAAACCGTCTGGAAGGAACCACCCTTTTGCCGCTTGCCACCTTTTTTGCCGCCAGCTGGCGCATCATCAGCTCCGACGTAATTGATCCAAACGTTTTTAAATACGATATTACTTGAAGCCTTGAATAGCTAGACATAGGGTTTTGGAACACATTATATACACACTAGAATTTTGAAAGTCTTTTGTGGTCGAACAAAACAAAATCGCAAAAAAACTAATAAATATGCATGGCGTCGTTTTAAGACGGGTCATTTTGTTTTGTTTTATTATACCCAGTAATACTAAAAAAAAATTCAATCACAATCACGCAAAAATCACACGTGTGATTGTGATTGTCAGTGTGATTTTGTGATTTCTGTGATTGCATTTCCATTCCTGCCCAGTGTGGTGAGTGCTGTTTTCGAAATTTAATTTCAGTAAAAAAACCCTAACTGCACGAGGGAGCCGTTCAATGGATCCTTATTTTTAAGCAACCAATCAACGACATTGTAAGCAACGGTACCGGCATAGTGATAAATTTCAAAGTGAGCTTCAAATTTGCCTTGTTTTTTCACTTTACCAATAGATGCCGTTTTGCCTAAATGCTGCTGGAAAAGTTTGTCACGGTAGGTCATGTCGGTAGCTTTGGGTACAATACATTCTTCTTCCAATAGTGACATGATTCCAAGAGGCTTTTCGATTAATTCAATTGTAGCCTGAAAACATGTTTTAACAAGTGGCCGAACCAAACACATTTAAAAAATTTGTAGAGCTCGATTCATTAAATATCAACATAATTATAATGATACTTTTCTTCATTGAATCTCTCGCCCACAAGAGACAATTTTAGGCATAAAGTTACACCATCATTTTTTAATAACCTTTAAATAATATAACAGATATGTTATAACTGGAGATGTTTGTAAGAAAATCTTAAAATAAAAAATCATGGGTTGAGAAAAACCATTTCAATAAATTGTCATTTATATTTTGAAGATACATAAAAAAGATACATCAAAAAAATGTGTATCATATTGGAGTGATGACGTCATTTTGTATCGTATTAGGGTGGGGACTGTATTTCGAGCTATGTGACTTTTTGGCTTTATGTGATTTTAATCAAATTCATGTTTTAGTTGTATTATTTAGAATCTCGTGGTTTAAATTTGTCCTACCTGCAAATCCATACCAAAATCAATAAACTCCCAGTCAATGCCTTCGCGTTTGTATTCTTCCTGTTCAAGAATGAACATGTGATGGTTAAAGAATTGTTGTAGACGTTCATTAGTGTAATTGATACAGAGTTGTTCGAATGTGTTGAATTCGAAAATCTCAAAACCAGCAATATCCAAAATGCCGATGAAGTTATTTCGTGGCAGATCGGTGGAAAGCGCACGATTGACCACGTCGACGAGCCACTCAAAAAGTCGTTTGTAGGTCGCTTTGGTGATCGCAGAAAGGGCATAGTAGACCTGGGCACAGGTTTGACCCTTAACAACGTACTCACCACCGACCTTGACCTTTGGCGAGCAGATGGCCTTGAGCCACTCCTGGGAATTAAGGCCAAGAAGATAAGCCAATTTATCGGCAGCGTCAGTACCGTCAGCTTCAGCTTGCTCCTCACGAGGCTATTTTAGGGTTGTAAAAGACAATTTTAGGGTGGTTTAGAAACTTAGAATTACTTTACAAGTGGTAACAGTATTACAAATAAAACTTAGGGTTGGGGTTTTATCATTTTACTGGTGAGATTTGTCACTTGTTTTTGGTGTATAAAGGTTATTGTTTTCATGGAACTAAAACTTAATCGTTAAGTTGTTAACACCAAATTTACAACGCTCAAATGATTATTATCTAAATAATGAACCACGATACATCGGGTGCGCAGTTATTGGGCGGGTTTGTGCTGTTATCGGGCACCTTTTGCTGTTATCGGACGGTTTTTTCCCATATTTTTGAATATATATCACCAAATTCCTCGTTCGTGCTGTTATCGGGCGGTTTTTTTTTGCATATTTTTACCTTATTCCGCTTTCGCCCTGAGCAGTTATCGGGCGCCCGATTAAGGTTTTTTGTCGCGAAACTCGCCCAATAACTGCGCAGCCGGTGTATTCGATTGAAAAAATAGAACTAGTCATCTTAGCCAATCAGTCATAAAATTTAGAGGTCATACGAGTCAAATCAGTTATCAATTAATCGCAAAAATACTTTTTTGACCTTTACCAGAGTGAGTCGCTGATTTTGGATCTCTACATTTTTTAAAGTTTGACAACTCTAGGCTTGTTACGGAATTTGGCATTTCCAGAATGCATGATAGAAGCCGAAATCTTGTAAATGCCGTTTTTCTCTTCTTGTGAAAATCCAAGAATGTCAAATGATTCATCGGTAGCGTCGAGTTCTTCTTTATCGTCAATAGACTTGACAGTGACTTCACCGAGGGATGAGAATTTATAATCATATGGGTCAGTTGAGACCATGCACATTTCATTAATCTCGGGCTTGTGACCAGTGTTGATCTGATAAAAAATGTGGAAGCAACGTTCGGCTTTCAATTGGAAAGTGACTCGAGATTTTTCAAGCAGGTAGGTATCAATGTCACCAGACGCGAGTTTTCCGTTGATTTGAAAATGAATTCGAATGAATTTACCGAAACGGGAAGAGTTATCGTTACGAATCGTTTTTGCATTTCCTAAGCAAATATACAATGTAAAAGAAAGTTAAAGAAAGCGTGATAGGGAAAAGTGTAATAACGACGCGGTTTATACGAAAAAAAATATGGGTCCAAATAACGGACGAGGTACGTTTTTTATGTCTCGGTGAGATAAGTCTTATGTTGAAACTTTTCAAATTGTTCAGTGTCTGGTAAAACGTTTTAATTTTTCAAATCAAAAACAACTGGATTATTTCACCTACAGAAGATTAGTAGAAAAAGATCTAAGGGGGATCAAACAAGGGACGCGTTTTCAAATAAGAAAACCGTTGTTTATTTATCGTACCGAACGCTTCCATAGCCGGGTTAGCAGCGACAATTTGATCTTCAAGAGAACCACCACCTTGAAGTGCGGGTGCCTCGTCCTTCTTTTTTCCACCAACAGCTGCATCGGCCAAAACGCAAATGACAGCGAAATACTAAAATAAATGTCAATTTCAAAACTTGTAATTATATATTTATGATTCATTAAAATACACCAGGTCTGTCCGTATGTTTAATCCCGCTATCTCTGAATATTTTCCCGTTAGTCCCGTTATATTTTACTTTTTTTGCGATTTTTTCAGAAGTACATATCTTTATGTATAAATAATCTATTCCTCACGACGCCTAAGAACAGTTTTTTTTTGTAGACCCTATTGTTCTCATAAATGAGGTTACTTTCGAAATAGAATTCACGACCAAACAATTAATTCACGACAATATGTGGGCGTGATGTTTTACCCATTTATATTTTTGATTTTTCCGTCCATCCCGTTCTATTTCAAATTTGTACGAAAACTGTTCTTTAACATACCCACGGAATGAGTTTATTTAGACTCTGAAAACATCCTGAATACTATATATTGTACACCTCCTGCGCTGTTATTGGGTCAACCTTTATTGGGTCAAAACCCGTTATCGGGTCAAAACCAGTTATCGGGTCCAAATTTGTCCTCGAAATGTTGACCCGATAACGGCGCATGGGGTTAATTGACGCCTTGTAAAATGCTTGCTAAAATTACCTGAATAACGCGCTTGGTGTTGACAGTTTTACCAGCTCCGGATTCTCCGGTAATCAACATAGACTGATTTTCAGAGTTTCTCAGCATGTCCTGATAGGCATTGTCGGAAATTGAGTAAATGTGCGGCGGCATTTCCGTACGACGTTTATTGTAGTAACAACCAACAACGTGATTGTCGTATACTGGCAGCCACTTGTAGGGGTTAATCGTGACACAGAAAAGACCAGAGTAGGTGTAAATGAGAAAACGCTCGTAACGCGTCGACAGGTTATGGACGACGGCCGCCTCGGACAGGTAAGTCATGTTTGCCATATCTTCCAAGAGCTCGTACTTTGGCGGGTTTTGGGGTTCGACTTGATCTTGAGGAAAGATTTTCACCTGATTACATAGTTAAAAATTGCTTTCAAAAAAGGTACTGAAAATTTCAAATAACAAAAATATTTGACAACTATACGTGAATATGTGATTTCATTACTGTAATCACCGGGAAAACCATAAAAGCGGTATATTGGGTGGCTAAATATAGGCCTGACGTGAAATCTGCGTCACCCGGGGCGACAAAAAAAGTTCGAAACAGTTTAAGGACTGTTTTCAAACTGTTAAATTTCACTGCACAGTGATTTTGGATGCTCTTAAGCTCGTTAGACGATATTGAAAACCGGCATCGAAGAATGTAAACCTGGCAAAAAATCGCTTTGTGGAAATCATGCCAATTTTTCACAGAATTGTATTTAAAAAGATCGTTCTGAAGTCGTGATATGCCTACCAGTATTTAAGAAACAGTGCACTGTCAGCTGGTTTTTCAATATTTGTTTGACCAAATAAAGCTTGATATTATTTTTTAGAGACCAATTTTTGAGACTATAACATTGGTATTCAAATTATAAAAGAAATATATAAATATTGAATAATGAGGGTTTAAACATAACGGTTTTCACAAACGGTATATAATATATACCGTATATTCGACCATTTTTTCTTGACGATCAGTTCCGAGAACTTATTGATTGAATGAATTATTATGATTCTTAAAAATAGTGAGGGAATCAAGTATACGACCTTTAAGGTAACAATTTTAGATCTAATCAGCTCTAACACATAAATTGGTTTTAAATTAAAAAAAAATCCGTTCAAGAAATTTTCAACGATGCCTTGTCATCGACCAGCCGCTTAACCTCAATGCATTTTCCCTTTTTCGGATCATCTTTCTCGCCCATTTTGTACGCCTTGGTATAACCAGTTTCCGCATAGGGAATCCAAACGGCGGTTTTACCTTCAAAGGGGGCATTTCGAATGTCTAGTAACGCAATGTCCGATAAACGGAGGTACTGGGCGGCGTTACCCGCGGCTTCCGGATCCCACAATGCCATGGATCTGAAATAGTTAATAAATTAAGAAAAAAATTTCGTTATTTAATTGTTCCATTAACCCCTAAAACACGATTATCCAATAGTTCCGCCTTTCAGATTTTTTTATACGCGGGCCGAACTGATAGCTGCCTATAAACATTCAAATATATTGGAGTGAATAATAAATAAAAGAATTTCCAGCAAAGTAACATTTGCAGAATATCCCCGTGCAGTTATCAGTCGGGTTTTGCGACAAAGAACCCCGTCTGATAACTGCCTATGGTGCCTGATAACTGCGCAGGGCGTATGCGGAACAGTAGGAAAATATCCAAAAAAACGCATGATAACAGCACGAGCGGGAAATTTGGTCATATTTGAGAGCAATGCTAAGGGTGCATGATAACAACCCGCCTGATAACTGGATAACCTCGCCTGATAACCGAACCAACCCGTCTGATAACTTCGCAGGGGTGTATATTATTTGAAAAATAATAATCTTTTAACGGAATGAAATTATTCTAAAAAAACACCCGCTACAAAACTGCTAAAGGAATCATTTCACGCCGTAATAAAATACAAAAAATCTGTATATAGCAAAGGGTGCGTCTCAAATATACATAATTGTTATACGGTATAAGTTATACGGTATAACTTAGACGATACCTACCTTATTCAATTCTATCTCGATTTGAATGAAATGAATGAAGCCCGTCGATTGTATTTATACCACGTTTCTGAGGAAACTAGGACTTTTCGACCATAAACAGGGTGACCGCCCCCAAATAAAATTGAGCAATATTCTACCAAAAAATTGACATTTGTCATTAACATTATCAATCATTCACCATTTATTGCGGGACTCGACCACGAAAGCAGGCTAATTGCTAAATGTCAAGAATATATGTCATTTTTTATGATTAGCATTCTGAAAATGAACTTTTATCCGTAATAAAACTCGTGAAAAGGTTCGTTCTAGCCAAATCTTAATAAAACAAGTTGATGAACTTTGCTACGACCCTTACCGTACGAGCTATATGATATGGTCGATATGATACATGCTCTATCATATCCCTAGACCGTATATAATGATATCTCAGTCACGATTTATTAATGTCCTGAATTTCAATGTGAAATATATCTACTAGGATAAAAAGGTACAAGTTAGCAAAGATAGCAGAACACTGTGGCTACACATGT
>SCLG01000142.1:352856-368000 GCA_004367875.1 Oikopleura albicans
TATAAATAAACTGAACAATTTTAAGCACAAAAATTGTAAATGTGTTACCAATTTTATTACAAAATTTTATTACAAAAATTTCAAATTCTCGAACTTTTTATAACAAAAAACATTTCGTTGTATGTTTTATATTGGTTCTCATCAAATTTGACTAGACTCCTGTTTCAGCGATTTTCGATTAAGCCCGGCTTACAATCATTTTCGGTCAATTTAAGGCGTTTGGTGCAAATTTCCACCAATGTCCCCTGAGAGTTAACCGCCAACACTATTATTTGTATTAGGAAAATTTGAATTATCTCAGTGTAATTTTCAGTAAATAACGAGATATTCTTGAATTCAAACAAGGGTTGTCAGCTTTATAATTAAAATTAAACGGGTCTTGGTAGGTGAATTTGACTGACCTAGTTTTAGCACACGCAGATTAATGCATAAGGCTTGACATGCTGTATAAACAACTTACTCGATACCTACTAGTATTAGCTGAAAACTACTTAAAATTAATTTATAGAAATTTTTCGGGTGGTGGATAAAAAAGTCAAGTTTAATACGTTTATTAGATGAAACATGTACCAATAAATTCGTACGTTTTTTATTGGATAAGGGCCTCAACTTAAGGCCGGGTCAATAACTTCAGAGGATAACTCTATTAAAGCTATTTCACATTTTTTGTCAATTTTTTTTTTAGTCAAATTTTGACGAAACTTCATTAATAAAATATGATCTAAAACTCAGACGGTTTTCGTCAAAAGTTTGACGAAATATTTTTGACGAAATAACTTTTTTTACAATTTTTTTTTTGGCAAAAATTTTCATTGACGAAACGCTATTTAACCCTTAAAAACAGTCTAGTTGGGGCGACAAATGAGAAAGTGCTACAATTTCGCTCTTAGCCTAGAGTTGGAACTACACCACCTAACCATGTGAGATAACACATTTTTTTCCGAAAAAACGTGTTATTTCATATGCAAATTGTTATCCCAAATGCAAACTGTTATCCCACATGGGTAGTGCGTAGGTTAAAACCCTGAAAAACTTAAACAAAAAAAAGTGTTATCTNCGAAATAACACTAGCTTGTTGGTGGCGCATGGGTGTTAATACGTTTATTAGATGAAACAGGTACCAATAAATACGTACGTTTTTTATTGGTTAAGGGCCTCAACTTAAGGCCGGGTCAATAACTTCAGAGGATAACTCTATTAAAGCTATTTCACATTTTTTGTCAATTTTTTTTTTTTAGTCAAATTTTGACGAAACTTCATTAATAAAATATGATCTAAAACTCAGACGTTTTTCGTCAAAAGTTTGACGAAATATTTTTGACGAAAAAAGTTTTTGACGAAATAACTTTTTTTACAATTTTTTTTTGGCGAAAATTTTCATTGACGAAACGCTATTTAACCCCTAAAAACAGTCTAGTTCGGGCGACAAATGAGAAAGTGCTACAATTTCGCTCTTAGCCTAGAGTTGGAACTATGTTAGGGAAGCAAAATATGAGGTCAAATCATAATTAAATGGTGGTGTAAATGGTGGCATACTGTCAAAGTTATCTTACCCCTTGATGAAGACTTTTAATACCCCCCCCCCCCCTCTCCCAAAAAAACTGTCGTAGAGAACATTCTGTTATTTAAGAATATAGTAGCCAATATCTCATTAAGCGTGAAAAATCCGTTAAAAAACATTTTTAAGAACTATAATGCCTTTTGATACTTGAACGATTCGAATCATATCCAACTATGACTAATCAATTTAAAATCATTTTCATTTTTTCCTTTTAAAGAAAAGTGTTTAACATAATCCGTTTTACAATTGGCGAAGTTACCTTTTACTGTAATAGCACTTATTTAAGATTACTATTTATGTACAAATGCACAAACTCAATTTTAGGAAAATCTTTCATTATTTTTTCCGATATTATCCTTAAGGGATTAGTTATAATAACGTTATAATAATTCTTATAACGATCTGTCACTCAAATCATTTGTAAAGTAAGGGTTGGTTTTTTTTAAATAAAATCGAACAAAATAAATACCAGAGTATATATCTTAGGGGTTAAGAAGTGTAAGAAATATCAGAGTATATATGTTCAAAGTATACAGTGTATTTGCTGTCTAGAGTTTTAACCTACGCACCACCCCTTTGAAATATTCAATTTGTACGGCGCGGCCGTTAGGAAGTGAATGCCAAGCAAAGCTTCTATTGGCCTGTTTTCTTTTGGCCGTTTTCTTGATTGGCTCGTTATCTTTTACCTACGCAAAACGTCACAAATTTGTCACCGCGAAGCCTAGAATGACAATTTGCACTTAAAATAACATTTGAAATAATTTTTTTTTAGGAAAAAAGTGTTACCTCCCATGATTGGGTGCTCGAGAGAGCATGCTCTTTATGTTTTAAAGACTTTTTATAACTTACTGAAGACTATATTTTAGAATAACTATAACTTATAGATATGTAGCTTAAAGACATATAGGTTATATGGGTTATATAGGTTATATGGGTTTTATTGTTATGTTCTGGAATACTGCTCAATTTGACGAGTCAGTTTGCAACGCATGATTTGCTTCAAGCAAAAAAAAACAATAAATCAAAACGAGAAAGAGAAAAAAAAACGAGAAAGAGAAAAAAAAACGAGAGAAAAATAAATAAATTCTAGACGATTCCTTGCAGCTTTTTCAAAAACGACTATCTATACATGTAGATATAATTAAATAAATCTTCAAACATGTCTGTTGAAATGACTGAATTATATTTTAGAGACTGGTGATGAGTATTTTTGTCAAACCTGTCAGATGAATGTTCATGCTTTTTAACCGACATTTTATATAAAAACCGGTGATCATAGCACTTGCGGGCATTATTTTGTAAATGCATCAAGAGGAGCTGTATTGTCAATGTATAAAGGTTTACAGTAGGTTGTCCAAATTTTATTGGAGGTATTAGTAATTCTAGAAATTTGACCCAGCAATTAAGGAGGGGTCCGTCGTGTTGTTTACAAACTTTACGTTTGGGAAAAACGTTTTTTAGGCACGTTATATTGAAACGATTGAATTGTTTTCTCCCTGTATCAATAAAACAACGCTTCCGGCATCACATGGAAATATTTTTGGTGACATAGTCTTCAGTACCGATCGGGTATCGGGTCTTGAACTTGACAAAAACGGCTGAGGTTAGTCATGTTTTGTACAAACTGAACCCAACAAGCAGTAACGTCCAGTTATGTCATAAATTTTATGTTTTTATAACAATTTAGGGTGTTAACTAATTTTTTCCAGCATGGTCAAGTTATTTTGATTATAGTAAAATTCTAGAAATGAAAAATATAAAGGAGTCAAAGGTAACGCTACATTTCAGTACCAAAAAACCTTTATGTTGTTAAATTTAAACACATAATTGGTCCGTAATATCATCTAAAAGTTATTTTTTATGAACATAAATCTTCATGTGTATGGATTGAAATTTGTTAAACCCTACATGTTCTTATACCGATTATCCTCCAAAATCTGTTGGACAGCTAGTATTCAGCATTAAACCCCAGCAAGAGGTTATGCGGGACAGTGAAGTTGCCGTTTTGGATAATAAAACATTTGTAGTACATCAAGTACGGCATTATAATTTATAGTTATAGACTATATCATATAGCTTATATCTGTTATAGCCTACAACTGTTGAAGTTGTAGATAGACCGGCTAGCACAGTCCTATATCACATATTTTTAACAGTTGATCTTTAGAACGCATCTGGTATGTTTTTTACGTCTGAAATTTGATTAAAAAAAACGAAATGGTTACGAACTTTCTAATTAACAATGATGAAGAAATTAAGACTCAGTAAAATTTTGTCGAGATTACCTAGCTGGACTCCTGCGACGGGAATGTATGATAATACAATTATAAAGGCCCTCTATTTGAGGGTGCTGAATAAAGGTCGCTTATGCAAAATAAGTTTTGGTCATAAAACTATGTTTTTAAAATTGTTTCCCATTGTCACTTTTTACTAGTTTTTTGGTTCATTCATAAATATAATAAATTCATCTGTATTGAACTTAAATTTAGTCTATACAGCAAAAAATTATATAGTGACAAATATAAGGGTCGGTGTGCTAAATAAGAGTCGTTTTTTAACAAAATCGTCCAGTAATAGGCATCCCTGTACGCTATTTATGTGGGTTAAGTGAAAAGGTTTGGTGGAACATTATTCTAAAATACTTACTTTAGATGGGTAGGGACAGGGCCATAGTATAAATTACAAAATCAGTTGGTAACTTTAACGTGCGTGATTTTAACTGTTCTAAAATGTTATCCAAATAGAAGACTGGATTCAACAAATGGAGAACATAGTTAAAGATGTGGATAACTGGCATCGAGTAGGCACCTTAGTTCAAGCAGAAATTATTATTTTGGTTATTGCAATGTTAGTTGGTATTCCAGCAAATTTATTTGTGCTCATCGTAACCGTAAGAGTTTTTTTCACGACTAATTTTAATAATAGTTTAATCCAAAATTTATACCTCATGATTTTTAACATTTTAAGCGGTTTACGGAAAATCGGAATAATGTGTTGCGGGTTCTTGAGTCAAGAATCTTGACTGAGGAATCCGACGTCAACCATTTAAAAGTAACCCTGCGCCGTTATCGGGGCAATATACCATAACAAAGCAAATGTCTCCTCCAAATGTTGACTCGATAACGACGCAGGTGGTGGTTTTTCGTCATCCCAAAATATTTTTAGGTTGTGGCAAAAAGCCCGAACCGCTTGCAACATGTGTCGCGAGTTTTGTCATGTAATTTGGCATGTATCGATTTAACCTTACTGTTGATGGCGGGCATTAAAGTCAAGCTGGAATTGAACTATAACAACTTTGACGTTTTCTTTAAAATTTTCCAGGAACGGTTCAGAAAATTATAAAAAAAAATAGTTGTCAGACGTACAAGTTGGCTGAGTTTTTTATTGTCTGTGTAGGCTAGGACTCGGCAAATTTACCTGTTTTTTTCTGACTCGGCTCGGCCAACAAATTTGGAACCAGACAAAAGCGTTTCATGTGCAAATTTTACTACTCGGCAAAGCAATTTTGCATGATATTTTCCGTTTTTACCATGGCTACAATAGTACAGTTTTACGCACAAATATACCATATAAAACATAACAGACCCAGTGATAGTTATGGGAACTCTATGATAGCTGTTTTCGGTAGTCCTAGACAAGTCATCTCTTTTGAAACTCTATGGTATTATAGAAATAAACAAAATAAATAAATCTAACTTAAATAAATAAATCTTCATACAAGGTTTTATATTTGATTTAAAACTGTACATTTGCGTTTGTTCGTTTATCAAACGTGGTTTTTCCACATAGAAAAACAAGTTCAGCGTAGGGCTCGAATTTTACCTGTTCATGAACTTGCACAGGGTGCGTAGTTAACCGTCCGGTATCAAACTGTCAAGACTAGTGTTAACTGTACACAAGTGACTTATGCAGTTTGTCATCAGCCGTCGAAGTTTCAGAAAATTCTTATCGAAAGTTAAATACGCACCTTGTTTATAATAGGCTTTTTTATAACACCACCTGCGCCGTTATCGGGTCAAATTTTCGACTAAAAATTTTCCAGCCGCCCCACCTACGCACCGCGTCGTTATCGAGCCAAAAAATGCCATTAAAATACGTATGAATTCCCTTTCTGTTTTTTTTTCAAATTCTGTATTTTTTCTTAAGTAATTCGAGCGCTTTTCAGTATCATTCCAATACGTTATATGCATGCTGTACGGTATAACCATTCTAGCTACTGCACCCGTTGTTTATTATACCGATATCATCACGGTTGAAGAAAATCATATTTGTCGATTAGCTTGGATGATGGGTTGCAAATGGCGAGACACTATCGATAGATTTGGTAGAAATGGACTTTTAATTAATCGGTTCGACGTATTTTGACGAGTTCTACAACTTGGTTTTGCCTGTTTCTTTTTCGGCAATATTACCGATTCGTACCAAATCAATGTTTATTTTGGTCTCGTCTTTTTGTGAACCCTCACAAAGATGGCCAGAACGCGCGAGGAATGCCTTTTAATTGTTGGGAATCAGAATCTTACTTGCAATTTTATTGGCAGAAGTTGCGGCACTCGTTATATAATGCGTAGGTCAGGGATTGGAATCTGATACTGTCCTTTAATTAGGGTACGCGGCAAATGAGAAAATACGTTTGCTAATTGTTTATTTGGCAAAATCCATAACGTTGTGCAATAGAGACTCTACTATTAGATAGTATATTAGATAGTATATTAGATAGTGAATATATAGGAAATAAATAGACTATTGTAATAATGGACATATGTCCCATTATTATTCCCGACGCCCGCTGTGCCCAATTATCAGCCACCGGCTGAATTGGTCTCTTTTCTTTTATGGCTAAAAGTTAATCCGCCAAAATTTCACCCCTTTTGAGGACTCTTATTGGTCAAAAGGTGAAAAATTCCGGCGAATTAACCTTTCGCCATAAAAGAAAAGAGATGGATTCAGACGGTGCCGTATATAGTATACATTACACCCTTTTATGATATAAGTTATATTTTTTTGATCTGAAATTTTGATCTCTGTTACAGTGAAGAAGTTTACTGGATATGTCTGATGATATTTTTCATCGTGTGTCCCTTGCTCCTCACTTTTGCCTCCTACTCAATGATCATACTAAAAGTGCACCAAATTCAAACTCGACTTGGAATTAAGTCGCTCGAATATGACAAAAGTTAAAAACGGACTTGTTAATAACCTTCGCTCCCGTGGA
Organism: Oikopleura albicans; assembly: GCA_004367875.1. Taxonomy (NCBI): domain Eukaryota; kingdom Metazoa; phylum Chordata; class Appendicularia; order Copelata; family Oikopleuridae; genus Oikopleura; species Oikopleura albicans. The sequence continues at coordinate 359,633 of SCLG01000142.1, forward strand.
GAAGGTATCCATTTTTGGGCTGTATACTTACGGCAACTAAAAACGGATACCTACTCCATTTCCCTGGTACTGTAGTGAGCAAACTTTGTCAAATGGTTTGAGATATTCTAAATAGCCCTGGAATAGGGTAGTAATTTAAACTCCGTTTCAGCCTTACGAACCATTTTTTGTATATCGATTGATATTTGTTAATTTTTTAACTCCCAGGGGAAGTGCGTGTAAATAGACACGCAACGTGTTTTTTTCGTCGATTTAAGGCATATGGAGGCCCCGTAGGGCAAAAGCGTAGGTTTGAGATTTCAAACAGCTCTCTAGGGGGCCCTGGTGGCCCAAATCAATTTCTGAAAAGTGAAATCGACGTAGTTTGACGAGCTATACAACTTGGCTTTACCATTTTTTTTAATTATTCCGAATTAATGTGAATTTTTTCAGTGCGTGTTTATTCACACGCATTTTCCACCTACGGGTTCCCAAAAACTCCTTCCCTCTAAGAGTTAATGAAAAAAGGAGCCTGTATCACAAAATAAGATTCTTATAAGGGTGAATATATCAGTTTGTAACTTGCATTGAGATGTTCTGAGTCGAAATTTGAAAATATTTTCTGCGACGTTAATTGTAAGTTGGTTTCCAGTTATTCTTGGGCAACTGATTCGTCTCACGCAAATTACCGTCAGCCAAAGGAAAGTTACGTTTAATAATTTCGTTCGAAGTATACGTAGGCTAGTGTAAACATAAAAGCCTAGTGTTTCCAAGAAGTTAGTGCCCGAAGTATGAAACCTTGTATTCATTTTTTTTTATGAAATACAGTCCTTACTTCCAATACGGACGTTTTTAATTCTCGAAAATAGCGTCCGTATTCGGGTCAATTGTCATAAAGTGTCCATTTTAAGACTGTTTTGGGGACAATTTTCCACAAAAAGCGTCCGTATTGAGAGTAAGGACTAATTTGAAATGTTGAAAGCCAGAATAAAAAATCGATTTTAATCTAGCGTAACTTGGAAAGAAACTGTTCTATATTGAGCAAAATATCATCTATGTTGCCGTGGATAAGGTAGGGACCAGTTAAACCACCACGTGTCCGGCACCGCTGGTATCTGACAAAAACGGTTATTATGAAATTGCTCAGTTTTTCACAGAACGAGTTTTTTGACTGGAAACATTTTTCGAAAAAAAAATTATTGAAGGACGGTGTACCGCTGCCTGCGTTACCGACACGTCTTTCACCACTTTGGCCAGATTTTTTTTTTCAAAATAAACTTTTTTATAACTTAAAATTTTTTCGCAAGCTAGTTTTTTCACGTTCAGATTTTTCTATACTTCAGTCAAACATCAAATTTTTATAGTTGTCTTCTGAATCCATTATTGTATGCTTTTTTTGGTCNGAAAAAAGAAGCATTAACGGTTTGTAATAATGTTCACATAACCGCAATCAGTTTGCATTTAATATAATAAAAATATGAGCCATTAATTTTGATGTAGAACTATTTGTATCTTTAGATTTTATCACACTAATTATTTTTTAGTTTATTATAGTCCGTGCCCCCGATTTGGGCGCTCTCGATATAGAAATACTCACAGTATGGACTCTTTTCCATAAAAAAACTGAGATAAGAGACACTTTTGCAGACGAATGGACTATTCTATTTGTCGTATTGAAAGCTATCATGGACTATATAATGCAGTTGAAAAGAATTGGGTATTGTGGCGAGTAGACTCAAGGCGCAGATTCCGGAAAAGACAAATTTTTCAAAAAATCCTTCGACTAGGCGCACGGGTAGATAATCTTTTTGACCGACAGATAATCTTAAAACGCCAATGAGCATTATTTGAGGAGGCATTTTTTTCCATTTGTATCCTATTTATAACATGGACTTTGTTTCAAAAACGTTTCTTATCAAGCGCTCCCTCTATATGAAATCTTAAATAACTAATATAATGTAATCTATTAGAGCCGTATTATTGGCCGTGTTTTCGCAAAACACGCCCTTTATGGGATTATCGACTCTCAAAAATTGTTATGTTAAAAAACGTACGTGTTGGGACTATAGAGCGTACGAATTAAAAAAGGCTTTTGTTCATTTGAAAAAAAACTTTTTTTGTTTGTTTGTTCGAAAAGGTCGGACTTCTTCTATATTGAAAGCGTCCGAAACGGGAGTACGGATTCTAATGAAGTAAAAAAAGGATATGATAAAATATACAAATATTTCTATATCGGAAAAACAGGCTTATATTTTTATACTTTAAAAATACAATCTGCTTGTGGTTATGTAACAATTTTATGAACTGTTAATTCTAAATTTACTTCAATAAGGACGCTATTTGTGTCTAGACCTGTGTCAGATGGGCGTTAATACCAGTAAATAAGTCGATTACTTGCTTCAATGACAAAAATTGACCTAATTCAACCTGTTTCGGTTTTCCATCTGCAAAAATTAGTGTTTGTTTCTAACAAATATCAAACTGCGAGGGAGTATTTAAACGTTAAAAATTACCTCCTAGTGTTCGGCGCAAATATTCAAAAATAAAACGGCCAACATTCATGCTTACTTTTTTATAATTAAAAAAGAAAAACAAATGTATAAATCATTTGAAGATTTCATTTTTTTTTGTTCAACGAAAAATAAAAAAAAATATTTGGAAAAGAGATATATTACCGAGAAAAGAAATAGAAACAATTACAAAGGTATTTATATTAATATATTTTCTATTTTAAACGAAAATTAAATATTACGCATTTATTTTTGTATATAAAAAAGAGAAAAAAGCTTCAGGCTGCAGTCCTCCGGGCTAGCAAAGCAGCGCGCTGATTGGGCGTGTAAATATGAGCTCAACCAACGCTGATTGGAGGTCTCACGCGAGACCGCTATCTAAATCTTCGAGAAACCCATTGTATGTTTTTCTACACTCTATGCACAGACCGAGTTCAAAAATCAACTGGCATACGGTATGCCGCATAACTGTAGTACAGGTCCTGTACTGTATAGGGCCTATACGTACTGTAGGCTAGACATAAGTTGAGAACGCGGCGTAGTCGAGAAAATACATAGCCGCCAAGCAAGGGTAGGTTTCCTGTTTTCCGAAATACTGTTACAGTCCTTGATCCCATAACGGCCGCGTTTATGTCACCATAATTGAGGTTTTAAACCCGCAACTTGTCCTGTAGTAGTGGCATTAGCAGTGAGTTCAAATACGGTTATTGGCGTGGAAACTGTGAAAAGCAAATCGTCGCCCTAAATACTAGTATTACTTTGAAAAACTAGTTTCTACTATTTTTGGTCGGGTCTTGTTTCAGAGACCTAATTTGTTGTGAAATGTCAACTAACTACAGTGTGTCCAACCTAGACTGTTACATTTTGCTGTTTTATGTAAGCCTTAACAAGAGCAAAAATGTAAAAGTCTAGGTTGGACACCCCGTATATTTCTCTAGTTCAACATATTTGCTAAAATGCTGTCGTTCAAAAATTTATAGAACGATTTTCACGAATTCCGTAATATTTTGCTATACAGACTTTGAAGGGTACCGTCTAAATCGGCCTTTTTTCTTTTCCGGCGAAAGGGTAATCCACCAAAAATTTCCCCCTTTTTAGCAGTGTCAGAAGTGGAAAAATTCGGCGGACTGCCCTTTCAGCGGGAAAAAAGCCCTTTGACGACCCAAATCGCTTCGATAACCGCCGGAACAAAACTTATTCAAAAATTTGGCCTCTACCAAAGCAAAGTAGCAAATTTCAATAATTTTGACCAACTTTGGCCAATTATCATGTAAAATGACGTTTTCATACAAAAAAAATTAACTAAAATAGAAAAATCAGATAAATTCTAAAAAACGTAAAAACCTTCTCTCCATTTAAACATTCCATGACTAAAGGAAATTAGTTGAGAAAATTTCATTAAATAGAATTGCTCAAAGTAAGATGGCCGTATTGTGTCACAATGGGTTGTTGATTTATCCAAGAGTGTGTCAAGTAGTCAAAAATATTACTTTGATCCACAAATCACCAAATTCTTGGCTAACAACAGAAAAAAAAAGTTTCAAATCATTTTTTGTGAGTTTGGGCGATGCCAAACCGTTTTCCTTTGTTTAATCACTTTTTTTACTTCTCTATACTGTAACATGCAGCTATTAGACATTACTGTTTGTGGTAAGTACTTTATTACAGTCCCTAATCGCATAAGGGACGTTTTTAGTTCTGGAAAATCAGCGCATTTCTAGTAAACATGATGGCTGCTTCTTGCGTCTCGCGTATTCAAATTCGCCAATCATTGTTGTCAAATCAAATACATACCACAGGCAGTATATAAGCAATTTACAGTACTTACTACTTTTTGGGACTATGCTCCTTTTTCGGACGGTATTTTCGAGGACCGAAAACGTCCCAAAAAGGACTGTATCCAAATAAATCACCAAATTGGTGTATTATACATGTACTAAGTAAAGGAATTTCATAAATGTACCAGAGAATTCTACAGGAGGCTGCAGGCGCGACAAACACCGTTTTTTTGGCAAAATGTGTCCATGCTTATAATCTTTTTTTGCAAACATGCGAAAATGTTCTCCGTTTATTCCTGCGCAGTTATCTTGCCATTTTGATTTTTTATAACTTTACACCAAACCTGCAAGTGATTTATAAAGATTTTAAAAATACCATCAGAACCAGTTATGTTGCTGTTTTTAGCTTGATTACACATTTTTTGACGTATAGAATTCTTCCTGGATTTTTTGTCGAATTTTCTCAGCAAAAAATACTAATTTAATTAACTTATTGGTATACGCCTACGCCAACGAAATTATATTCCATTTTTAAAACTTTACTCTCCGCCTACACATTTCATAGTTATGTTGCAGTTTTTTGAAAATACTTCAGCAACTCAGCAAATCATATGCAAATGGTTCTCAGCGGTTAATATTGTTTCGAATAATTTTGCAAATTAAAACACAAGTCAAGTTTGTCATTGGATATTTAATTAAGTGGTACAGAGTTCAATTCACAATTTATAACAATTTACAAAAAAAAGTAAGTTTCGTGAAGATCAGAAAAGAATTACGGTTGTGGAGAATACACTTGTTTTGACATGTTTTTCAACTTTCTCAGCCCAAGAGTGCTAAAATTAGTTTTTTTTTGGAAAAAACCTACGAAAGAATGGTACTAGAAAGTAGAAGGGATGGTGCAACATAGAAAAAATTAGGGGTTATGGTTGTTTCGCCAAAAAGCAATTTTTCGTCAATATGTTAAATTACGTTAGGCTTATGTACCGTAATTTACCATAAGTGTTTTTGAGTTTTTATTTTCTAAAATTCAAAATAAAATTGAGTTTAAAGTCCGAAATCGGGTCCAAAATCTATGGTAAATTGAAGTACCCGACTTTACCGTAATTTTCATCGAAATTTAAGACGAAAATTTGCTTTTTGATAAACAGTAAATGACCCAAAAATTAAAGTTTTTTGATTGTTTATATATAAATATATATATTGATGCGTACTTGAAAAGGAAAGTCGTGTCGAAACCAAACTCATGGGGGTTAAAATGTCCACTATGAACATCGAGTTCTTTTTTGTCGAAATTTTGGGCTTACCATTTGGGTACCATGAAGAAAAAAAAAGTATTTCGATAAATCATTTTTTCCAAGTTCAATGTGCACCAAAAATAGTATGCTGGGTATTTAGATGAAAATTTTTGTTCTATCTAGTTTGTGGTTCTTGGCGGGACACAATTATCCGTGGTGATTTTTCAACTGTACAAAAATTTGCTCAATTCTAGTTTGTTTTTTTCAATAAAAAAGAGTAATTCAGCCTAAATTCATTTGCTCGAATTTTTGATGCCTTCGAAGTAGAGGATGCCATTGCCAGACGTTTTGATGTCGCTAAATATATTTTTTTTATTAAATGACCAAATCACAAGTTTTTTTTCTAATCAGTTTTTTTTCGTATAAAAATTTAAAATCAAATCTACACCACCTAAACTTTAATTTTGTCAAGATTATTGGGTAGGGCGTAGAAGTATCCAAAAGCGATTTTTAGATATGCTAAAAATGGTGAAGGTAAACCCATTTATGAGTATTTTCGCAACCACACCATTTGGTCGTCAATTGTTGTTCAAAATAAGGTTTCGCGACCATGTGGTTTTTTGGGCCTAGTTTCGCGACCACTGTTTTTAAGTAGAAGAAACTGGTCGCGAAACCTTGTTTAAAACACCATTTTTTGAACAACAATTCGCGACCAAATGATGTGGTCGCGAAAGTACTCAACGAGTTTTTTTGACGACCACAAATGGTCGCGAAAGTACCCCACTCCCTAAGAATACCATGGTGAATTTCAGTAAAATTTTTAAACCATTTTTTTATTTCCCCAAAAACGACCTAATTATTTTTTTATAATTTGGATGTAGTTTAACTCACGGAAGGGTGGAGAGGTCGTCAATTCTATCGCTGGCCTCAAGTTCATCGGCGCCAGTTAACTGCCATTCGACTTGGACGCCGTCGAGTTTCTTTTTTAACGCATCTTTGGAAGACGCCGAAACCATCCGTTGTCGAATCTTTGACTTTTCGGGGGACCATGTGATGAATGTGAGCTTTAAAATTCAAATTAAAAAAAAATACTTTATCCATCAGTACCCTGAACGCTTCCTCGAACGTTGGTCCGGGCTTTTGTTTAATCTTCTATGGTTCCTGGTAATTCATTGCGTAAGCATTTTTTACGTATTTTATTTATGAATAAAACCGTCCACTTCTAGTCCGAAAATTAACGCCTACGCGGTCCGTTAATCAATCATTTGCGATTTTTCAAATTTTATAGACAAATTGCTTTTAGTAGTTTGCCGTTAACCGTTCACTTTTCATAATTTTTTTGTCGACGTTTAACTGGGCATCCTGTGTATTTGATAAATTGATCAGAAATTTAAAATATTCGTACACAATAACCTCAGTTGGAAATTGCTATTTGGACGGTTACCCGGATTGTTTTTTTGATTTTTGAATTGAAAACAAACCTTTGTTCGAGTTCCGGCTGGGATACCTTGTCCGAGGTCAATTTTCATCTCAACATCGTAAATGGCGTATCTGCACTCCTAAATGTTTAGTTATGTATTATGTTAACACTAAACTAAATTAACTTACAGTTTCTGGAAGAGCAGAAGTGAATTTCTTCCAGGCGTCCTCTTCTCCCTTCTTTATCACGGAACCTTCGTCGACCACGATTTCTTGAAAATTGCTCGAAAGTTTGAACATGCATGCCTGAAAATTATTATTTTAATTTATTACACTTCACTTTTTGAAAAATTTGTTCAAATTTCAAAAGTCTTTTTTTTACTCAGTTGCTACATTTTTACAATTATTTTTTTATGTTGTATAAAAATAATGCAAGTATAAAAATAGTGCTAAAAATAAAAATTTGATTTTTTGGATAATTTGGAAAAAAGGTATACCGAAAAAGTGAAAAAAAACTCCTCAAAAATAGTAGTGCATTTAAGTTAACTGCTGCGCGCCCATCTGTGCAAATATGCACATATTCAAACAATTCAAAACAGTAATTACTCCAATCGTTTGATCTCTCTATTCTAGAGAAAAAGGGCGCGCAGCAGTTAAACGCGTTTTATTGGTGACTTTTGATTCGCACACGTCCTTAATTAAACTTTTTAACCCTCATGAAAACGCGTGGCCATGATATTTTATGACTTAAATCGTACAATTCATGTATATAGAGTCCTAATGTTATTGTAATAGCGATGAATTAGAGAAATTTAAATAATAAAAAATATGTTTTACGACATTATAGACAAGAATGGTTTCCTCAGGTGTTTAAATAAACTCCATATTCAAGGCCATTTTTTGATAAGAAGTTCATTGAGGGCATTTGGGAAGGAAATCGCCGGAAACGACTCAAATCATTTCTTTTCTATTTATATTCGACAACAATTGAGTTTTAGAAAAAAAAAGACTTTTGGACAAAATTGGCCCGTTTAAAAAACACACTTTTCTATAAAAAAATGTTCCTTAATTCGGCGGTTAAAGAATGCATATTTCATAAATCGTAAACGACCCATATTCAAAACTTTATATGGGGTGCAATAAATCATTGCTATCTTAAGGGCTCATGCATTTCAAAATGTACCCTTGTTACATAAAAGTAATTTTCTAGATTATTGTTCGTCGAAAATAAAAATTAGCCATACTGTACAAAATTTGAGTGAGAAAAAAAAAAAATAAAATCGATTAAGGCTGAATTTGGGTCGCAATTGGCGAAATAAAAAAAGAGGCGGCCATGAAAGAGGTCATTTTACATTAACGTGATTGGTTAGAGCCAAAGGTCAACCAAATGAAATGTTCGCGTATTGAAAAATACGTCTACCTCTTCCAAGGCCGCCTCTTTTTTTAT
>SCLG01000142.1:368640-382551 GCA_004367875.1 Oikopleura albicans
TTTAAGGGGGTAAATGTTGCTCAAATTCTCGACAAAAAATGTCGACGAAAATCTATCATAAAATTTGAATGGCTAACACTATCAATTAATTTTTTTTTGCATAATTAAATTCAAACAATTTTCTGGTCCATGAGTGCTCAAATTGTGCCCAGATATATCCGTACACACCGGATATCCGCAATGGAAAAAAGTGACCTTTAGTGTTATAACTTTTCCTACGTAAATCTAAAATTTCTGAAACGCGGAATATCGGTTCGCATTAGTTAACCGCACATTTCTCCTGACCCACTTTTTTAATTAATTATTTTCTCTCTTACTTACAGATCGAAATGTCTTGCAAGTATCACCTATTAGCGATTTCCAAGAATATGATGACAAATAAAGCAAAACGCGATCAGGAGAATGTATTTCGTATCTCTTATCTCATAGCAGGGTCTCTCGGACATAAAATATAATTATAATTACAATTGTTATAAAAATACGCAAATTATCTGGTTTCGTTGAAGCGGTTAATGGTGGATTGAAACAGAAATGAAAACAAGAACAACAAAATCAGGCGTTAACGAAAAATATATCTAGAATTTTTTCTACAAAATAAGGAAAATTACAATTATCCCATTATAGAATTTACTCAACAACATTAACCCCCTTAAACGCAATCAGCGACAATCAAAGCTCATCCACACGGTACAGTCAGGGGCCTCTCGATGTGCACCCAGTTTATTGTGAATAAATCTCAATATGCACGTTTTTTCGGTCGGGCGTTTTCTAAAAAATCTCTCAAATTATATTTCGAAGAATTTTCTGAAAAAATTTCTTTCTTCAAAACGTCTACATTTAGAGATATATGAATAAAATAGTATACGAAAAGGCGGCATCAATTAGACCTGAACGTATGATTCTAGATTTTTTTCCCAACAATTATTTTTTTATTCATACAGTAGTTAGCTAGTTTGTACTTTCTTCAAAGTCAGCCGAATGCGTCCCTTATGGGCGTAGAAATGTATAAAATTACAAAATAATGGAAAAAAAACTGATTTCGGCCCATCAAACCATTAGTCCCCGCGATAACCGGTTTCAAAAAATTTCGATAACATATGCTAAATACAATTTTTCAATGTATACCCAACCATTCGTGAACATATTAAAACTCAAAAGTACCGTATGATGCCAAACATAGAACCGTGGAGATCTGGTAAACCATAATAAAAAATAAACCGATATTCAACCTCTCTTGTAATCTCAATAAGAACATTTTCAACATTTGATTTAAAAATTTATTTAAAAAAAAATATTTTTCGCTGTATTATTTCAAACTCTGTGACATATAATAAAAATTTGATTTCTTTTATACCGTGTTGGCAGTTAAAAGTGAACCAACTTCCGAGTTTTTAACACTCACTAGTTTTTTGTTTAATGCCGTCGACAAATATCTAAACAAAAACAAAAAAACGCGAAAAAATTTTAACGAGGCCAAAATTAAATAGGGCCCGGCGTGATTGGGGACATTTGTAAGGCACTTTTTTTCATTTCAATTTAACTCAAAAGACTTGTTTGTTTTCGTCATGTTTGTTTTCTGAACAAAAGATCGCGTTAGACTGCAAAAAAATTGTTCAAAATCAATATGCCGTGAAATTTGGTTCATAAAATCCGTTAGAAAAAAGAAAATGTTTGTGGCTACATTTACAATGATAAAAAATGTTGCCGGGGATCAGCCTTAACTCCCAAGGAGAAGTGCGTGTATATAAACACTTGTTTTTCCGTCGATTTAAGGCATGTGGAGGCCCCGTAGGGCAAAACGGGTTTTGCTGACCCCCTCAACTTTTCGAAAAAATGACATTGACGGTATTTTTTGCGTAGGTTGGAGATTTCAAACAGCTCTCTAGGGGGCCTTGGTGGTCCAAATAAATTTCTGAATAGTCAGATCGACGTAGTTTGACGAGCTGTACACCTTGGCTTTACCAGTTTTTTGAATTATTGTACATTTTTTAATTGCGTGTTTATATACACACATATTCTCCCTACGGTTCCCAAAAACTCCTTCCCCCTGAGAGTTAACAATAAAAAATGTTAATATTATTTTTCAAATTGATAAAATTGCAAAAAAAAGCCGTTTTTTTAGAATTTTCAACATATAGGTGAACTTGACCTGGGATTATAAAACCAAAAAATATGATATAATTAGACTAGTGTGATAGACGTTTTAATACTAGATATTGTAAATTATTTTTAACATAAAATTATTTGATGGGTAATAAGTTATTATTAATAACTTATTACTAATAAGTCTATTAATTTCACACTAAATTGGGGTATTTGATATAAAACAGGCGGGTGCACAGCCTTAACGCGACACTTTTTCACACTAAATAATGCTTAAAGCTGCACCTTCGTGATTATATATTTTTTTTTCTTTAAGAGTGGGAACCACCCAAATTTTCTCATTTAGGACGGTCTAACATTTTGCTCATTTCTCTAGAATTACGGTAGCAATCAGTTTCAAACTTTGCATACGTATGTAGAAATGCCTAAGAGAGTAAGTTCGTTGTGTTTCAACCTAACTCCTGGTCATATATGNGACCCATATTCAAAACTTTATATGGGGTGCAATAAATCATTACTATCTTAAGGGCTCATGCATTTCAAAATGTACCCTTGTTACATAAAAGTAATTTTCTAGATTATTGTTCGTCGAAAATAAAAATTAGCCATACTGTACAAAATTTGAGTGAGAAAAAAAAAAAATAAAATCGATTAAGGCTGAATTTGGGTCGCAATTGGCGAAATAAAAAAAGAGGCGGCCATGAAAGAGGTCATTTTACATTAACGTGATTGGTTAGAGCCAAAGGTCAACCAAATGAAATGTTCGCGTATTGAAAAATACGTCTACCTCTTCCAAGGCCGCCTCTTTTTTTATTTCGCCAATTGCGACCCAAATTCAGCCTTAATCGATGTTATCACTGAAATATGCGTTTCTAGAAAGTTCCAAACCGAAACGCTGGTTTTTCATGGCAGAAGCTGCCTGTTATGGCTAAAATCAAAAATGTACATTCTGAGAATTACATCTGTACATTTTTGATTCATTGTAATAAAAGTATGCATCTTTTGAACCGGGCTCTAAGGGTGAACAAACAATCTCTCTAAACTGACCTTAATTTTGGTGCCCTTCATCTGTTCCCACATTTTGATGCAGGCATCATTAACGGTGACCCCAGACATTGCCATGTTGTGTGATTAAATTTAAACTTCTAAAATACAAAAAATAATCAAATTATGTTTTTTTCTAAATCTTTCGTTCAGAATAATAAAATGAAGAATAAAAGAAAAAAAATACTGAAAAGCACGACTAGCAAACTGTCTGAATCGACTTGTGCAAATATTTTTTTGACTCAAATAGCAGAAAAAGTGATGATTCAACATTTGAATGAATCAAATGAGAGACAGAGTAAAAAAATAACCAAAAAAAGGAAAAAAAAAAGTTTTTTTTTGTCATCGAATGCCTACTCAGGGGCCCCTGTTGGACGCATTGGTACTTGGATGAGATTAAAAATTAATCATGAAATGACAAAGAAATTGGACTTAGCTCATAATTTTAATTAATGACTCGCTGCGACTTCAAGTCCAACTCACACTCATGAAATAAAAATTCTGGAAAGGAATTTCAAGTATTTTTAATGTGTTGCCTAAATTTCGTAAAATATGCGTTATGTATAAAAATTTCAAAATAATAAGGGGCAAAATCCATTTCGGTCTATTGACCCAAGAGCCCACCTCAATGGCTACAAAAATAATTTTTCAAAAATATTATTTTAGCTCAAAAAACATTTTGATCGCTTTTGCCCCTTTAATATTCTGAAAATTTTGATTTGACCACAATGTTCGCATAGTTTTAAACGCAATCACCGACAATCAAAGCTCATCCACACGGTATAAGATAATTATACTATAAAAGCGGGTCAAGCGCCTACACATTGAAAAAAAGATTGATTGAGTGCATTTTAATTAAGTTGTTTTACAAAAATATGATCTGTCGCTGTTCAAGCACGCTGATTGGCCGGACAGATTCAACTCTCAGATCCAACAGCCACTCAGACCATACAACAGCCACTTTTTTGATGAGCTCATCACTTTTTTTCATTGTGTAGGCGCTTGACCCGCTTTTATAGTATAATTCTGTTATGAATAAAATATTATACGAAAAGGCGGCATCGATTAGACCTGAACGTATGATTCTAGATTTTTTCCCAAAAATTATTTTTTTATTCATAATTAGCTAGTTTGTACTTTCTTCAAAGTCAGCCGAATGCATCCCTTATGGGCGTAGAAATGTATAAAATTACAAAATAAAAGAAAAAAACCTGATTTCGGCCCATCAAACCTTTAGTCTCCGCGATAACCGGTTTCAAAAAATTTCGATAACATATGCTAAATATAATTTTTGAATTAATACCCGACCATTCGTGATCATATTAAAACTCAAAAAGTACCGCATGATGCCAAACATAGAACCGTGGAGATCTGGTAAACCACAATAAAAAATAAACCGATATTCAACCTCTCGTGTAATCTCAATAAGAACATTTTCAACATTTGATTTAAAAATTTATTTAAAAAAAATATTTTTCGCTGTATTATTTCAAACTCTGTGACCAATAATAAAATTTTGATTTCTTTTATACCGTGTTGGCAGTTAAAATTGAACCAACTTCCGAGTTTTTAACACTCACTAGTTTTTTTGTTTAATGCCGTCGACAAATATCTAAACAAAAACAAAAAAACGCGAAAAAATTTTAACGAGGCCAAAATTAAATAGGGCCCGGCGTGATTGGGGACATTTGTAAGGCACTTTTTTTCATTTCAATTTAACTCAAAAGACTTGTTTGTTTTCGTCATGTTTGTTTTCTGAACAAAAGATCGCGTTAGACTGCAAAAAAATTGTTCAAAATCAATATGCCGTGAAATTTGGTTCATAAAATCCGTTAGAAAAAGAAAATGTTTGTGGCTAAATTTACAATGATAAAAAATGTTGCCGGGGATCAGCCTTAACAATAAAAAAACGTTAAGATTATTTTTCAAATTGATAAAATTGCAAAAAAGCCGTTTTTTGGAATTTTCAACATATAGGTGAACTAGTAATTTTATGTTAAAAATAATTAACAATATCTAGTATTAAAACGTCTACCATACTAGTCTAATTATATCATATTTTTTGGTTTATAAGTTACAGTCCTTGCGCCCACAACGCTACACCCCACAACGCTACAGTGCGCCCACAACGCGACGGTTTTTGGCCTATAGGTTGGTGCGCCCACAACGCTACGCCCCACAACGCAACGGGTTTTGACCTATTTTTTCGTTTAGCACACAACAAATTTCTCTTCATATACTTCAGAGCCGAATTTAAAAAAATATAATTTATTAAATTTGTTAAAAAATAAGTGATTGAAAACATTATAGCCCCTTTTTTGGTTCCAAAACCCTGTAATGCATACCCTCTAATGCATTTGGTGATCGGTGCGCCCACAACGCTACAGTTTGCCCACAACGCTACGCTTTTTGGCCAAGTGATTGCGTAGCGTTGTGGGCGCAAGGACTGTATTACTAATAACTTATTAGTAATAAGTGTATTAATTTCACACTAAATTGGGGTCTTTGATATCAAAAGGCGGGTGCACAGCCTTAACGCGACACTTGTTCACACTAAATAATGCTTAAAGCTGCACTTTCGTGATTATAAATTTTTTTTTCTTTAATTCATTTTTTATGTTTTTTTTATTTATTTTTTTTTTTAGAAAAATATATTTAAATTTTTCAAGTTCTAGGGGGTTAATTCGTGATCATTATCGCTCTAACATGCCTAAAATTCATAGAAAACCAAATATCGTTTTTGGATCTGGAAGAAAATTTCAAAAAAACCGAGTGATATCTTTTTTTATAAAAAATAGGCCTTAAATTGCAATAAAATGCTTTCGTGATAATTATCCCGAGTTCCTACGGGTTGGATTATAATTTGGTTACCCTTGGGAGTTAATATTGCGTTAAGGCTCATGCTCACACTCGCTTTAACCCCTAGGGTAGTAGTGTGTCGAATTAACGATATTAATAAGACATACACTAAAAAGTGCGTCTCTTTTCTCCCTTAGTAACTCAAGGGTAAACTGGGCGAGTTTTCAAACCGCCGAAAAATAAATTCACCGGTGTGTGTAAAATTCCACAAAAAAAATTATATTCTGGCGCCAAATGGCCCGTGAAGTCTTGCTGGTCTGATCTATTGACTCGCCACGTTTAAATAGCAACGTAAATCAACTTACTGCTTTAAACTCAAATTTTTAAACAAATTTTTTTTACCCCAACGATCGTGTTAAAATCGTGTAATTAATTTCACGTATCGCGCTTTTTTGATGACCCACCAAAGTTGGTGCTTGGCTTAGTCAGCATAATTTTAGCACGATTTTTTTTTAATGACGTCTGTATCATTCAAACGTTAAAAATTACTTTTCATGATTGGACAAATTTCGAAAATGATTAGTTGGAAATTTTTCATGTAGGAGTTAATAAGATAATTTGATGAATCCTAGGCCTAAGAATTCGATATGAATCTTAAAAATATTTCGTACTGAATATTAATAGAATATACCGTATGTGGCGGTCATTTTTGAGCACTGGTACAAAAAATTTTGTCACTTTTTTTTGTAAAATTATCAATACAAATAAAAAGTCAATTTTTGGCGGGGCTTTTAAAGGACCTTAACTCCCAGGGGGCCAACGATACATTTTTGCACCAAATTTCAATGATGGTCTTCTTCAGAGCTTTTTGAGAATAAAATGTTGAAGAATGAGTCACAAAATTAAAAAAAAACTTAATTTTATATAGATACAATCAATATAATACAATCTCCTGTCCCTTGGGAGTTAATCACGTAGGCGGTAGCAAACGTTCGCTTTTTAGGAGTTTAACCTTTAGTCCTAAAATCTAGATTCCAATATTCTGTTCAAAGTTGACCTTTTCACATTTTGAAATATCTATTTTTTAAATAATCTGGTTTTCATGAACGTTCACGATAAGCCTGAATCAAAAATTTCACGGCTCCGGAAAAACGCCTACGCTTTATTTAGTTGAAAAATTGGTTAGTTTTATAATAATTATGAGTCATAATTTATGACCCAGAAGCCCATTTTTACTTTCATAATTTCTCTGTCTCAAAAATTTATCTCAATAGTGAACCGTCGACCTTATACATTCCGAGAAGCATGTATTTTCTGCTTCCAAACAGAGGTCGGCACTCGGGTTTTTTACCCGTGCTCGGGTAATACCTCATTTGCTTACCCGACCTCGTTTCTGGGCTCGGGTATTACCCGACTTTTTTACCCGCGGGTAAAACACTCGGGTCGGGTAAGACAAAAAAAAATGGAATGTGCCGACCTCTGCTTCCAAATTAGAAAAAATCTCTGAATGATAAAAACTGACTTTCTAAAAATTCTATCTCGACAAAAAAAAATATTGCACAATCATCTTGCTCGACATTTTTATGCGTACTCTCCATTAAAAATAAATAAATTAGTTTTTGGTATGATTCATGACCAAAAGTGATCTAAAAATAAATTGTTTTTTCGAAATGATTTCTGGCGAGTCTCTTTTGGCGGATTAATTTTTTTTGTCAGCCGAATGATTCGAAATGCGAGCTTTGCCACCTACGAGCCCCAAAAACCATTTTCCGCATTATCATCACAATTATCGGGCCTTCTCTGACTTTTTCATTTTGCTCTTTATGGTGCCTGTCATCCCCAAGATTTTCAAAACTCTGTCTCTCCGGTTTTCAGTCGCAAAAAATAACAAAATAAAGAAAAAAATCGTTGAAAAAAGATTGAGAAGAGAAAAAGATAAAAAAAAATAAAATAAAAAAAAGATGGGTGGCGCGTGGTTGGCCAATGAGGGTGGCGGGTGAATAAGTCAGCCAATAAGCTATTGTCCTTATCTCCGTTACTTTCCTTATAAGGAAACAGTATTCATCCACCAGTAACACCCACACAGAATAACACCAAACTATCAAATCAATGATTTAACAAAAAAAAATATATAAATGGCTTTTTTTCGTACGTTTTTTTTTCGGTTTGATCTTTTTTTTGGTCGCCGATTACACACTTTTTTCACCGAAGTCATAATTGATTTTTGGGTTGCGGGAGTCCATTTTGAATGGAAAATACCGGTAATATATTATAATATGCCTGCATAATATAATAAACCAGGTGCGCCGTTATGTTTCACCCTGTTATGTTACAATTTTCCCCGTTCGTCCCGTTATGTTACAACTTTTTAGCAAAAAAATTTCTGGCGTTTTTGCCTACGAACTACGCCGTTATGTTACAATTTATACAAAAAAACGCGTATTTCGCAATACTTTTGAGTTACGTAATCACTATTTCCCGTTATGTTACAATTTGTACAAAAAAAAAACATGTATTGCGCAATATTTTCCCCGTTCGTCCCGTTATGTTTCAATTTTTAATATTTTTGGCGTTTCGAGGGTCCACAATTTGAAAGCCGGGACTGTAATAGTTTTAACAGTAATACTTTCCGGGAATTGCACCTTACAAATGAATCATTTTTAAGGTATATGGAATCACCCAAACTAATTCAATTTCCGCCATTCTGTGCTTACATAGGGGGTTTTTTACCTTCTGGTTTTCCCCCTACTTGTGCAAACTAAAATCTAAATAAAATTTAGTTAATTATCGTAAAAAAAATGCAATTTTTAAATTATAATAACCAATAAAATGATGGTATTTTGTAATTTAAAAATTGCATTGAACTATCGGAGTTATTTTCAAACGCGAAAAAAATAAATAATGTTACCACATTTTGGTAACGTTGCTTGACAGCGCGTCTGAGGCCTATCTGGCCTGTCTTTGGTCTTTTTTGAGCGCGCTCGGCCAATCACCGAAAGGTTTTTTAATTTTTTTTATTACAGTCCTCCCCCTGTTAAGTGCCGCACGTAAGGAGAAATATGCATTTCCGCTTAAAAATTTCAAAATTTCGCTAAATTCACAATTCAGATGGTTAGTGGCCCACTAACTTAGTGGGTGTAATCTTTGTCCAAATGACGTTTTCTCCCACAAATGCTTTATTAATTTTTTTTTTTCGAAGACGGCTTTTTCAAATTTGTTTGTAAGTTTTGCATATATGCTATTTGCATCTAACGAGAGAATGTATACAAAATGTAGTTCAATCTTTATTTGAAATCTAAATCAACTGAATTAGATTGTACAAAAATCTTGAGTAACAGCAAAAGATTCGGGGTAATGATGATAACTTGACAGAGTCTTCGTAGATTCGGTCTTCTTAAATGATCCGATTTCCAAAGTCCAAGTCTCAAAAGCTCTAAAATTTTAAGGGTTATATTATATTATAGTTATTAATATAGTTATATTAAGTTATTATAATTTATAACTTATAATGTAAAGTTTATGGTTTATTTTTGCTACTTACTTTGTCCCTCCACCACCGACGTGGATTATTGAAGATCCAATGACGATTGATCGATGGTAAAATCTTGTAGAAAGCATTGTTCCGACCTTCGTCCATTTGTCCAAGTACACTTCGGAACACTTCGTCACCATATCAGTTGAACTTCCGTCGAGATAACCACCTTAATAACAATTACTTTACAGGTATTTAGTTCAAAAATGTTACTTACCGAAAATGTACAATTCGTCCCCAAAGTTCACCGTTGAATAATAACCAATTGAAGAAGAAGCAAATGGATAATCGGCCAATTCGGTCCAAATTTCCGAAAACCGCGCTTCAACCTTATTGTTACTGCTGTAATCTCCAATTGCAACTGGGGTATTTCGCAGTTTACCCAAACTAGTCCCATAATGGTTGTGGTTGGACGAACTAGACGTTGTGACCGACTCGCCATCAAATCTTGAAAAGAACAGTTTAGTCGAAATACAAAACATTTTAAACATGTTTATTAAATTCAATTATCTCACTTGTGACAGCTTGTTTTTCCAGCGGATCCAAAACAAAGCAGCGCCACTTCTTTTTCGTCGTCGGTTTGGAAAGTATTGCAAGCACCAAAATAAAATTGCATTGGAAGGTCGCCGATTCTTTGGAGATGGCAGTCTTCTACCAACGACAATTGATGGTCATAAGAGCCTGTTCCACCAAAGACGAACATTTGTCCATTTAAAACCGTTGAGCAGGAACAATATGCGCCAGTTTCGTATTCGAACGTAAAATGTCCGATTTCTTCTGCGTTTTCTACAAAATAAGATGCATTGAAAAGTCATACACATTTTAGGTACCCGGGTATCAAAATTACTCTTAAATCTAAATAACAACAGATCCATTGGTGATAATCGAAAACCGAAACTGGATTATTAATTCAAAATCAAATTTACGTCTTTGTACTTATGGTCCATAAGTTATGGAAGACGGGAGTTGGTTTAATTCCCACTGGACATTCGAGCAAATGTCATACATTGGCGGAAAATGATGTCATATCAAAAATGCCGATGGACTATCATCAGTGGGCACCGTCTGAATCGGTCCCTGTTCTTTTGTGGCGATAGCGTAATCCGCCAAAATTTCACCATTTCTGACCAATCACAATGCTCAAAGGGGAAATTTCGGCAGATTAAACTTTTCCAACAAAAGAACAACCGTATCGTGAAAACTTGCACGGATGTCCTCCTACGGGTTACTATCTAGCTATCAGCTACCCAAAATATGCACTGTTATAAAAAGTTCGGGGTGCATAACAGTTGAGAAGAAAATATTATATACTTAAATTACTTAAATTAAAGATGAAAACTTACCGGTAAGACTATTAAACATAATAGGAACATTGTTTGTTGAGGCTGTATTTAATACCAAGATGGTCGTGTTTGATTCGGTCAAAAGTCCACAGTCAAAATTGTCACACGGGCAGTCGGCTAAATATTTTTTGATTAACTTTTACAATAATATCCGTGCCGTAACTCTTTGTAATTACTTTTTAAGGACGTTGATGACCCTATTTTTCAAAAAATTAGGACTCCGAAAGTAAGCCATTTCTCCTCAAATACACAGTGTAGTGACTACACTGTAGTCTACCAATTAACTTCAAACTTGGTTTGTCAGCTCAAAAGGGTTCGACGGACATTTTAAATAATAATCGTACTGGGTGCTCAACATATACCTAGGGTATACCTAGGGTCGCTCACGTGGAGACAACTTTCACGAAATAAAGGTCTGAGAGACCTGGAACTTTCANAATACCGGGTGTTCGTGAACTAAAAATACGGTATGGGGTAAAAATTTCACCGTAAAATAACATGTTTATCCCTTTTTTCCAATTTCGTATTCTAACTGCCAGGGGGAAGTGCGTGTATATAAACATACGACTTGTTTTTCGTCGATTTAAGGCATATGGAGGCCCGAAGGTCAAAACGAGTATAATACTGACCCCCCTCAACTTTTCGAAAAAAATACATTGGCGTTATTTTTTTGCGTAGGTTGGATATTTCAAACAGCTCTCTAGGGGGCCCTGGTGGCCCAATTCAATTTCTGAATAGTCAGATCGACGTAGTTTGACGAGCTCTTCAAGTCGGCTTTACCAGTTTTTTTAATTATTGCGAATTATTGTCATTTTTGCAAGTGCGTGTTTATATACACACATTTCCCCCTACGGGTTCCCAAAGGTGACACGACAATTCGGCACACGCAGTACTCGCTCGCTCGAAAAAATATTAAGGCAGAAACAAAGATTTTTTGTTTGCCAGGGGCCAGATTGTTTTTGCGCTTGAAGTCAAAAAGTACCGATTCTTTTTTTTTCTTTTTTTTTGAGAAACAAAAAAAACGAGTTGGGGGCCAGATTGTATTTTTCAATACTAATGTGGCTCCTAGGGCCAGAAGCGAAATCAAAAGTACAACCTGGCCCCCAGTAACTGAAATATTATCTTACAGACTATGCGCCTTTTCCAGTAAGATACGTTTGATCATTTATTTTTTTATTTCGAACAATCAGTTGTAACAACTCGGCGCGCCGCCCGGCAGGAATTTATTTGCATAAATGGAATTCCGCGAAAATTGGGCGGAACATAAACCTCGTGATCAATCATCTTTCTTGTTTTGATTATACTTATTTCATGAAATAAGTCTAATTTAAATTAGAATACAGCGACCTCTAGTAAGAATCGAGTCGCATTCTCCTGATAAATACCGAATTTCAATTGACTTATAAGTCATATACAATATTTGATTCTCAGAAAATGTCAATTAAATATTATTATGCCTGAAGAAGCCGAGATTTTGGATTTTTTGCCGGATTTGCCCAATTTACCCTATTCTTTTGTAACATAAATCATTTACTTTATTGACACTATTTTGTTTTTTTGCATTTTACGTTTTTTGTCTTGCATAATGTACAAAGTTTCCAAAAAAAAATAAATATTGTAATTGAAATATTTTATTACCCAAAGAGGGGTCATGGGTTGTACAGTACAACTTGTACTTAATTATTTTCTATTAAAAAATACTTGAAAAGACGCATGGACTGTAAAAAATATTTCAATTATTGGGGGCCAGATTGTATTTTTGATTTCGTTTCTGGCTCTAGGCGCCAAATTAGTATTGAAAAATACAATCTGGCCCTCACCTCATTTTTTTTTGTTTCGTGGGGGCCAGGTTGTACTTTTGATTTCGCTTCTGGTTCTAGGCGCCACATTAGTATTGAAAAATACAATCTGGCCCCCGTTTTTTGCGGGGGCCACATTGTATGGCACCCGTTCCCAAACACTCCTCCCCCTGAGAGGTAACAGGCTTAAAAATTCGAAAAATGAGAAGTGCGTTATTATACCTCATATTGTAGTTACGGTGACCGTAAAATAAGGGTCGATTTCGTGTTTGAAGCACATCCCTTATTTGCCGAAAGGACCTCGGAGAAAAAATATTGAGAAAATGTTTAATAAAAGCTACGTATTTAGAAGGCAAACAGGATTACGCTCAAAAATACTTGTGTGTAGGGGACTGAGGAAAAGGAAAAATAAGGATTTGAGTCCCAAAATGAAACAAGAATGCCAAATCCTGATATTTATAAATAAAATTTTAAGGTACTTACTCTTGTGACATCAGGCGAATCAGCTCCTGGATCACAAGGATGCTGACAGCTCCAGTGGTGGCATCCTTCGCAACCAATTGGGCAGCTCTCGTGACATGGACATCCTAAATATAAATTTATTTATTTGGATTTACGTGGGCCCGAAATGGAAGCGTCCTTTATGAAATCAAGGACTGTAATGTATTTTTCAGTATCACATGCGAGCCAAAATCTATATCTTCGTAAATTACGATTACATTATGTATTTTTGATAGGCGCTTCGCGATACAAGATACCGAAAATACATTATGAAAATTAATAGGGTTTGCGGCAAACAAAAATTAAGCCCTGTCTGAGGACGTAAAAATTAAATTAAGATGTTTTTTGGTTCTTTTTGGAATTTTTTCATTCTGATAATTTTAACCCCCGAAAAATCGATTTGTTTTGATGCACCTATCATTTTGGCGTAACTTTTCCACCTACGCATTTTCCATTATCTTGGATGTACCGTTATCTTGATTAATTTATCAGCAAAATTTTGGCTACGCATTTTTGTACCGATCACGATAAAAAGCTACCAAATCTTGACAAGTGAAATTGACAAAACGAAAATTTTCTTGAATACGCAAGCTGCGACATTTCACTTGTCAACATTTGGTCGCTTTTTATAGTGAGCAGTCAGTAGCATTTGGTCTCTATTCATGAAACTTGACGAATAACTGCGCAACGGATCTAACTTAAATTTGGCCATACTTGACGTCAGACAAATAATTTTGTTCCATTACACAGGGTGCGCAGTTAACCGCCACCCTCTTAACCGCCACTTTTG
>SCLG01000142.1:389750-403246 GCA_004367875.1 Oikopleura albicans
TTGTTAAAAACATATTTTAAAACTTACCGTTGCTGATTTTGGCGGTAATATGGAAATAATTCCATGATCCAATTATAAATCTCGGCTAGGGTCATCATTTTATTGGGCGCCTGTTGAATGGCCATCGTGATGAGGGAAATATAGGAATATGGGGGTTTTGCCTGACTCACTCGGTCCCGATTATTTTGAATTGGATTTGCCTGTTGATTCTGTGAGGGGTACTGTCCGATTGCGAGCGAGGGGGTTGAGTCAAACTGGGGCGGCGTGATCATCGTCCCCGGGTTATTCCCCATTGTAGTCGCCGTTGTCGACACATAGACTGTATTCGAGTTACTTGAATAGCTAATTTTACTTTTTTGAGAAATTTTTAAAATTTGAATTTTAAAATTACTTGGCGGTGGAGGAGCTAAAGTGGGATTGGGGCGCCAATTGGCCCGGAATGCTCGGATATGGATTGCTCGGGTAGGGATGATATCGCGCGCTCGATGATATCGGCTGCATCTGAAAGTTAAAATTAAAATTCGCCGCTAAAGGTTTCGGGTTCGATACCTAGCTGTGCACCATTTTTCATCTGATTTCAAAAAAAAAAATTGTTTCATGTCAAATAAAATATATAAAAAGTGGATATATTTGGGAAATACCGAAAACAAAAAATTGATAAGACTTTATTTTTCTGTCAAAAAGTTCTTGTTTGGTAAAACTCTTGAATTAGGAAATAAATGAGCAGTTTTTATTAATGCTTTTACACAAATAATTAAAATATATTTTGTTTTAGGAAATTTTAATCTATTTTAAAGAGTCATAATGAGAGCTTGGCAAAGTGTGTCTTTTTCATAGTTTAGTTGTTTTTAGTTTGTCTGGCCTTTGACTTTTTTTTCCAAAAATGGCCTTTTTAAGCGAAGCCTAGATATTTTTTAACGTTGGGAGCACATGATCTTAAAATAGCCCTAAAATATGAACTGTAAAAACAGCAACTCGGACGTACTGTATATACCATCGAATTTCATCAGAAATACGGTGTGTCCATGCTGAAACTGACCCGCTTTAGGCCAGATTCGTATCAACGCTATTTTTGGCTCACCAAGGGAGCTTCAGCACTGACACACGGTAGTCTGTACCGTATAGACGGAAATCGGATATTGGAACCAACATGAGCCGAGTTCAAACCCTCTGCCCAAACCATGTTTTTTATCAGTCGATGACAAAAAAAAGTTACAGATTTAATGAATATTTACACGGTTCTGGTTGGTTTAGTTTAAAATATTATTACATATTTAAATAAGTCATTTATATTTTTCTTAGCCAAACGATGAAAGCGAGTTTGACAAATATAAACACCCCAAGAGTCTATATATATTTCAGTATAATCAGTTTGCGGGGCACAGCCGGGCCGCCAGTTGAGCATCTCGGGGTGGTTAAGGTCCGGTGGCCATAAGGTTCATCTCAAACTCAACTCACAATGTCAATATTTTCCCTACCGTAATTATATTTAGTAAAGGCTCTCTCTTCGCTCTCTAAATGTTTGATTCCTTCAAATTTAATGTATGACGAATATGCTTTTTCAAAAAAAAGTCAAACACTGCAAGGCAACTACGGCTAGTTAATATTTTGCCAAAAAAAAAAAATTATATTTCATATTTCCACATATTCGTGTACTGTAGCGCTGTCTTTCGTACATACACTCAACAAAAATTTAATCATTTTTTTTTTCTCGTTTTTTTTCTCGTCCTATTTGCACAAAACTACATTAACGAGACGGAGACAGGCAAATTTTTTTTCCAGTTTTTTTTTTCTTCTCTTTTTGAGCAATATTTGCACGGGGCAAATACCGCGAATTCAATGGTGCACTGCTATATGACAGTTATACGGGCGGCTTCTGGTTAATATCTAACTAGGAGAAAAAAATATAACGAACCATTTTTTTTTCTTCTCTTTTGAAAAAAGCAAGATTTTTTTTTTGATTTTGCGCTCGGGCACACGATCGTTCGTTTTTTTTTGTCAATGGAACAGACCGAGGATATTGGAAAGATTGTCATTGTATTCCCCTTCGTGCTTTTTGAATTTCATTTCCTGACAAGATGGGCCAATTGCCGAATTCGTCGGTATTCATTTTTTTTATATTCTTCTTCTTAACTCTCTCCGGCCCGTCACTTTTCTCTAGATTTAACTGACTCCTTCGGCTTCGTTTTTTTTTTCAAAGGTTCTTGTTGGAGCGCATTTCCGTTTGGGGCGAGACAAAGGAGGTCGTATGTTCCCGATTTAGAGTCATTTTGGCGTGACACGCTTAACAACACGATGCTCTACTGATTATCTCAACTTGTGTTTTCATTTCATTTTTTTGTCTTTATCTTGCTGTAAATTGTTTTTACAAAAAAAAACGTATTGGCTTCTTTTTCGCATTTCATTTTTAGCTGGGCCTGAAAACGGCCGCGCGCGCTCGCGAAAAAAAGGGCTCACGGGGTAAGATTCTAGAAATGATAACCCCTTTTCCAACGTGCGAAGAAGCCCGCTAATTTTTTTTTTGAGGATTTATATATGCTTAGTCTTTTTCTCCAGCGGCTCGCGACTTGAGCAAATGTTTATGCTGAAGAAATATTTGAATTTTTTTCTCTTCTCTTCTCTTCTCTCTGTGGACTCTCTTCACAAAATAAGCCAGTCGTAACTTTCTTTCCGAGCTTTTTTCTGTTTTGTTTTGTTTTTTGTTCAAACAGTCATTTAGTTAAGTCGGTAAGGTCTTCTTCTTTACAATAACCTTGGAAAATCCGATTGTTTACATTTCGAAAGTTTGTTTAAAGTTCGTTTAAAATCACTACGGAAGATTCGTTTTTGTGCGATTTCGTAGCGAAAAGTACGCTTTGATTCTTCTTTCTTCGGAAAATAGAAGTTGGAATAACTTCCACGAATAAATAACTTTTGAAAAATATCGTTTATAAAAAAATCGGATTCCGAAGATACGGAGAGTCGTTTGCAAAACCTTGGTGCGAAAAGTGTGCACAATTGGAAAGTCATTTGATAAAACTTGGGTTTGAAAAACGTGCAAAACTAGGTAGTATCGTAAAATTTCTTGAAAAACTGCAAAATTAGGCAGTCGTGCACAATTGAAGGGTGCACAATTTGAAGGTCGGGACCAGGGCTCGGCAACAGCCAGCTGGCCTTCCCAGCTCGACAGCTAGCTGGGCAGTTCGACAGGACAGTTCATGTTTTTTTTGGCCTCGAGAGGCCAGCACAGGACAGCTCAATATTATTTTTCGGCTCGACAGGCCAGCTCAGCACAGCTCATTTCGATTTTTCAGCTCGACAGGCCAGTTCAGCACAGCTCATTTCGATTTTTCAGCTCGACTGGCCAGTTCAGCACAGCTCGTTTTTATTTTGAATTATGCCGAGCCCTGGTCGGGACTGTATTCGATTTTGAAAAAATCTTATTTTCAAGAAATCCCATTTTGACCAAACTCAATTTGAAGAAAACTTTTGAAAAAAATTTCTAAATTTGATAAAAATAAACAATCTAGGCTATATTATATAGCCTATATAATATAGGCTATATTATATCATAATATAGGGGAACCCTGATAATATGGGGATAAATAATGTAAGCTATAAATCATAAATTACTAGGCCAATTCTGGAACAAAAAAGGATACTGAGTCAAAATCGCAAAACGTCTCGTATTTACCCCTGTATAATTTATACAGTACACCAGATGACTCGTTATAGGGCTACTAAATTGGTTTTGAAAAGTAGCCCTATAACGAGTTTTTAGCCATATAACAGGTTAGGCCTACGCAAAAGCGTCTCTTATGCTACATACTTTTTGACCGCAGCAATATTGTATGTATTTCCCGATAATAATTTCCTTACTTTAGGACATTCATACTAGGAATTTCCTAGTAAAATTTCCTGCTCGAAATTTCTAACTTTCTCTTGGCAGATAGTTTGGCTAAATTCTAGATTCAGATTTTATTTACTTTGATTTATTTCTTTGTTTCTTTTCATTTCCCAAAACCCATCAAACGCGTAATGAAACTGACTTTATTATTTTTCATTTTTACGATTGGACATGCAGAGGAGCAAAAAAAGAGAAAAAAGGTGTCGAAAAAAATAAGCGACATATACCCAAAAGATCCCAGAAAAATTATGTTCAACACTACAAGTGATAAAACTATTAAAGTGGGGATCAAAATCTGCAGATATCTGGTAGATCGTACCGGACAGTACAAACAAGAGGCCGATTAGGCCCTTAACTCCTGCACCCCAAATTTTAATTCCGTCTTGCGCGCCCCATTGACCCAATTGAACCAAAACGTGACGTTTATAAACAACGCTATTGACCCGTCCTTAAAATATTATTGAAAATTTGAAATATTATTTCTGAAATATTATTGAAACTTTTCATTAAAATATTATTGTTGTATCGCTCATATCTTGGCACTTTCGCATGAGTCATTCTTTCTAAAATATTTCAAGATACGGAATTTTTGTGAAAATACGATAGAACCGATTGTTTTTCAACTTTGCTAAAAGGAAAAATAATAAATGACGCGGATTTGAACCCGAAATAAGAAACCGAAAAATGGTTTGATAATGTTAATGGAAACGTCGAAAAACTTTCTTTTATTTTATCAATGGCAAAAATAAAGAATACGGTTATGTACAACCCGTCATGGTTGAAAGTTTTGGACCGGTCGGCTTATTGCTCAATTCTGCTCGCCTACGACTCGAGTCACAGTGAATTCTATGAAGGTAACATCCATACTATGGATTACATAGTTAAAAAACCAATAATAATTTCACTACTAAGCCCCAGTTATAAAATTCCTAAACAAAGTGAACTAGAGCTTTTAGTAAAGTGAACTTTCTCGGCAGTTGTCTGACCGAAATATTTTTTTGAAACATTTTTTTAATGTTTTTTTTTTGAAATATTTTTTAATTATTTTTTATATAGTTTTTTGAAATATTTTTTTATATTTTTTTTGCAATATGTTTTTAAAATATTTTGTTTAATTTGTTTTAATATTTTTTTTGAATATATTTTTTGGCATATATTTTTTGGCATATATTTTCTGGCATACGTTTTTGAAATATGCTTTTTGACATTTTTTTTGAAATATTTTAGGTAATTTTTTTTTGTAAATTAGATTAATCAATCACTATTATTTGTTATTTCAGAAGTCATAATGTTGGGTGAAATTCTGCAAAAGTATTTTCATGAGCGTTGTCCAGTGTCGTTTCTTGATTTCGAATATCCCCCAAATGAGCGGCAATTCAAAAAGTTGTATTCAAAGTTTCCGCAACTTTTTGTTAAATCACTGGCGATGCCGCTTGCGATGACGGATGCAACAACTATAAAAAATCGCGGTTTTGAAGCCATTCCAATTGTTCATTCAGATGTGGCCATATGGGGAATACAATTTACGTACGATGAATTAGGTAATAAAAATAGTACCCTGGTTCATTAATCTCGCTTGTACAACCCTGCGCCCTTATCTTTCGAAATCAAACGGGAAAGAAGTGAAAAATAACGAAAAATTGAAAGATAATGGCTATATATTGATATGTATTCTGAAAATAAAATTTCTAAAAACTTGTAACGGAAACGGAAACAACGGACAAACTGAAAAATAAGGGCGCAGGGTTTGTTTTGAATTTTTTTTAGAACAAACAATATACAAGTTACTATTGAAAATTTGTAAAAAAAACTACTTAAAACTTTGATAAACAAACAACAAGAGCGGTAATGTTTAAATGACGAAATGTGACATAATTTTTATTCATTATAGACTAAAATTTATAGTGCTATATTAGGCAAGAAGGGGTGTATATTTTGCTGTCCCAAGCTTTTTTGGGGGGTCTCCAAATTGAAAAAAAAAGTATACCAGATGATAGAACATGATCCCCTGATGAAAAAATTTCATTACAGCAAAGTCGAATTTTAATATACTTATTTAAAAACTGAAAAAAAATATTTTTTTTTGGGGGGTTAGTGATAGTAAAAGTCGATTTTCTCAAAAACATATCCTTCTTTTTTCCTTAAGTTTTCTGGCTTAGTAGCCTTGGACATGGTCTTTATACTGGTATAAGTTTCCATTTCTGCGGAGGACGAAAAGTGTGCCCAAATGGCACTTAAAGTCAAAAAAAGTGTTTTTTCGGTATTTTTCAATTTTTAAACGTAATTTTTTGGACGTATTTTTTATAACGGCTATTAATGTTTATATATTCGTGATCAGTGAACCAAGGGCTTTCATTTGAGACCCCTTTTGACGAATTCTAAAAAAAAAAAATTTGAATCATTTTTAACCTACGCAAAATTTTCGAAAAATTTTGAATTTTTTTTTTTGAAAATAGTTTTGAAAAAGCTAAAAAATATATATTCTGGATTTTTCATATTGTTTTTGGTATTCTCAAACTCAAAAGCTTGGGACAGCCTAGTGTATATAATACAATAATTAAAGTATTTAAGTCGACGATCCAATGAGCGTCTTCAAAAAAATCGACGAAGTCTATGAGAATATGGATGACAGTCGAAAAATTATCGAAATGTTCACTCAAAGAATTGCGCTAAAATACCCCGACGATCACAAACCATCAGTCGAACTCAACAAAATTAAGGGTCGAGAAATTTACGAACATTTATTCTTAGAGCTCGAAAAAGAAATTCACAAAGAGGTCTACGAAGATTGTAAGTACGGTTCAATATCGTGTTTTTTTTATTTCAAAAAGAAATACACACCACCTGCGGAGTTATCCATCATAACTCCGGCAGGTTGGCCGTTTCCAGTTATTATCGGACAGTTTTTTTTTCAAAATGTTCGCTTTTCCGCCCACGCCCCGTGCAGTTATTCGACACCCTCTGCAGTTATCCGGCATCGCACCCGGGTAAAACCCCTTTTAGCAAAAAACTCTTTTTCTCTTAAGGACCGGTCACAGGAGTTGTTTACAAAAATAACGTCAATTTAATTTTTAACAAATTACTAATTTATAATCAATTTGATATGTCACAAATTGACCGTGAAAATCTGCCATATAACAGCGGAGGGGGATTTGTAGTGAATTTTCCGTTAACTTCTTTAAAAAAACTAAATTAAAACTACAGTACATGCGCGCACAACGCGACACTTTCACTTGGCCAAAACCTGTCGCGTTGTGTACGCACTGTCGGGTTGTGTGATGTCGCGTTGTGCGAGCATGGACTGTAATTAAAATCCTAATGCGTG
The DNA here is from genome assembly GCA_004367875.1 of Oikopleura albicans. Taxonomy (NCBI): domain Eukaryota; kingdom Metazoa; phylum Chordata; class Appendicularia; order Copelata; family Oikopleuridae; genus Oikopleura; species Oikopleura albicans. Next base: position 396,962 of record SCLG01000142.1, read on the forward strand.
CTGGTATCCGGCATCCTGCGCAGTAATCCGGGAAATTTTCTCCGCTGAACCTGTCGGATAACAGCGCAAGTAGTGTATAAGGCCCATATGCGCTCATTCCGCGGAATTCCGGTTACTTTTTTCAAAAAATGTGTTGCTTTCGAAAAAGGTGAACATCGAAATTTCGAAATATTAAACACGACAATTTCGAAAAAAGTTATCATCAAAGTTTCGAAAAAGTTCACAAAATCAAATATTAAAAAAAATCGCATATTCAAAAAAGGTAACACCATGCAAATTTTTAGAAAAAAAAATCGAAAATAGTACCTTTCAAAACTTCTTAAAAACATCTTATAATTATGGACTGCATTTAGATGGGGAATTATTGGCTGGTTCGGTGAATCCAAATGATGCTTTCATGAAAGAGAAAATGTACATGATGGGTTATTTGGATTATATCTCGAAACTGGACATGCAAAAAAAACTTGAAAAATCTTACATAGAAATGGTGCTCGAAGAGAAAAAGCACAATCCGGAGAATCCGCTCGTTCAAAAACTACTCGATCCCGTTCATGATCCGCCCGTGCAATTACTACCTGTAGCAAAGTTAAATCTAAAAAACGTTTTGAGAAAGTGGATAAACCAACCGCACTTGGAAAAAGACGAATTATAAAAAAAATAGCGAAAATATTTCACTGTATCTAAATTTTCAAAAACAACTTTGCTGCCATCTAGTTGAATGATAAACTGAGAAATAAATTAAAAAAGTGCAAAAATCAAGGACCGATAATAATTGAGACCCTTCTCCAATTTCCGCCCTTTTTGATAGTTAAAAAAGGCGCCATAGTTTTTTCAGAGAAATCGTTTTTTTGATTTTCCCAAGAAAAGGTTTTTCAGAGAAAACACTTTCAAGGAAAAAATATAACAAAATACGGTTTTTTATCAGAACGGGGTGTATCGCCCAATTTTCACCAGTTTTCTTCAATAAACGTTTTTTGGCCAAAAATTTTGGCCAAAAATTTTGGCCCAAAAGGCTACATGTATATCGTTAAAAATGGGTCCGAAGTTGGCGCAGTGTTCCAAAAAGGGGCAGGTGTAGGGTAGGGCAGCCTACAGGGCTAAATCAATAAAATTCCTGATTATCACGATCTTTGAAATTCGGGTAAGATTGTGCGTGGTCAACTCTTGATGTTGATTAGTCGAGCTTTAGTCACATGAAATGTGCCCATAAATTAAGGGTCGAAATTGATAAAATATCTAAAAACAATTTAATATTCAAATTTGCTTATGTTACATGTATATTAATTTGCATTTTAATTTGCATATTATGCATTTTAATTTGTTAGTCCTGCATTGTACGATAAATTTAATTTTTAAAAGTTCGTAAAAATCATTGACAAGACGGAAATAAAATACAATTGTTTGGATTACGATCAAATAACTGTTTTCGTTTTTGTAAAATAAATTTGATGAAAGTGTAATTCAATTTGAAATATTTACTTTCGAATTTTTATTTTCAATTGGAACGTGAGAACGAAATGCGACTTTTAGCGAAAATTATTTGAAGAGTTCAGATGAATTCAACACACAATTTTACCGACATTTTATGGCAAAAGTCAATTGGTGTCCGGGCAATATTTTATTTGGTGCCTCCGAGTGAATCAGTTGAACTTATTACAGATGTTCCAGACAGGGTTTCAAATTGAGGTGTTTTTACATTATACCGGACGATTCCAATTTCCACCCCCAAATTCTTATATGATAAGGGATATTAAAATTAAAAAGTCTTCAAAAAAATCATTAAAAAAATCTGGTGTTTCAAAATTACACAGAAGGATTTTCACTCAAAATTTTCACTCAAATTCCTATATCACAAAAAAAACTATTAGTTTAAAATGGAAAGTACAAAAAAAACTTTTAAAAGTCTTTTAAAAATCATTAAAAAGAATTCTAAAAAAAAAATTATTAAAATCTTTAAACAATCTTTAAAAAATCTTAAAAAAAAATCCTAAAAATCTAAAAAAAACCTAAAAATCCTAAAAAATATTTAAAATTTTTAAAAAAATCTGAAAACAAATCGTGATCTACTTTTTTTTACAAAATCTAAAAAATCTTAAAAAAAATACGTACAAATTTTAGATATCATTATGGCCCATAATTTATGGGCCATAAAACAAAAATATTTGTTAAACTATTAATAAATTTAATGAGAAGAAAAATTACCAAAAAGACAAAGCACCCGAGACTCACGCCCTAAGTGGCTTATTTATTTGTTTTATTGGGCACATTACGTTTTTCCCGTGATTTTACGATTTCAGAACAAAAACACACTCATGAAATAAGTCATACAGTGTCATGATAACATGTTTACGAATCATAATTATTTTAATGCCCCAAAAATTACCAAGTTGTGAAAAGGGATTAATTTAAGAATTGCGTTTCTGATAAGCTAACTGGTATGATGCCGTGTATCGTGAAATCAATTAGGGCCCTTACTTTGGGCAGTCACCGGGCATGTTAGAAATTTTCTAATCAGCATTTTGTAAATTACAAACTATACAATTATAATGCGTTTTATAGAATTTATCTGAAGATTTTTTTTCCAAAGTACTATTGTGCCTTAATAATTTTGTGCCCTAGATTTTATGTGTGTCTATTTTGTTGACCATGACTTTCAAAAATCACAAACGCTGACATTTGCGTTTTTAACCATATAGATTTTTTGCAGAAGAATTCATGACGTAAAATTCCAGCCGTTTTATTCCCACACGAATGGTACACATCGTCAAGTTCAAACTGGAAAATTGAAAGCTGCAACTTTTTATTTATTCACAATTTGATTTTTGTCTACATGTATGTGGGCCATTTATTAAATTTTGTATTCTAATTTATTACAGTCCTATCGTCTTTTTCTTTACAGCCTTTTTCTTGACAAAAACCCCGTTTGTTGACAGATTTAAGGCCCTATGACTCATATGGTCGATGTCCTTTTTCTTGACAAATTTCCATATCTGGACAATTTTCTTTAAATCCATATTTGTAATTTGTTGAAAGTTTATTACCAAGTTTTTACAAAACAATATTTTATTAGTTTCATATTTAACTGTTTCATATTTTAATACATTTAAACACGTTTTTCGACAAAAAATCTTCTTCAAAACTGTGTTTTCACCGTTCACATAGGTGGTCGAACAGTCGGTTTCCCAAATTTTGACATATGTGCTTTTTCTTGACAACTTTCCCTTTTCAGAATTTAGGCCCTATGAGTCATGTGAAAGTGTCAAGAAAAAGGCGATAGGACTGTATTAAAGCTCAACCTACCCCTTGAGTGCCTTATGTCCATTTCGTGCCCGTTTTGATTTCACCAGTCACTGAGGGGCACGGGCCAATCGACCCGTTTGTGAGCCAGTTTGATAAATGATGTTCCAAACTTGACCTTTAGAATTGGAACCCTGAATTTTAGATTACTTGGACCATGCGATGCCTTGGTTTTATTTTTTCATCATTCTAGATTTAACCGTTGGTTGGTTCCGAAAGCGGTTATCTTTTGAACATCGTGATGCGATGGGTTCTTTGACCGCTGGAGCCATGTCACAATTAACCGCTCTGATTGGTCAGAAAAATGTCGAGGTCATGATTTATATAGCAGTATACAATTATTATCACATTTTCGACATGTCCTACTCGTCATGGCCCACATGGATTTTGGCCGCAGTCTTCTACGATTTCGGATATTATGTCACACATAGAATTGGGCACGAACTCAACTTTGGTTGGGCAGGTACGTGTTAAGCGTGTTTAGCGATTATTTTAGGCACAAATTGTGTACACGTGTCTTTATTGAAATTTTATAAATAATTTCATGATAATTTATAAAAAAATTATTAAAAATTTATTAAAACTTTATTTAAAATTTATTTAAAATTTATTTAAAATTTTTTTAAAATTCATTTAAAATTTATTTAAATTTATTTAAAATTTATTTAAAATNTAGAAACTCTCAGAATGAAAATTAATAGACTGGTTAAAAAAAATATTAAATACTGTTGTGATGCTGTTTTATGAAATCATGAATGTTGGATTGAAAAAGAAAATGAAAACAAAACGAAACAAATCAAGCGTTACCGAAAAAATATCTAGAATTTTCTTTGACAAAATGACAATTTTAACATTATAGAATTTACTGCACCATTTACCCCCTTAAAAAGTTCTCAAAAAAAAAACTTAAGAAAACTTCTTAAAATCTTTAAAAAAAAAAATCCTGATCTAAAATTTTAAATACCATCAGGGCTAAAAATGAAGACTTTCGAGTACTTCACCAAATTAGGGCCGCTATTTCTCAGAATAAAAATGGTCCCAAGTAGGGACCATACACGTTTTATGGCCACCGACTGAATCGGAAATTTTTCTTAAATGTCGAAAGGGTAAAATGTCTAAAGTGGAATATGTCGAAAAAAAAGGTGTAAAGTGGATAAAGGGTAAAGGTAATAACGTGTAAAGGTGATAAAGTGTAAAGTGGATAAAGGGTAAAATGTCGAAAAATTTTGGAAAAAATCATGTATAGGTGAGTGTCAATTTAAACTATTTTTCTTCATCGAATTTTTTATGGTGGATAACGTGTAAAGGTAATAAAATGCAAAGGTGATAAAGTGTAAAGGTGATAAAGGGTAAAGTGGATAAAGCGGAATCCGTCGAAAAATTTTCGACGGATTCCGCTTTAGACTTTTTAGAAGTTGTTCCCATTCAGTCGGTGCCGTTTTGTGGCCCACAGCTTGCTTGAACCCCATTTTTAGTGTCCGCATACTTCATTTTATTTTTTGCAACATAAAAATTGCCTTGAAACTAACAATTGGGTTAGACAAAACTGTAAGCCATTAAACTAAAGTATTTGATTAAACTAATAATAAATTTAATGACAAGAAAAATTTTCAAAAAGACAAAGCACCTGAGACTCAGGCCCTAAGTGGCTTATTTATTTGTTTTATTGAGCACATTACGTTTTTCCCGTGATTTTACGATTTCAGAACAAAAACACACTCATGAAATAAGTCATACAGTGTCATGTTGTTCAAAGTTCAAATTTGGAACGTTCAAATATGGAACATACATAACATGTTTACGAATCATAATTATTTTAATGCCCCAAAAATTACCAAGTTGTGAAAAGGGATTAATTTAAGAATAGCGCTTCTGATAAGCTAACTGGTATGATTCCGTGTACCGTATGTATCGTAAAATCAATTAGGGGCCCTTACTTAGGGTAAGGGTCCCTATTTGAAATAATCGAGCAAAATTAACGTTCGAAAATAAATCTTATTTTCAAGGAGAAGTTTTGATATGGCACCCTCTTTATTAATATATTTAAGCATCCATATAATTCGGTATTTGAAGCCATTTTTTCCAAAGTACAATTGTGGCTTAATAATTTTGTGCCCTATATTCTATGTGTGTCTATTTTGTTGAACATGACTTTCAAAAATCACAAACGTTGCCATTTGCGTTTTTACCATAGAGATTTTTGCGGAAGAATTCATGGCGTAAAATTCAAGCCGTTTTATTCCCACACGAATGTTAGACATCGTCAAGTTCACAATTAGATTTTTGTCTATATGGGTCATTTCTTAAATTTTCTATTCTAAATTATTATTAAAGCTTAACCTATCCCTTGAGTGCCGTAGATCCCTTTCGTGCCCCGTTTTTTTGGAATATTGATTTCAGCAGTCACTGAGGGGCCCCGGGCCAAACGACTCGTTTGTGAGCCAGTTTGATAAATGATGCTCCAAATTTGACCTTTAAAATTGGAACCCTGAATTTTAGATTACTTGGACCATGCGATGCCTTGGTTTTATTTTTTCATCATTCTAGATTTAACCGTCGGTTGGTTCCGAAAGCGGTTATCTTTCGAACATCGTGATGCGATGGGTTCTTTGACCGCTGGCGCCATGTCACAATTAACCGCTCTGATTGGTCAGAAAAATGTTGAGGTCATGATTTATATAGCAGTATATAATTATTATCACATTTTCGACATGTCCTACTCGTCATGGCCCACGTGGATTTTGGCCGCAGTTTTCTATGATTTCGGATATTATGTCACACATAGAATTGGGCACGAACTTAACTTTGGATGGGCAGGTACGTGTTCAGCGTGTTAAACGATGATTTTAGGCACAAATCGTGTCTTTATTGAAATTTTATAAAGAATTTCATGATAATTTATTAAAAAAAAATTAATAAAAAAAATATTTAAAATTTATTTAAAATTTATTTAAAATTTATGTAAAATTTATTTAAAATTTATTTAAA
>SCLG01000142.1:404921-435698 GCA_004367875.1 Oikopleura albicans
ACCATTAAAGGTCATCAAGTTCACCACTCGTCCGAATATTATAATATGGCAACTGCGTTACGGCAATCAATGTGGCATAAATATTACACTTTTCCGGCTTTTATTCCAATGGCCATTCTCGGCGTACCCCCTGCGCAAATGTTGCTTCATCATGATCTCAATTTACTTTATCAATTTTGGATTCATACCGAACAGATAAGAAAACTTCCAGCGCCCATAGAGTTCATTTTTAACACCCCGAGTCACCATCGAGTTCATCACGGACGAAATCCCTATTGAAAAAGTTATAAATCTATAAGAAAATGCGAATTTGCACGAATTGGTTCTTCGCCTAAAGGATTTCCCAACATAGTTTTTCAAATGTGGAATTGAAGTTTTCAAAATATAAATTATAAATAAATAAATTAAATGAACAAAAACTTCGAAAAAGATTCAAACTTTGAAAAAATTCAGACTTTGAAAAAATTCAAACTTTGAAAAAATTCAAACTCTGAAAAAAATTCAAACTTTGAAAAAAATTCGAAATTCCTGGTCAAAAAAATTTTGCCAAAAAAATTGTCAACAAAAAAAAAAATTGTCAAAAAATATTGTCAAAAAAATATTGTCAACAAAAAAATTTTCAAAAAAAGTTGTCAAGAAAAAATTGTCAAAAAAAATTGTCAAAAACAAATTGTCAAAAAAAATTGTCAAAAAAAAAAATAATTGTCAAAAAAAAATTGTCAAAAAAAAAAATGTGAAAAAAAATTCAAAAAATTTTCGTAAATATGTAACTTCCACTACTAGTTTGTGCAAAATTTCTTTTTCTGCCAATTAGTTATTTACCAAATTGGGGTTTGACCGGATTGGATAAAATAATTTGTAATAAAGTTCCATCGAATTCTTTAAAACTCAAAATAGGTGGTAAAAAAAAAAAAATTTTTTTGTGTTTATTTTTTATAACTTCAAAAAAGCATCGATCGGAATTACGCCGCTGTATTAATCATTTGGGACCGGATGTTTGGTAGTTTTGCGGCTGAAAAAGACGAGGAACCGGTTGTTTATGGTCTGGTATCGCCAATAAAAACGTACAATCCGATAACTATTCAATGCAAATATTTCGCCGAAATGTTTTCATTTTGGACCTCCGATACTTCGCTGAAACATAAAATCCAAAAAACTTTAAAAGGGCCTGGATGGAATTTGGAAAAACAAAATTATTATGATGTTCCACCGGTTCCGAAGAATACAAAACCATGGCATGAGACTAATGACAAGTTAATGAACACTTATGTTCTCATTCAGGTATACATGTACAGTCCTTAACCCAAGAGTGTTACGGAATGATGTAGTTCAGTGTTGAAGAAGTTGGCCAACGTTCCAAATTTCTTCAACGCCCAACGAAAGCGTTGGCCAACGCTTTAATTTTTCTCAACGCCCAACGCGTTGGGAAGAAAATCTAACCAACGCCCAACGTTTCCAACACTGATGTAGTTACCCAAATACTATATGAGTCAGGGCTCGGCTCAATTGGCTATTTTTTTTTGGCTCGGTTCGGCATTTGAGCGGAAAAAAAATTGACCGAGCCAAAGCAAGCCAATTGTGCCGAGCCCTGATATGAGTTATACAATTTTTAATATAAGAGAGATTGAGTTCAACCAAAAAAAAAAAAAAAATCAACTGGTATCAATATGAAAAACGGAAATTTGAACTACTTAAACTAATATTTTTACACCGATTAAAAAATCTAAATTGCTTAAAATGAGGCAGTATATCTCCATCGGCTAAGTCAATTATTTACTGTAAATATCAGAAAAGTGTTCAAAATTAACCCACTAATATATGTCAGGCCACTATTTTTCATTTACAGTCCATGCGCGCACAACGCGACAGGGCGCACAAAACGCGACAGCTTTTGGCCATTGAAAGTATCGCGTTATGCGCGCATGGACTGTTTTGAACAACATAATTTAAAATTTCTATTTTAGTTTGGCATCAGTAGTTTATATTTCCTGTTCAATTTTGGAAAGACAAACTATTTCGCCGTATTTTATCTGGTATTGAGCTATTATTCATATGGAAATCTGGCCGTACCACGCGTCCAACGGGTAAAAGACGTCCTGGTTGAAATTTTGCGACTCGTCATTGGAATTCTAGCATTTGCCCTTATTGATATTTCGGCTTATACGAAAATGGCGATAAAATTAAATCTCATTTCAATTGTTTTAATGTTACTGTATATTTTACTGTCTCCGCCCAAACAAAAGATGAAATAATTGAAATTCTGAACTTTTCCGATTAGGGTTGGAAACGTTGACTACCGTACCGATTTTTTTCAACGTTCGCGGCGTGTAAGGAGAGAAAATTTCCCAAACGCTCAACGCGTTACGTAGAGCCCTGTTTCAAATCATGATATTAAATCACGAAATCGTACTAATAAAGCGTGTTTTGTGTGATTTTACGATTTTGTGATTTTAAGAGATTTGATAATCACAAATAAATCACAAAATCGCAGTCACAAGGTGGATGTGTCGTGAGGTCAAGTCCCAGCCATATGGTTTTGTGATTTCCACGCTTGGTTTATCCCCTAACTAAAATCTCCGGAAGTTTGTTCTGGCCCTATGCAAAAACATATTTTATTTGTTATCCAGCTTTATGTATAATATACTAGTAATAATTTATTAAATTTATTATGTATAATTTACTAGTAATAATTTATTAAATTTATTATGTATAATTTACTAGTAATAATTTATTAAATTTATTTAACGAAGTGATAGTGAAATTCAACATAAAAAGTCACACTAATGAGCATAACAGTGTTAACTTATAAGAGAAATAGTTTTTTTGTATTACAAAACTAAACACTAAAACTCAACATGATTTCGGACTAATTTCAAGAACCCCTGACAAAAACCAATAATCAAAGAAAGGCATCTTTCTTTTGTACTGACAAATTCTAATGATTTGTAATAATTTTTTAACATAATGTTAAATTTCGGCCTTTCAATTTGGAATGGAAACGTTTCATAATAAGCAAATTGGTAAATTGGTTCTGGGGTCTTGCAGGTTTTCTGATGGTTTCAAATTGTTTTATTGAAGAAAACTGTTAAATTTTAATAATAGCTGGCTATTTCGTAATGATGCGTACATATTTTTATAAAGGCGTTTCAAAAATGTCTAACATTAGGGTATCACACGACTGGTATGCGGTCTCCATTGGTACCAAATGTCGACTGGTACACTATATCGACTGGTATCAGATTCCACTCGAATTTGGTACCAGGCGAAATTTGGTACCAATGGAGACCGCATACCAGTCGTATGATACCCCTAACATTACCCTAGTTTCGTGAGAATTGTATATTATGTCGAGTTCACACAGTATAAATAAAAAATACCTTCCAGATTATTCTAAGTCGCTTTCTGGTGAGTGTTAAACCGTATGTTTTACATAATAAAACCGCGCTTTTTATTCCAACCTCATCACACAAAAAAGATGATTTTAATTTCACTCCTGGCAATCGCATCGGCGGCCGAACCCAACAGGCCAAACTCAACAGAAAAATTCAATGTGGATCAAGCTAGGGATTAAAATCACAACCACACTGTGAATTCGGGGGCATCGAGGGTTTTCGGAGAAAGGCCACTAGAGGCCCCTCAAGAGGGGCCATGGTTGCAAAAATCGACAACCGACGTGTGTCCGTAAAGGACAAAAGAACAAAGAGTTTTTTACAACCCTGGCCCCTCCTTAGGAACTCCAATGGTCTTTCTTCAGAAAACGTTTTCTCCGAAAACCTGCGATGCCGAATTTGGGTCAATTCTGTGTCGAATAAAAATGAGCCAAGTACGCCTAGGCTGTCCGAACCGAAAATACGATTTTACAAAAATACGATTTTTCTGACGGCGAATTTCGATTTTCGGTTTGGACAGCCTAAGTACGCCGCACCAAAAGTTTATTTTAAGAAGGGGACATTTATTTGTTTTAAATGTTTTAACAAGGATTTCTTTGCACGAAAATTTTTTAACACATTTTTTCAAGGAAAATTTTTGAAAAACACATTTTTAAGACAGAAAACTTTTTAGGTGATTTATTTTTAAAACATGAATATTTTTTAACACAGGATTCTTCTTAGCTGATTTATTGTACAGCACAAATATTTTTTACACGGACTTTTGTTTGTGATTTATTTTTTACACGGATATTCAGAAAAAACGTGTTTAAAAGTTTCATGTTAAAAATAACGTGTTAAAAATTCCGTGAAAGAAGATATTGTGATAAAAAGTTTAGTTAAAAAAAGTTCAACGTATGAAGATTTTATGTTAAAAAGTTTTTGTGTTTAAAAAATTCCGTGAAAAAAGAAAGATAAGTTAAAAAAGTTTAGCGCGAAAAAAGTTTCGTATAAGAAGATATTGTGTTTAAAAAAGTCGCGTGTTAAAAAAGTTTCGTGTTAAAAAAGTTTCGTGTTAAAACGTTTCATGTTAAAAAAGTTCCGTGTGAGACGATATTGTGTTTAAGTTTCGTGTTGAAAAAGTTTCGTGTAAAAAAATTTGTTTAAAATTTTTTTTCGTGTTTAATTTAATATTTTAAGATTAAATTGTATTACAGAGAGTCTTAAAGACTCTTTCATTTGGAAATTTCAATTTTTTTGTCAAGTTCAAGACTCTGTGGGTGGTATGTGTCACGAGTTATTGGTCATTAAACTCACCCAATTTATTAGCGGAATATTTCTATATAGTTCATAAACAAGTCACCTGAAATTCATTAAAAATTAAAGCCGCTGTAGTAACTTTTCTAGGGTGACAAATTTGTGAACAACTCTTATGTGGCCCCTAACTCCCAGGGGGATGTGTGTGCATATATGCACACGACTTGTTTTTTTGTCGATTTAAGGCCTATGGAGGCCCCGTAGGTCAAAACGGGTATTGCTGACCCCCCTCAACTGTTCGAGAAAATTACATTGACGGGTTTGCCGATAATTTTGCCGACCGGAAGGTTGAATAAAAACCGGTCAAAATTTCCGGTTTCTTTGATTTAACTGAAATTTGGCACAGAGGGGTTTTCGACATCAGCGAATACCATGGTAACCTCGGTTTTTCTTCTCCAAAATCCTGTAGGGCTTATAGGAAGATTTTCAAAATAACGTTTTTTTTGGTGACAAAAAATGTCGCAAAACGTTATTTAGAAAGTTTTCTGACTTTTTAAAGTCTAAATATAGCTTTGTGATATCATGCCAAAAATCTCCAAAGTCCTGTATGTTTTAAAGGAAAGTTTGAAAAAAAAAATCTCTAAAATTTGACCTCCAGAAAAACTGCTCCGTAGCATGTGACCTTGATCTCTTGAAGGTCCCATTATACACGCATTCGAGAGTTCAACTCTTCAGCTGTCATTTGCACTTTCTTTTGACTCATTTGGCTGTGCCACCTACGAGATTACTGTTTCAAAGAAAATTACTGCTTTCGTTTTTTTTTGCGGAGGTTGGAGATTTCAAACAGCTCTCTATGGGCCCTGGTGGCGGAAATCAATTTTTGAATAGTCAGATCGTAGTTTGACAAGCTCTACAACTTGGTTTTACCAGTTTTCTTGAATTAGTGGGATTTTTAAGTGTGTGCATATATCCCCCTACGGGTTATCAATTTACTCCTTCCCCCTGAGAGTTAACTAATCCGACATCCAAACAAATATAAATTATAGTATTATACTCAGAAGGATTTTAAAATTTTTCGTTTTTGTTGGTTAATCAGATTTTTGTGATTTTTTGATATTTGTGTACATGTACCGTGATTGTGATATAAACTTTTGTGATTGTGATCGAGTTTTCACCAAATTTTATCACGTTTTTAATCCCCGATTAAGCCACTTCCACAGCGGAATTAAACAAACCAAACCAACCAGTCGGCATCAAGGTCTCAGATGCTGTGGACCATATGCTTGACGGCCCTGCCAAATTTGGCTTAACTAGTTTTGCTATGACAAACGGAAAACCAAAATACAATGAATCCTGCGACTCACTGGAAAATGCCGAACTTTGTGAAAAGGATTGTACTCAACGGTTCAACGATTGCGTTGACGAATGCAACGATCAAAGCTGCATATCTTCCTGTCAACGCGCCGGATTCATGTGTTTGGACGGTAATAACAAACGGCCCGAAAAATTATTATATCCTGAAATAATATTTTTTGTATTTAGCTTGCCCTTGTCACGAAGGATGCCCAAATGGGTGCACGGGCTGTCATCACTGGAGCTGTGAGCACCCGTGTGACCCCGGGGCCGATTCGCCGGAAGTTTCGAGAGTAAGTTATAATTTGTATTACTTAACGTAGTTGATAACATATAACTATAATTGTCCGCGGAACAGCTTGTTTGTCTCGCGCTATCAATTTTGATTGGGCGGGTTACCATAGCAACGGGAAACAACAAGTAAAAATTTCTTTTTTTTCTTCCGTTACGGCGCTTCCAACCTAATAATATACAATTTGCGTCTAGGGTATCAAAGCGAAAACATGAGGTATTTCGAATAAATATTTAATTTTGCTTTTAGTGTAATGAATTAGCATTTGAAAGTTCAATCGAATGTCAAACGACCTGCAGCGGTGATTTTGCTTGTATTGATAATTGTTATGCCGATTACAAACACAATCTCCAACGATGTCCTTGTGGAGCCCAATGTCCAAGTAAGATATGGTTAATGTCTTAAAAGCCTTTATCTTTAGTCGTTATTCTCGAAGAGGGTTGTAGTCAGGGGTATTTTTTAACGATTCCTAAACCCTAGGGTTGATGTTTAACTTTAGATGGGTGTCCGTGTACTGGGTGTAGCGATTGCTGGGCGTGCAAAGGGGAATGTCTAGACCCCAACAACCAGGAAGACTACCTAAAGGTAAAAAAATATCTAGAACTGAGATTGAACGTCATACCCGTAGAGCGGCGCTCTCACATATTTTTATAAAACCATGGGACATGATTTTCAGAAGACCAAAAACATTTTTTGTTGCTCATCAGGTTTTCAAAATGCATTTGACATTAAGTCAGTTTTCAGGCCTTGACCTTATAACCAACAACTCCTTATAAATAACAACTAATGTGTGTAGATGGAGCGTTAGGAATCCTAACTTAGGATTCCAGAGAAACTGGCAATTAGATTCAATTTGACCACCAAAGCCTACTTAGTAACTGTATTCATTTTTGAGTTTTAACTTTCAAAGACCGACCTGTTGCGGCGCTCAAAAGCCGAGCCAATAATATGGCGTCATCGACGTTGTACGGTTAAGTAATTATACATAAAATAACTCTTATTAGTGCAATCTACTGGCCGAGGAAGAATATAAAAAATGTCTCGATAATTGTCAAGGGTCGCAATGCCTAGAATGTACAACGGAGTTAGAAGAGTTTTTAGCAAATTGTCCGTGTATGGCACATTGCCCATGTAAGTTAATGTATTGATTAAACATTTAGGATCCCGCTACAGACATTTTTGTAGCTTAGGCCTTTAAGTTATAGGCCAAGTTATAGGCTATAACTTGGCCTATTTTGTAGTCAAACCGTATCGAAAGAAATGAACGAGAAAAAAGAAACAACAAATATTTGATTCTAATTTTTTTTGGGATGTCAAAGTGTTACGATATATGGTTAACACGACTGTAGGCAATTTAAAAATCAATCTTAATTTTAGCGGGATGTCCGTGTCCGTATTTCGACTGCACGGAATTAAACCCGATTGCTGATACTTGCCAAGTCCCGTCCGACAATCCAAATTATATCCAATGTTTTAAAATGGCCGAAGAAAACTTGTGTAAATGTACCGAAATGTGCACTGACCTTGAATGTTCGCGGAAATGTTCTGAACAACTTGACAAAGACGTAAACAATTGTCCTTGCGGAAAAAATTGCTTGTGTAAGTTTATTTTGTTATTTAACCGCCAGAAGACAATTATTTCAGTGTTTGAATTCAATAACGTATAACATAATAAAATGGTTTATGAAGAAATAGTAATCCGCCGAATGTATATTTGCAAGGTTTAATTCGCCAACACAAATTTTCCGGGTTCTTTTTTTTTCATCAACTAGTTAGTAACTAGTATTTACGTCATGTTAGATGTTATGTATCTTATATACACTCCTTGAGGGTTTATGTGCCCATTTCGCGACCTGAAAAGTGGGCACATAAACCGAAATTGGGCACATAAACCCGCAAGCGTAGGCGGAAAACTTTGCTAAAATTTTTTGGGCACATAAACCGACGGTCGGGCTCGTTCTAGATGTGTATCAAAATTCGGTGAATAAACTGTACATATAACATGTTTTGTGTAAAGCGTAAAATTGCAAAACTTAATTCAAAATGGCTAAAAAAAGAAAAAAAAACTTAATTTATCACTTGTCGGTTATAAAAAAAGAGATTTAAGTCATCATCCCCATGCACGGCCATGATTGAAATGGCTCAGGTAAGGTAAAAATGACTCAGTGGGCACATAAACCCTCATGCGTGGGCGGGACTCACAGAAAACTTTTCCTCAAAAACTGGGCACATAAACCATCCATCGGGGCTTAGTGGGCACATAAACCCCGGGCACATAAAGCCTCAAGGAGTGTAACAATGGTCTTTTCGAATAGTATAAAAAACTCATTTAGCGGATTGTCCTTGTGATAATTTCGACTGTGGACTTTTGACGGAATCGAACACAACAATCTTAGTCCTGAACACTTATTCAACGAACAATGTCCCTGTTTTGTTTAATACTATCAATGGTGAGTTTTTTTTATTCGTTTTGTTGTAAATAAAAACATAAACTACCATTTTAGAAAACGCGGAAGAGATCGAACATTTCACGCTCGAATACGAAACCGGCTCACGGTATTCGTGTTCAACAGTGGTCAATGGACAAATGTTCGTCTTTGGTGGTACGGCGCCTTACGACTACCAACTTTCATTGGTAGAAGACTGCCATCTGCAAAGAATCGGCGACCTTCCAATGGAATTTACTTTGGGTGCTTGTAATACTTTCCAAACCGACGACGAAAAAGAAGTGGCGCTGCTTTGCTTTGGAGCAGAAGGAATAGCAACCTGTCATAAGTGAGATAATTAAATTAACTTAGTTTAGTAAACAAGTTTAAATTTTTTTGTATCTCGACTAAACTATTATTTTTAAGATTTGACGGCAAGTCGGTGACAACGTCGAGTTCGTCCAACCACAACCATTATAAAACTAGTTTGGGTAAACTACGAAATACCCCAGTTGCAATTGGAGATTTTGGTGGCGGTAATAACAAAAAGGTTGAAGCGCGGTTTTCGGAAATTTGGACCGAATTGGCCGATTATCCATTTGCTTCTTCTTATATTGGTTATTATTCAACGGTGAACTTTGCAGGCGAATTGTACATTTTCGGTAAATAATAGTTTTGAAGTAAATATCTGTAAATTACACCCCCTGCGCAGTTATCTTTCCGCTCAGCCCCGTCGGTGCAGTTATCTCTCCACTTTTTCGGGAAAAATTTTCCAGTTAATCCGCCTACACAATGCGCAGTTGTCTTTCCGCCCGAAATATTTTTTCGGGTAAAACGCCAGAATTTGTTTTAATTGTAAGATAACGGCTGTTAGGGAAAATTTTGACAATACATTGTCATACCGCTACAAATAATAAGAAAATAAGGAAAAAATGAATTTAAAAAGTGTAGCAAACTAAACAACACAATTGTAAGATAAAGGCTTAGTGCGTGGGCAATGATGCTATGGTTTAAACGATATGGCTTGACCTTTTTACTACAGGTTCCCGACCAGCGTGGAAAATGGCCGGATAAACCCCCATATACTAAGGAGGCATATACTAAAAGTGGCCGTTTCTCGTTTTTCCCGTTATTTTTCACATTTTTAGCAAAAAAAAAATTCCTGGATTATTTCCAACGCATTGCGTCACATAGTGAAATAATGAGCTTTTTCGTAGCCACCGATAAATGATAAGAAAATTTAATTTTTTGGCATTTTATCTCTTATTTCTCTGTTTAGTAGCTCATTCGCGCATTTTTGCGCTTAGAAATTTGAAAGAATCTAGAACGGCCCCGTAGGTGCAGTTATCTTTCCGCACTTACAAATTTCAGACAAACTGCCTACACATTGTGTACTTATCTTCCCGACGGTGCAGTTATCTTTCCGCTTTTTGAAAAATTTGGTGGAAAGATAACTGCGCAGGGGGTGTAAATTACACCGTGTAATTGTTATTAAGGTGGTTATCTCGACGAAAGTTACACTGATATGGTGACGAAGTGTTCCGAAGTGTACTTGGACAAATGGACGAAGGTCGGAACAATGCTTTCTACAAGAATACAACATCGATCAATCGTCATTGGATCTTCAATAATCCACGTCGGTGGTAACGGGAATAAGTAAGTAGAAAAAAGTTATGGTTTATTCACATTTTAACCCTTGAAAATTTAGAGCATTTGAGACCTGGACTTTAGAAGGCGAAGCATTTAAGAAGAGCGAATCAAACAAGACTCTCGATAATTATAATATTTATCCTGAATCCTTTGCTGTTACTAACGATTTCTGTGCAATCTAATTCGTGTGTTTTTAATTTTTAAATAAATTTTGCCAATTATACAGTCTTGTAGTCTTGTTTTTGCTAATTTTTAAATAAATTTTGCCAATTATACAGTCTTGTAGTCTTGTTTTTGCTAGTAAAATTGCATGTGAAAAGCTTGCATTGTTAGTATTACACTCCTTGAGGGTTTATGTGCCCGAGGTTTATGTGCCCACTAAGCCCCGATGAATGGTTTATGTGCCCAGTTTTCGAGGAAAAGTTTTCCAGGAATCCCGCCCACGCATGAGGGTTTATGTGCCCACTGAGTCATTTTTTCCTTACCTGAGTCATTTCAATCATGGGGCTAAAAACTTAAATCTCTTTTTTTATATCAACCGACAAGTGATAAATTAAGTTTTTTTCTTCTTTTGCCATTTTGAATTAAGTTTTGTAATTTAAGACTTTACAAAAACATATTATATGTACAGTTTATGCACCGAATTTTGATACACATCTAGAACGAGCCCGACCGTTGGTTTATGTGCCCAAAAAATTTCAGCAAANTTGCTCTCATTGATATTTCGGCTTATACGAAAATGGCGATAAAATTAAATCTCATTTCAATTGTTTTAATGTTACTGTATATTTTACTGTCTCCGCCCAAACAAAAGATGAAATAATTACAATTCTAAACGCTTCTGATTAGGGTTGGAAACGTTGACTACCGTACCGATTTTTACAAACGTTCTCGGCGTGTACACGAAAGAAAATTTCCCAAACGCACAACGCGTTACTTAAAGCCTTGTTTCAATTCATGATATTAAATCACGAAATCATACTAACATAAAACGTGATTTTGTGTGATTTTACGATGCTGGATGATTTTGTGATTTTAAGTGATTTGATAATCACAAATAAATCACAAAATCGCAGTCACGAGACGAATGTGTCGTGAGGTCGAGTCCCAACCATATGGTTTTGTGATTTCCACGCTTGGTTTATCCCCTAACTAAAATCTTCGGACGTTTGTTCTGGCCCTATGCAAAAACGTATTTTATTTGTTGTCCAGCTTTATGTATTAAATAACAATTTATTAAATGAAGTGACAGTGAAATTTAACATAGAAAAGTCACACTTATGAGCATAAAAGTGTTAACTTATAAGAGAAATAGTTGTTTTTGTAAACTAAACACTAAATAACTCTACATGATTTCGGACTAATCCAAGAAGCCCTGGCAAAAACCAATAATCCAAGGAAGACATTATGTTTTTCTTTTTTACTGACAGATTCTATTGATTTGTAATAATTTTTAACAAAATGTTAAATTTCGGCCTTTCAGTTTGGAATGGAAACGTTTCATAGTAAGTAAATTGGTAAATTGGTTCTGGGGTCTTGCAGGTTTTGCAGGTTTTACCCTAGTTTCGTGAGAATTGTATATTATGTCGAGTTCACATAGTATAAATAAAAAATACCTTCCAGATTCTTCTAAGTCGCTTCCTGGTGAGAATTTAGCCGCATGTTTTCCATCATAAAACCACGCTTTTTATTCCAACCTCATCACACAAAAAAGATGATTTTAATTTCACTTCTGACAATCGCATCGGCGGCCGAATTCAATAGGCCAAAATTTGCAGAAAAAGTCAAAGCTGATCAAGCTAGGGATTGAAATCACAACCAGGAAATCACAACCACACTGTGACTTCGGGTCAATTCTGTGTCAAATAAAAAATGAGACAATTACGCCGCACCAATAGGGGACATTTATTTAAAATTTTTTAATAGGGATTTCTTTGGACGAAAATTTTTTAACACAATTTTTTTTTAGCGAAAATTTTTGAGAAGAACATTTTTTAACACAGAAAATGTTTTAGGTGATTTATTTTTTAACATGAATATTTTTTAACACAGAATTCTTCTTAGCTGACTTATTGTAGAACACGAATATTTTTTTATAAAAACGTTTCGTGTTGAAAAAGTTTCGTTTAAAAAAAGTTTCGTGTTAAAAAGTCTCGTGTTGGAAAAGTTTCGTGTTAAAAAGTTTCGTCTTAAAAGGGTTTTGTGTTAAAAATGTTTCGTGATAAAAAGTTTAGTGTTCATTTTGCAACTTTAATATGCTGCCAAGTTCAAGACTCTGTGGTTGGTATGGGACAAGAGTTATTCGTCATTAAACGCACTCAATGTGTAAGCGGAATGTTTTTTGTAATTCATTTAAAAAGTCAACTGAAATTCAATGAAAATAAAAGCCGCTGTAGTAACTTTTCTAGGGTGACAAATTTGTAAACAACTACTATGTCCCCTCTTAACTAATCCGACATCCAAGCAAATATATTACTTGAGGGATTTTAAAAATTTCCATTTTTATTGCTAAACCAGATTTTGTGATTTTTTGATATTTGGGCCATGTCATCGTACATGTACCGTAATTGTGATATAAGCTTTTGTGATTGTGATCGAGTTTTTACCAAATTTCACACGTTGTTAATCCCTGGTTTAAGCCAATTCCACAGCGGAATTAAACAAACCAAACCAACCAGTCGGTATCAAGGTCTCAGATACTGTGGACCATATGCTTGACGGCCCTGCCAAATTTGGCTTAACGAGTTTTACTATGACAAACGGAAATCCAAAATATAATGAATCCTGTGACTCACTGGAAAATGCCGAGCTTTGTGAAAAGGATTGTACTCAACGGTTCAACGATTGCGTTGACGAATGCAACGATCAAAGCTGTATATCGTCCTGTCAACGCGCCGGATTCATGTGTTTGGACGGTAATAAAAAAGGGCCCGAGAAATTATTATATTCCGAAATAATATTTTTTAATATTTAGCTTGCCCTTGTCACGAAGGATGCCCAAATGGGTGCACGGGCTGTCATCACTGGAGCTGTGAGCACCCGTGTGACCCCGGGGCGAATTCGCCGGAAGTTTCGAGAGTAAGTTATTATTTATATTACTTACATTAGTTGATAACATATAACTATATTTATGCAATTTGCGTATAGGATACCAAAGCGAAAACACGAGATATTTCGAATAAATACTTAATTTTGTTTTTAGTGCAATGATTTAACCTTTCAAAGTCTTATGGAATGTCAAGTGAGTTGTGGTGGTGATGTTGCTTGCATTGAAAATTGTGTGGCCGATTACAAACACAATCTCCAACGTTGTCCTTGTGGAGCCAAATGCCCAAGTAAGATATTTTTAATTTATTTAAAACTTATGTCGATAGTCGTTATTCCTGGACGGGGTTGTAGTCAGGGGTATTTTGTCACGATTCCTAAAACCCAGGATTGATTTTAAATTTTAGATGGGTGTCCGTGCACTGGGTGTAGCGATTGCTGGGCGTGTAAAGAGGAATGTCTTGACCCCGATAACCAGGAAGACTACGTAAAGGTAAAAAATATTTAGAACTAAGAGGTCAACTAAGATTGAGCGTCAGACCAGTAAGGCGGTAATGGTTTTATAAAACCATATAGGACATGATTCTCAGAGGACCAAAAAATTTTTTTTGTTGTCAATAAGGGCCTTATGGCATAAGGCCATCACTGATGGCCCATCAGGTTTTGAAAATGCATTTGACATAAAGTCATTATAACCAACAAATCCTTGTGACCAAGAACTAATGTATGTAAATCGAGCGCAAGATTCCAGAGAAACTGGTACTGTAGGTTTCAAAAATGTGGTTAGATGGGCAAATCGCGTAATGTTAGAAAAAAATGAAAAAAAGATAACAATTGCTAATTAGATTTAATTTGACCGCCACAGCCTACTTAGTAACTATTCATTCTTAAGTTTTAAAGACCGGCCTGTTGCGGCGCTCAAGAGCCGCGACATTAATATGGCGCCATCGGCGTTGTACGGCTAAGTGACTATACATTAAATAACTATTATTAGTGCAATCTACTAGCCGAAGAAGAATATAAAAAATGTCTCAATAATTGCCAAGGGTCGCAATGCCTCGAATGTACAACGGAATTAGAAGAGTATTTAGCAAATTGTCCATGTATGGCACATTGCCCATGTAAGTTAAAGTTTTGCTAAAACATTTAGAATCCCGTTACAGACATTTTTGTAAGTTAGGGCTAAAACGTGGCCTATTTTTTAATCCAACCGTATCGTAACAAATGAACGAGAAAAAAAGAAACAACAAATATTTCATATAACGTTTCATATAACGTGAAATGTGTTACGATATGGTTAACACGACTATAGATAATTTACAAATTAATTTTAATTTTAGCGGGATGTCCGTGTCCGTATTTCGACTGTACGGAGTTAAATCCGATTGCAGATACTTGCCGAGACCCGTCTGAAAATCCAAACTATATCCAATGTTTTAAAATGGCCGAAGAAGATTTGGGGAAATGTACCGAAATGTGTACCGATCTTGAATGTTTGCGGAAATGTTCTGAACAAGTGGAAAAAGACGTAAACAATTGTCCCTGTGGAAAAAATTGCCTGTGTAAGTTCTTTTTGTGTTATTTAAGTCCCAAAAGACAATAATTTCAATATTCGAATTGAATAACGTCTAACATAAATAAAATACTTTATGGAAAAAGGTAAATCCGTCGAGTGTATAATTGAATGATTGAATCCGCCGACACAAGTATATAATGTAATATAGGGATTCACCTCTTTATCACAATACTTAATTCATGTTAGAAAAAACATTTTAGCGGATTGTCCTTGTGATAATTTCGACTGTGGACTTTTGACGGAATCAAACACAACAATCTTAGTCCTCAGCACTATCTCCACCAACAATGTCCCTGTTTTATTTAATACTATCAACGGTGAGTTTTTTTATTCGTTTTGTGGTGAATAAAAAATAAACTACGATTTTAGAAAATGCGGAAGAGATCGAACATTTCACGTTCGAATACGAAACTGGCGCATTATATTCCTGCTCAACGGTTTTAAATGGACAAATGTTCGTCTTTGGTGGTACGGCGCCTTACGACTATCAACTTTCATTGGTAGAAGACTGCCATCTCCAAAGAATCGGCGACCTTCCAATGCGATTTCGATATGGTGCTTGTAATACCTTCCAAACCGACGACGAAAAAGAAGTGGCGCTGCTTTGCTTTGGATTAGATGGAAAAACAAGCTGTCACAAGTGAGATAATTAAATTTACTTGTTTTAGTAAACATGTTTAAAATGTTTTTTATTGCGACTAAACTGTTATTTTTCCAGATTTGACGGCGAGTTGGTGACAACGTCTAGTTCATCCAATCACAACCATACTTACACTAGTTTGGGTAAACTGCGTAATACCCCAGTTGCAATTGGAAGTGATGGCCCCCGAAGTATAAAGGTTGAAGCGCGATTTTCAAAAATTTGGACAGAATTGGCGGATTATCCATTTGCCTCGTCTATTATCGCTTATTATTCAACGGTGACTTTTGCGGAAGAATTGTACATTTTCGGTAAGTAACAGTTTTGAACTAAATACCTGTAAAGTAATTGTTATTAAGGTGGTTATATCGACAATGGTGTAAGTGATATGGTGACGAAGTGTTCCGAAGTGTATTTGGACAAATGGACGAAGGTCGGAACAATGCTTTCTACAAGATGGCAACATCGATCAGTCGTCATTGGATCTTCAATAATCCACGTCGGTGGTCCAGGGACAAAGTAAGTGGAAAAATAAATCATAAACTTTACATTTTAACCCTCGAAAATTTAGAGCTTTTGAGATTTGGACTTTGGAAGCCGAAGCATTTAAAAAGCACGAATCTACCAAAACTCTCGATAATTATTCTTTTTATCCTGAAACTTTTGCTGTTACTCAAGATTTTTGTGCAATCTAATTCTTGTTTTTAATTTTTAAATACATTTTGTTAATCAATTAGAGTCCTCTTGTCAATTGCAAATGAAAAAAAACTTGCAGCAAGATAGCAGGAAAAAATACACAAATTAACAAAACGTTTCCAAAATAAGAAAAAAAAAACTATCGTTATGTAGAATCATGTTATGTTTTTCAAATAACAAGAAAATTTTCGAATATCCAAAGTTTTAATCTAACACAGAATATAAAAGTTCTTTATAATAAATTTCAATCATTTAAACAAAAATTTGGACAAAAAATTGTTTGTTTTGTCTTTAGCTTGCTAAAGAAATACTCTTTTGCGAAAAAATGACCCTAATAAAAGCGTCTTAAATGAGAGTATGGACTGTAATAAAAAATTAAAAAAATGGATAAACAAATTAAATAACAGTCATTTCAATTATTGAGAGTAACATTTGATCATAATTTGGTCCACAGGTGCCAAATTCCATTGGTGCGCGCCTATTTTCCATTATTAGAAAATCGTTTTCGGCGATTTTTAACTTTTCTCTGCAAAAATTGTTTTTTATAAGTTAGAATTAAATTAAAACATACATAAGAAGCAGTTAATTTTTTTAGTAGATTTGTTGTTATTTTATTAAAATTCGTTACTATCTTCAGACTAATACCGGTATTCGATAAACAAGGCGCGCGCATCGGTTAGAGGGAGTTAAGTAGCCCTATAACGAGTCATATGGGGTATTTCAAATGGTTAAGTGGTGTAGTTATTATCGTGATCATACTGTTGTACTTAATGTTGAACTTAAAATTTTTCACAGATAAATTCCCGAAATTATTTTTTATCATTTTTTCAAGGTGCCAGTTTTTTATGCAAAATTTGCACTTATAATGCAATTCGACCAGCGAAGCATAAATTTGTAAACAAGGGCCCACCTTTAGCCGCTAAAGAGCATTTTATTACTCTTAAAACTTTTCACGGTTAAAAATGCTTTCTAACGCCGAAACGCGTCTCTATTTTGAAATGCGTGATCTGCGTCATATGTTTCAATCATGATTTCGCTGATAAGTATTAATATTCTGAAGGTATTAAAAATTTAAGTTCATTTTTCTTGCGACAATTTCATCTACAGTTGTGGATGCGAGAACGTAACACGCGAGAACGTAACAATTTTGCGAGAACGTAACAGTTTTTGGGAAAGGGCGACTTTTACGAGAACGTAACACTTTTTCTCAAAATTTCTTTTGAAATAACTCAAAAATGGAATAATTTGAGACAAAAAGTCATTTTTTGCCAGAACGTAACACTTTTTTCTCGAAATTTCGCTTGAAATATTTTGTAAAATAAAAAAATTTGTAGACTTTTTGATTTTTGAACGTAACAGTGGATGCGAGAACGTAACAAAATCGCGAGAACGTAACAGTTTTTGACAAGTGAAAGTGTTACGTTCTCGCATCCATAACTGTAATGCCATTCCAGGAATTATATCTTCAGTTGTACAATTGCGCATTGAAGAGACGACATAACAACTGTTTATTCAAAATATATATCATTACTATGAAGCCCTTGAAAATCCGTTTTCCTGCTCCACGTTTAGAATGGAACCCATCTTCCAATTTTAATTTTGGCATTTGAAATACAAATTTCCATTTGAAATAACACTCTTTTAATTTTGTATTTTTACCAGAATAATTATCATTTTGGGCAAAAAAGTATCAAAAAATTTACCACTTACAACCTCACACCCTAAAATCGATTTTAACAGCCGAGATAGGAAACAAAAGAGGCAAGCCAATCAGAGTGAGCTATTTAACCTACTCAAAGAATATCTTAGGACGGCCACGCTGACAAAAAAAATAATAGGTTAAACAATAACCATCTCACTCGCATGAAAAACAAAAAAAATTTACTATGCAAAAATCAAAAGAAAAAATCAACAAGGAAATATCTCACTAAGTGAAACTGCTAACAATTCTTGTAATTTTACAGTACTTTAAGGACGGGTCTATATCGTTGTGTACAAGTAAAACCCAAAATTACGTAAACGTATTTTTATAGTATTTTTTACTTGTTTTATTGATTGGTTTGGGTCTGTCTGCAGTTACGCACTAACATCAAGTTCATTGGACTAAAAGTTCTAGAAAACTTTCATGCTAAAAATGTGAGTAAAAAATTTAATTACAAAAAAATAACTCCCACAATTTGTTCGTAAAATTTTTGTTAAACTGTCTTGGTATAATTATTTTCAAAACCTAAAACAACAGACATTTTTCAGGGACATTTTTTGGACTGATCCACCTTTTTTAAATGTACCCTCAGAACCTTCTTTTTGAGATATGTTATACTTCAGTACCTTGGGCTTCGCCATACAGTCCGTTTTTTTTTTGATATCTTGTTTTTTCCATCGAATTTCAAGTTCAGAAATATTGGTGGTAGCTCCTTTTCGACGTTTTTTTTTAAATATTTACCCAATAGTATGCATTAAATCGAAACAACAGACTGTGTGTCCATTTTTTTAGGCATTTAGTAAAATAATTTTTGAACTAAATCGCGTTTATTCTACATTTCTTTTCAAATAAGTCCAGTTTTGAACAAAATCACGTTACATTAGACTGCATTTGCGTATTACACCACCTGTGCAGTTATGTTTCCACCAAATTTTTCAAAAAGCGGAAACATAACTGCACCGTCGGGAACATAAGTGCAAAGTGTGTAGGCGTTTTGTCTGGAATTTGTAAGTGCGGAAACATAACTGCACCTACGGGGACCGTTCTAGAATGGTTCAAATTTCTAAGAGCAAAAATGCGCGTATGAGCTTCTAAACAGATAAATAAGACATAAAATGCCAAAAAAAAAGAATAAATTTTCATATCATTTATCGGCGGCGACGAAAGGATTCGAACCCAAGGATTCGAACCCTAGGCCTAGTTACATGTAACACAAATTACAACTTTTGCGTTTTTATCACTTGTACAAGAAATGAAAAGAAAACTAATAATTTTTAATAAAAGAAATATTAGTGGCAAAAAATATTTCGGGCGGAAACATAAAAAGGAAACGTTATGAAAATGCGTTGTGTAGGTTGAACGACAAATGAATGACTGTGATTAATTATAAACACTGGAGTAATAGTAATCTTATTATTCAAAACATGCATTAATGTGTCTCTGATCACATTTTTTTTTCAACCTACTAACGCATTTTCATAACGTTTCCACATTAACTGCTCAGTGTGTAGGCGGATTAACTGGAACATTTTTCTCGAAAAAGTGGAAACATAACTGCACCGACGGGGCCGAGCGGAAACATAACTGCCGGAAACATAACTGCACAGGTGGTGTATTACTTTTCGTCTAATGGAAATTAGATAAAAAGATAAAAAAACGAAAAAAAAATCCGACAGCATTTTTTAAGACCGTTTTTCGAAATATATTTCTAGATATGCACTTTTTTAGACCCATGTTTCCAAATTATTAATGTTCAGTCGGACACGACGGACACGGATCGTGTCGTACGAAACTGGTCCCCGAATTTGTTTTTGGTGTTTAATAAAATACCTTTCTTCACCAAATATAAATAAAAACCCGATAAAATGACCTTATAGAAATTGTGTCTTTTTTTTTGAAAAAAAGTAATTCGGAAGCGACTAAAATAGTTTTAAATAACAAGCCATTTACTATTTTTGGTTTTTGTTTCTATTTGATTTATCTCACATATACCCAATATTATAAATAAACAAAATGAATTCTGGTTCTTTAATATGTAACCTTCAATAAACAACAAGCAATCTGAATTCTTTTCGTAGCTCGGCCCATCAGAGAACAAAAGAGCGGCGCTTTATGAATGGCAGGCTCTCGCTATGACCCATTTATAGCCCATTTTGGGACCATCTGCATAAATTATGCAGCATAAATTATTTCGATTTGCCCACTTCTTTCATATCTACCATTCGGTCTTACTTAAAAGTCGAATTTTAATAGCGGGACTCTTAAAAAGAAAGTACTAGAGGTTTTGGAGGTCGTAGAAAATGATAATAAAAACGATGTAAAAGTCAATTTAGCGGGGAATCTCACGGCTAATTAGGTATATTGTCAACTTTCTGAATTATCATTGACATTTAAGGACTGGTCAGTCGATTTGTTTACAAATAGTACCTTCTGCTAAAACGCTCTAAAATACGTTCCACACCTACGGTTATAGTATTTTTTTATGACATCAAAGCTTCTGCTGTAATATGTTTGTATTTCCAAGGTTTTAAGTATCACCGTCGATCGCGCACGGCCACTTGAACTTGTAAAAAACGGGAAATTGAACTGTAAATCACGTGAGCAGTATTGACCTTATTGATTCCAACGTGTAGAACAAAAAATATCTTGAAAAAACTCGAAAAATGGGGAAATCATCTAACTTGGCGACCTTGACATTTAATCAACGAGACATGGTATCGCAAAAAAACTTACATAGAATTGATTTCCACATTGTTCTTTAAGTTAAGAATCTAAACAATATACCGAAAAATTATATCAAAAGCACCAACACTGTTCACGTAATTTATGACAATTCAAAAAAAAAATCCACATAAAAATTCACCGTTTAGTGAAAAAAGTGTGTTATGCGTTACGATTCTGATTTAACTTTGCAACCAAATTACGTTTTACCATATCTTGGAACATTGTAGATTACCATCATCAACAAATTAGACATTAAAAAACAAGTTAGGAGTATTTCTTTCATAAACTTTGTATGAGCAATTTTATATACACCAGATGACTCTGAGTCATCTGGTGTATTCAAATTTTGATCGGAATTTTCAAATGTCAAAATTTCTAGAATTTGATGGTCAAATAGACTTGACAAATATCGTGTTTAATTATTTCACAATTACTCTACATGATTTCCAGCTAATCCAAGAAACTCTGGATTCCAGAGTCTGGAAGAAATCAAAAAATAAAGGAATACATCACGTCTTTGTTTTCACTGCTTAATTTTACTAACTTTTACTACAGTCCCCACGCTCAATACGACACAAAATGACGATTATACATTTTTTCGTATCAGGCTCCAGACTTTAATATTGATACCCATTGACTGAAAGGCTACTATTAAACCACAATGTTGCTCAAATGAAATTTGAAGGTTTAATATAAACTTTATAACCAATTTAGATTTGTAATGTAAGTTTTCACATGGAAAACACTAAAAAACTAGTTTTAGCTCAATACGATACAATTTTTTTCACAAAGAAAGTGTATCGTATTGAGCGTGGGGACTGTATATTTAAATACTAATGTTTCCTTGTAAGAATTTAGTCACATGTTTTTATCATAAAAACGGCGATTTTTATTCTGGCCTTTTTAAGAAAAAATGATTTTAATTTCACTTCTGACAATTGCATCGGCGGCCGAATCCAACAGGCCAAAATTAGCAACCAAGTTCAAAGCGGATCAAGCTAGGGATTGAAATGACTTTGATTTTGGGTCAATTCGCTGTTAAATAAAAAAAACGAGACAATTACGCTCCGCAAACTTTATTTTACGGAGTTTTTTTAAAGAAGTGACATTGGAGTCGTTTGCAAACTTTTCTCGCTGGAAAAGTTAATGCGGCCTCTTCAATTGGCTTTCTTCATAAATTACAGAGAAATAATATGGCAATACATTGCTCGAGTTTTTGACGGATAATTCTTGTACCAGACCGCGCACAGATCCGTGATCTTGAAAAAAAAACGAAATTTGAAAACGTAACTTATCTAATAACTCTGAAAATTATGGCTTCGTTTTTTTTAATTTTTAACACGGATTATTTTGATGCCAAATTTTTTTAGCACGGGTTCTTTTAAACCGAGTTAATAATATTAAATCAAATAATATTAATAATATTAAATTTCGTGTTAAAAAGTTTCGTGTTAAAAAAGTTTCGTCTTAAAAAGATATTGCGTTGAAAAAGTTGTGGGTTAATAAAAAAATTGTAAATTGTAAGACTAAATTGTAAGACTAGTTTATTTTTGCATTTTCGTTTTTTTTGCCAAGTTCAAGATTCTGTGGGTGGTATGTGACACGAGTTATTGGTCATCAAACTCAACTAATGTATTAGCGGAATATTTCTATGTAATTCATAAACAAGTCAACTGAAATTCAATAAAAGTTAAAGCCGCTGTAGTAACGTCTCTGGGGTGACACGTTTGTAAACAACTCCTATGTCGCCCTTAACTAACATCGAAACAAATATAATACTCAATTTGAGTATCCTTTTAAAGGATTTTAAAATTTTCCCTTTCTGTTGGTAAATCTTATTTTTGTGATATTACTACCATTGTGCTAAAATAAATTCATAAGTTTGCAATTTTATAAAATTTTGCCAAATTTCACAAGTTTTTGATCCCTGGTATGAGCCAATTCCAGAGCGGAGTTGAACAAACCAAACCAACCAATCGGCATCAAACTCTCAAATACTGTGGACCATTTGCTTGACGGCCCTGGAACATTTGGCCTGGTGAATTTTACCAACGGAAATCTAAAATACAATAAGTCTTGCGACTCACTGGAAAATGCCCAGCTTTGTGAAAAGGATTGTACCCAACGGTTCAATGAGTGCCTTGATGAATGCAACGATAAAAGATGTATATCGTCCTGTCATCGGACCGGGTTTATATGTCTGGACGGTAATAATAAAGGGCCCAATAAATTATTATGTCCTGAAATTATATTTAGCATGCCCGTGTCACGAAGAATGCCCAAATGGGTGCACGGGGTGTCATCACTGGAGCTGTGAGCACCCGTGTGACCGAGGGGCCAATTCGCCGGAAGTTACGAGAGTAAGTTATTTTGTGTAGCACTAAAAATACTTGGTAAAATATAACTAATTTAGGCTTTATCCAAATTGGTAGAATTCGGCATTGGCAGAAATTCTCACCATTATGGTGAACTGGGAGATCTTTCTTTTGTGAATTTCGCCAAAAAGGTCATTCGTAAAATTTATCCCAAATATCTTAATTTTTAGGACAAACTTTAATTTCTAATGACCTATAACTTATAGAATTAAGAATTTGGGAACTTAAGAATAGGTGTAATCCATAATTGACAGAAATTAACAGAATGACGAACTCAAGCAAATGAAAATAAAATTCAAGAAAGTCATTCTTTTAATTTCTGTCAATTCTGAATTTCGCCTAGTCCGAGTTTTCCCCAATTTTTAAT
The DNA here is from genome assembly GCA_004367875.1 of Oikopleura albicans. NCBI lineage: Eukaryota > Metazoa > Chordata > Appendicularia > Copelata > Oikopleuridae > Oikopleura > Oikopleura albicans. Next base: position 428,393 of record SCLG01000142.1, read on the forward strand.
TCTGCCAATTTTCAATTCAACCAATAAGTTATATCGTATGAATTTATGAATAAAAAAAATTATGAATATTTACAGTCCCTAATGCCTTGAGTGTGGTTTTTGATTTTCCAACACAGCGGCACTCAAGGCATCACCAGCAGTGAAGGCAGTGTAGCGGCACTCAAGGCAGTGCCACATTGTTAGTCATTTTGGACCAATATTTTTAATCATGGAGCACAACCTTGGACAATTTTTGACAACTCAAGGGGGCACTCAATAAAATCCAAAAAAGGAGACTCAAAGCATCATCGGTACTCAAGGCATCATGGACTGTATATAAGTGCGTTTGCCTTTTGATGTTATAATGTTACAATTTGTACAATTTGCGTCTAGGATACCAAAGCCCAAAAACACGGGGTATTTCGAATAAGTAATTAACTCTGTTTTCAGTGCAATGATTTGACCTTTCAAAGTCTAATCGAATGTCAAGTGAGTTGCAGTGGTGATTTTACTTGCATTGAAAAGTGTGTTGCAGATTACAAATACCATCTCCAACGATGTCCTTGTGGAGTCCAATGTCCAAGTAAGATAAATTTAATTTCTTTCAAACTTGTTTCTTTAGTCGTTATTCATGGACGGGGTTGTAGTTAGGGGTATTTTTTCACAATTTCTAAAACCAAGGGTTTATTTTAAATTTTAGATGGGTGTCCGTGCACTGGGTGTAGCGACTGCTGGGCGTGCAAAGAGGAATGTCTAGACCCCGACAACCTGGAAGACTACGTCAAGGTAAGAATTTCTAGAACTAAAAGGATTTTTATCAATCTTTTCAAAAATGAAAAAAGACAAAAATTCTCAATATAAAGGAATATTCATTTTAATATTCATGTATTTTAATATTCATTTTAATATTCATTTTAATACTCATGTAGATAGCCTGTGACGGAACTAGCAAACTTATGAGGAAGAAGGTACACAGGGTGCGCAGTTATCTTGCGAAAATTGCCGCTCGTACGCTTATCTTGCGACTTTTCAAAATTTTGATTTTCGGGATTTATAATAATTATATGCACTGAGCAGTTATCTTGCGAAAAACGCTTATCTTGCGACTTTTCAAGGACCAAGTTCGCAAGATAACTGCGCACCCTGTGTATATGATTTATGGGAATACAACCAACGCGTTTAGATCATACGTCTGAATATTATTGAGTTTCTAGTTGCCTTCTACAGGGTTAGTTTCATGAAAATCGGCCGAGCGGTTCTAGAATTCCGTGTCGGCATATATTAAAATGATGTTATAAAGACCAATGTTCCGTCTTTTATTTTAACTACCCGTTGAGTTTCATGAAATTCTTTACGTAGAGACGCATTTGTAAAGAAGGGAGAAAATAATGGTACCCTAGTAACTAGGGCCTAGTTCAAAATAAAAAGGGAAAATTGGTATTTATATCATCTTAAAATATGCCAACACGGAATACTAGAAAAGCTCGGCCGATTTTCATGGAACTAACCCTGTACCTCCTCTATTTCTCTTTTCAAATTATCTTTTTATTTGAGAACTCGTGTCCAGTTTCATCTTTTAAAATCCTTATATATAACCATGTGATGTGATTTATGTTGTTTTGTGAAGACCCAAAAAATTTTTTTTGGTTTTTAAAACAGAGTCAGTTTTTCAGGCCGCGACTTAATTGTCTACAATTCCTTATGGCCAACTAGTACTGTATCACACTGAGCATCACACTAACGATTTTTATTTTCAGCTTCAGTGTTTAAAAAATTTTGATAAAATACGAACGTAATTGCAACAAATGATAAGTATGATAATTATTAATTTTAAACATTAAAAAATTATATACCATTATGATTTATAAAGCAAAAATAGCTATAGAACTAGATCGTATGAGATGCCACGACAAGAGCGCAGGGACTCCCAAGAAACTGGTAATTAGATTCAATTCGACCGCTAAAGTCTACATAGTAAATTTAAACATTTTCGAGTTTTAACTTTTAAACACCAACCGGTGCCGGCGCTCAAAATCCGCGCCAGTAATGTGGCGCCGTCGACGTTGTACGGTTAAGTGACTATTCATTAAATAACTATTATAAGTGCAATCTACTGGCCGAAGAAGAGTATAAAAAATGTCTCGATAATTGCCAGGGGTCGCAATGCATGGAGTGTACAACGGAATTAGAAAAGTTTTTATCAAATTGTCCGTGCATGACACATTGCCCATGTAAGTTAAAATATTGAAAAACATTTAGGAAGAACGCTACAGACATTTTTGGAAGCTTTAATTTTTATTTTTTTGTCAATTAATTTCCAAATTCTATACTTTTTAGTCCTTATTTTTTTAGTCAAAACCTATCGTAAAATGAAATTCTATTATATCGTCCTGATTTTAAAACGCGAAAAAAAATTTTAGCGGAAATGCATATGTCTCCTTAATTGCGGCACTTAAAAGGGGGAGCACTGTAAGACAAAAATATGATAAAAGAAGGAAATCGCCTTTCAGTAATTTTCCTTTCGGTGATTGGCCGAGCGCACTCAAAAAGACCAATGACAGGCCAAATAGGCCTCAGACGCGCTGTCAAGCAACGTTACCAAAAAGTGGTAACATTATTTATTTTTTTCGCGTTTGAAAATCACTGCGACAGAACGAGACAAAAGGGAACCATAATTATCCCATATAACGTTTTTTGGGATGTTAATGTTTTACGATATGGTTAACACTACTGCATATAATTTTAAAATTAATTTTGATTTTAGCCGGATGTCCGTGTCCGTATTTCAACTGTACGGAGTTAAATCCGATTGCTGATACTTGCCAAGACCCGCTCGACAATCCAAATTATATCCAATGTTTTAAAATGACTCAAGATTATTTGGGAAAATGTACCGAAATGTGTACCGATCTTGAATGTTTGCGGAAATGTTCTGAACAAGCGGAAAAAGACGTAAACAATTGTCCCTGTGGAAAAAATTGCTTATGTAAGTTTTTTGCTACTAGTATTAACAGTTCCGTGAACACATCGTTTGGAATTTTCTCCAAAATTATTTGAAGTACGGTATTCTTCATTATAAGCAAATCGATGGGCCTGAATCGAATGAACATGTTCTCGAAAGCTCTTTGACACTTTTTGGTTGATTTAACCACAAAAACACAAATTCAAAAAACGTTAACCCGTTAACGTACGGGGTTCATTTTTTGCAGGCTGGTGAAGCGTTAACTATTGAACAGTTTTGAAAAAACATGACAGAAAAAAAATGTGCGTGAAAACTATTAATTGCAAATAACCTCTTTTTTCAGGTTTCCTAGCTCCAATAAATGACTAATTTATATTATTTACGGAAATATTTTTTTTTATTTGTATCTGCTCTCCGAGTTTGTTATCGGTTATTCTATGTTGGTTTTCACGGCCGTTATATTTAATAGATGAAAACATCAAAAAAATGTGTTTTATATGCCCGTATGGACAAAATTCCAAAAGATGGGTTTGAAGGTTAAACTCCTAGGAAACAAGTACACCACCTATCTGCTTAACTCCTGCGGACCACTCATAAAGACCCCCGTGCGGGCTGTTGATCCACGTTTGTGGATCACGTTTTCACGTCAATATTGTGAGCATACCAGTAATAGAATGGGTCTAATTTAATTTTTTTCTGAAACTTTGATTCATAGTTAATATTTTTTTTAATATATTGTTTACTCGATGTGTATCTGTTTAACCCCTACAGAGTCATTTATACCAAAAGGTCGACCAAAAAAAGATTTTTTTTATGTTAAACGCAAAATATTTCAATATTGAATCATTATTATGATGTAAACAAAAATTAACATCTAATTGGGAATTTTATTCTGATCAGAAAACCTATTCAAAATTTAATTTAACATTTTATAAATCGTTCAGAAAGTTGAAATAAGTGAAACCGTATCACATTTTAAAGGTGTTCTATAGGCTTTAGTAAACATATGATGTGAATCATTTTATTTCATGAATTATGAATTTTTATTATGTGTATACTTTCAACATTCTGGGGCCCCATGGGGTGTTTTTATGGTCTTTTTAATATTTTAGATGAAGTACACCACCTAACACGTTATGTTAACACACGTTATGTTAACAAAGTTACATTATGTTAACACTTTTTTGGATTTAATTAACCCCGTTTTTCGCCCACGCCCTAACACGTTATGTTAACAATCGCCTACGTATAAACTCGTTATGTTAACAAAGTTACATTATGTTAACAGTTTTCAGTCACGTTGTATGTGAGCATTTTTTTTTAATTTGATGAACCTCGGTTTCCGCCCACGCCCTAACACGTTATGTTAACAACAATATGAATACGGCCAGCTGGCGACATGAAAGTCGTTTTATTAGATATTTCTATAATTTCTCTTTTAAGTTCATAAGTTATGAATCATAGCTTAAATGGTATCGAGGTTTTTTGGTTTGACTCATTTCATTTGTCCCGATTTTTGTAACGATCAATTTGACAAAATAAATAAAATGAGATAAAAATTGAATTGCGCAATTCCGAGATCTAGAAAAAACAACCCTAAATTACATTATGTTAACAGCAAACCCCTAAATTANTAATCAATTTTTTCTTTTGATCAATGTTTGGATGATTACGAATATTCTGTCCGCTACAAGTGATTTCATTCAAACAACAGCTCGAAATGGTTTTTCCCGAAAAAGGCCTTCGTCCCTAATAATGCACGCGTAGCGGGCAAAATATTCGTAATCATCCAAACATTGATTATGAGAAAAAAATTGCATGTTCAAGGGATTTAATTAAATATAATTACCAAACTTGTCCAATCAGAATTTAGCGTTTTATGACTCAAAACGTGTAAAAATATAGCGGGTCACACGTTTAGAGCCATATAACGCTAAATTTTGATTGGATAAGTTTGTTGAGTCTATTTAGTTTCAGCATTTTATCGTACCATTTTTTTCCCATTTTTTTCCCATAATTGATCTTTGGATAATTCCGAACACTTTGTCCGGTACGCGCGATTTTCACTGGAAAAAAAAATTTGCTTTTGAAAACCAGCACGAAATGGGTCGTCTATATGTACGGATTCCGAGAAACCTGCTGTACAAAAACAGTGTTTGTTTCCCGTTAAACAAAGTCAACATTTATAGTATTTATTTGGTTAAACAAAACCAACCACTTAAGAAAGTGGTTTAACGGTGAGAGCCACGTAAATTTGCAACAGCACGGGGTTAACCGGCAAACGGACTATGGCGTGTTCAATACACAGGTTAAGTACTTAACCGTCCATTACTTAACCGTCCGCAACCGGCTTAAACGTCCACTTTTTAGCTAATTTTTTTTCAGAACTAACGCCTACGCCCTACCGGCTTAACCGTCCAGTTTGGCTTAACCGTCCGTTTTTAAGTAAATTATTTTGAAAATTTTCTCTTTGTTTCTCAAAAATTAATGTCATATAGCATTATTAAAACTTTTTCAATGGTCAATTGAGTAAAAAAGTATAAAATAGTAAGAAATAACAGTCATAGAAAAGAGTCACGTGTTATAGGAGATCAAGTTTTTATATAAAATGGCTATTTTTGCCTAACCGTCCACTTTGTTTTTTTTTAATTTCCCCAAAAAAGTCGCCTACGCACTACCGACTTAACCGTCCGGAACCGGCTTAACCGTCCAGTTTTAGTGGACGGTTAAGTACTTAACCTGTGTAGTTGATTTCATTTTTGATTTCATTGGTAGGCCAGTTAAGTGATATAGCCGAATCTCCATACACAATCTAAAAGGAAATTTAAAATACACCAGGTGCGCCGTTATGTTCCAACCCGTCATGTTACATTTTTCCGGTTCGTCCCGTTATGTTGAAATTTTTTAGCAACAAATTTTCGGGCGTTTTTGCCTACGCACTACGCCGTTATGTTACAATTTGTACAAAAAACACGTATTGCGCAATATTTTCCTTGTTCGTTCCGTTATGTTACAATTTGTAATTTTTTGGCGTTTTCCAGCGAAATCGCCTACGCACTGCGCCGTTATGTTACACTTTTTTGATTTGGTTTTGTTACATAACGGCGCACATGGTGTATTCAAAAGTAAGGAAAACGGTCACTTTGAGCCACGGATGTGCTTAAACGGTTAAATAAGTTAAAAGATCCTTCTTAACATTATAAGACTCTTTCGAATAACTTCAGCTAATCCATGGGCCATGGCACATGATAGCGTTTGAAGCACAGTACGTAGGCAGCGTTTTCACCGGAAACGGGTAAGATGAATCATTAGGGCACAGCCGGTGTAATCGACAATAAAGGGAGGCTTAACTTAAGACGCTTAGATTGAGTTTTAAAACCAAGTTTTAAAGATACGCAAACTTGAACTGCTCAATTAATTAGCAATTATTTTTTAGCCAAAGATATCACGCAAAAAAAAACTTATTTTGAATTTGTAAGAACAATTTGTACAACGTTGTAACGTTTTAAAACGTTGTTTCAGAAATATCAGTGCTGAATATATGTTAATACGAAGAATGTAATGACTTGTATTCTGCGCCACTATTGAAATACATGTTTTGAAAAAATAATTATTTTCGGAATAATAATATAATTATGTTATTTAATGGTTATTTAATAAAACTTTGAGTTAACCCTGGACCGTACGTAAAGTACTACCCGTACAGTGTCAACACTTATGTTGACAAAATCTAAACGCTTGGCGTTTGAATACTAGTGGATCAAAGTTAGTTCGCACTAAGTTAGTTAAACCGTTCGTCAAGTTCATTATATAAGTAAACAAAATTTAACTTAGTTATCAAAATTGAATCGATGGCGCCAAATAAAAGTCTCTTTTTTGAAAAAAAAATATGTAGGTAAATTATGTGTATACAAATAGACCACCTACCTGCTTAAATTAACAGGCAATTTTCCGCCTACGCACTAGCTAAAGTAACAGTTCCACTTAAATTACACCACCTACCTTAAAGTAACACCAAAATGAACAAAAAACTGTTACTTTTAGCGAAAATTGTTACTTTAAAGCAGGTACGGCGAAAGTTAAATCAAAAATAGTGCAATTAGTGTTACTTTAAGCGAAATCAGGCTTTTTTATGTTAGTTTAAGCGGAATCAGGGATTCGAATTGCGCAATTGGACAAATATTACGTAATATTTAGCTTTTTGTTATAAAGCAGAAATGATTTCATAGAATTCTGTTTCCTAAGCAGGTAGAGCGTAGGCGGAAAACTGAGCGTTAATTTAGGCAGGTAGGTGGTGTAGACTATGTATTTGAAATACACCACCTATCACGTTATGTTAACACCATTAAACGTCGAAAACTGTTA
>SCLG01000143.1:18336-28402 GCA_004367875.1 Oikopleura albicans
GGCGGTCCGTGTAATATCCCAAACGAAAATTTGCGAAGATGACTTTCTCGGTGAATCCGGAAATCGGGTGACATTTGAAAATTACGGAACACTTGAAAAGTTTAAGAAAAAAATAATCGACAATTCGAAAATGTGAGGGACGTAAGACGACTTAGACGGATTTCGCCTAAACATTCCGCTTCTTCCGACGACAAAAGTAACATTTTGATTTTTGGGAGCTTTCTTTTGGTCGACTTTAAGAACATAATCAAATTTGACGGCCCAAAGTCTGATTTGTTTAAGCCGATTAACTCACGACATTATGGAAATGATTCAATGAAATGATCCTTAGGGTTAAAACACGATTAGGGTTTTTGAACCGAAGAAAAAAAAAGACTTTTTAATTTTTAAGGATCTCAATTTAATTAAGCTCGTCTATTTTAATGGTTTTTTCTGTTTTCAAAATAAGTGATTAGTCGTTGTAAAACATTTATAGTATTAAAGGTCAAGTTGATATAGAAACAAAATGGTATACTCAAAATGAATACTGAACTTTATATGAATTTATGTACTTTTATTTTCTATATTTTGTATCTTCTTTGGTAAAGCTCATTTATTTTTTTCAAAACAGGCCAGTTCAGGACAGCTGATTTGTTGAGTTTCACCGGGCGCTTGTCACAGACCAGTCCAGGATAGCTCATTTGTTTTTTAGTTCAAGAGGCCAGTTCAGGCCAGCTTATTTTTACTTTTGAGCTAGACAGGCCAATTAAGTACAGCTCCTTGTTTTTGTTCATTTGCGGAAAAATAGCGATAGGTCTGTTACCTTGTCTCTAGAGACTCCAGGTCTGAAGTGTCGTCGAACTCTGAAACGTTGCATAAAAAGCGCATGGTCAAGGGTCCTCGTCACTTTGGCGGTTTTCAACGAAGGGCGTTACCGGTTTTCAAGATAATATTTCATCACTTTCAACCAGCAATCATCCAAATATTTGTTTAAGTTTGTTTTTCAGTCAGACCGTAATAATTATATTTCATGCTTTATTCGACGATTAATATTCGATTGTTAGAAGGTTAACACAAGGTGAAAGCTCGACCGAAAAATCAGATTACGTCTCTAAAACCTCCAAAGAATACAACAACGTTTGTCTTGAAGTAAAAGTTTTAATCTTGAAAATATGTTCCAGATTCTATAAGAAAAAAGTTTGGCAATTTCTAGAAGTTAAAAAACGATGAGTAAAATGGTGTTAACTTTCATGAATTGTGTTAAATTTAGTAGCACTGTCCAGCAACTAAAAGTGAAATTAGGCAAATAGACCACTTATTTCCGTGTTTTTTGTTTACTTCCTAGCAGTTTGTTAATTTTTGGGATTTCAATTTCCGTGGACAGGCGGTGTATTTTAAAAATCTAGAATTATAAGAATTTTTCTGCTATTTTAAATGAGTATTTTAAATAAGTATTATAACATCTAGAGGGCTGTATACATAACATACATGACATCTTACATAGCATTGAGACACAATAGTTTTTTGTACTCGGAAAGAAAACTGTATAAAAAAATCTTAGACATCAAATACATAGACTGGAATAGTAAGAATTCGTAAATATTTATACGTCGTTAAATCGAAGAGTTTCGACCTTTATTTCTTATCTTCTAAAATGCTCACTAAAGCACCTTCTAACATTTTCGAAGGATTTCTTTTTTTATTACCTTATTAACCCTTGTACACATATTGCTACCAGTTCGTTGACCTACTTTCTGCGTATTAAGAAAAACCAATTATAATCGTGTCATATTTTCCAGTTTAAGTTGAAGCACTGTATATGAAAGTTTATAAAATTCTTAGAATTTAGCACTATTTTACCCAACGTTTTGTTAACTTCCGTAGATAAGTACTCTTTGTCATAAAAATGATTATTTTGAAAGAGAATTTAAAACGGTTCCTTTGCAAAAATCTTCAACCGACTCTCATTACGCACCCCCACTGTATCATTAAAAAGTTCAAAATAATAGGTAAATTTTAACTGAAATTGAACCTATTCTATCCACTTCACCTGCCAAAGCGATTTTTATTATATTTTTAAATACCAGCGATAAAGTTTTTTTCTCAAATCTGAATATCGAATCAGCAATTGGCAGCAATCTGCAAATCTGGTCACACAAAGAAAACCAACCAAAAGTAACGAAATTTATTTGGTCTGTCAAGCTGTCAGCGTATTTTTGTTTTTCGGCACAAGACTTTTTACAATTTTATGCAGCTTAAATTGACCAAAAAGAGGGTCTCAATTTGGCTTAAAAACCTATTCAATTTGAATTTTCATTAATTTTTAACCTCGGTTTGGAAAATAAGGAAACTTTTTTTAGCTAACTTTGTAATACGTATACATTTTCTCAATGGGTGTTTTAGAAAAAAAAACCATATCGCTCAAACGGCTCTAATTAATTCTACAGTGTGACTGAGAAAAACCACGTCGCGCTTCTCGTTTTTTCCATTCAAAAAGAAGAGAAAAAACGAGAAGCGCGACGTGCTTTTTCTCAGTCACACTGTATGTATAGAAATTAATTCACTCTCGTGAAACTGAAAATACACCGGGTGCGCAGTTATCGGGCGGGTTTCGCGACAAAAAAGCCTTAATCGGGCGCCCGATAATTGCTTAGGGCGGAAGCGGAATAAGGTAAAAATATGCAAAAAAAACCCGCCCGATAACATCACGAGCGGGAAATGTGGTCATTTATACACATAGATATTCAAGAGCAATGCGCAGGGTGCCCGATAACTAGACACAAACCCGCCCGATAACAGGACGCCCGATAACTGCGCACCCGGTGAATATTCAAATTCTAATTTTTTAACTCCCAGCGTCTCACAAGATTAAATTGAGACCCATAAACCATTCTCAACTCTTTGAAATTTCTTTTCGGAATTCCTGGAACTTCCCTTGAAAGTTTATATTTCGAACACACCACTTATCCAGTTAACTTAACACTTATTTTTCTTCTGAAAAATGTTAAAATAGTTGAATTTTGTTAAGATAATTGGATAAGGCATTAAGTGATAATTGGCAATCGGGATACGTTTTGGTCAAAAAATTGTTTACATAAGCCAGTTTTGTTAAGATATCTGGCTAGGGGTGTATATCGTATTGCTACTGAACTCCTTTATGCAATTTCATTTTGGAAATTATAATAATTAAAATGTTACCTGTCCTAGTTGAAATCAATCTGAAGTCATTTTAAAATCAAGTTTAGGGTTAAGTGGTGAATATTTTCATTTCATTTTAACGGTTTGGCCCTCGGCTCTAACCAAAATAATTACGGTATTAAAAATTATGCAAAAGAAAATCAGCTATTTTTTAGAAATTTTCGAATAATCGAGGAGTTAAACGTTAAATCTATTCCTTATTTCTGACTCCAAATATATACCGTTCTAAATATAATTTTAAATATGTCACAATATTTGCGCCAAGCTAATTTCGTCATAAATATTCGCAAATTGCATTTATTATAAAAAAAAAGTTTGGTGTTCAATGAAACCTAAATATTTTATAAATGAATTTGGAACGGTTAATCCAATTGCCCGAACTAATCGTCATATTTTGATCAAAATAGAAAAAAATGAAATCTTGATGTATGATTTAATGACATGAAATATGTTTTAATCGACTTTGGAAAAATAAAACTTGATGTTAAAAATGTTTTTTGTCTATTTTAGAAGTAAATTGAGTCTAACAATGATTATTAACCCCTACACACCAAGTAGTAAAATGAAATTGTATGCGCCTTGTTGAAACATGTTTTTTAGTTTGTTCGCCAACAACCAGAAACTTCGGTCCATTACTTAATTAGAAAATTGGCAAGATAACTGCGCAGGGCGTAGAGGGAGTTTTTTTAATTGCAAGAAAACTGAGCAAGGCGTAGGCGGAAATAAAATTATGAAAATAGGAAAAAACCGCGCCAGGCGTAGGCGTCAATAAAATTCTGAAAACAGGAAGAAAACTGCGCAAGGCGTAGGCGGAAATAAAATTTTGAACATGGCAGGAAAACTGCGTAGACTACAAATAGCAAGATACTGCGGAAAATGGCAACATAACTGTTTAGTACCTAGGCGAACACGCTGAGGTATATGTAATTAAATATATGTAAAAAGTGACGAAACATTTTGAACATATGAGGAAATATTGTATTTTGGCAAGATAACTGCGTAGGGGATATTTTCAACTGTTTCCCTCGGGAGTTAAACTCGAAAATCGGCAGATCGAAAGTAGATTGATCCCCGAGAATCATCATAGGCGGAAAAGAGCGGGATAACTGAATCGGATCGCTTTCCATTGGTAGAACTGGATCAGCAGATTATTTCGAGATAGGTTAACAACAGAAGTTTATCAGGCTGAAACTGCAACGTAATCTCCGGTTGCTTTTTAAGTCATTATCAGTTAAAATATTATCATGTTTCAGTTATACCACTTAGAGGACTTTTTGCGTGAACATGTTACCAAAAAGACACTTCAAAAGTCCAAAAGAAATCTGGAACCCGTTCTAGAAGGTATCAACTTGATGCTATCAAGTGTATACAAGTCAATTTCTTAGCTCTGTAATAAAAGTACATCACATAAGCCGTTATGTTAACACAATCAAACGTCAAAAACTGTTAACATAATGGAACTTTGTTAACACAACGGCCCATTATCATTATAAATGAGGAATGGCGTTTGATTGAAGTATTGAAACTCGAAGTTTACCAAATCCCAAATAATGTAAACATCACGGAATTTTGTTAACATAACAGGTGTTAACATAACCGGTTATGTGGTGTAGTTTATTACTCATTTGAATATATATCACTAAACAAATAACCCCCTGCGTCGTTATTTAGCCAACATTTTTGGCGTAAAACATTTTGTTACGTAATAATGGCCAGATCACGGCGCAGTGCGTAGGCGTAGTACTTGAAAAACGTTTCCTCGAAAATCCGGTCAGATAATGGTGCAAGGGTGTAATGTTTTACAGTCCTTCACAAAAATAGGTAACAACATCGTTCTGAAAATTTTATTACCCAATTGGGTAGTTGGGTTTTGAAACTTTGAAAAAAAAGTTGTACACCTATTTGGGTAGTTACGTCATTTGTTACTTATTTGAGTGAGAGACTGTACATTATTTACTTTTTGTGCTTGTCGAGCTCGTCCGTCAACCACAATAATTTTTATATGAATGTTAACTTAAATTTAAAAAAATTAAGTGGACTTTTTGGGGGGTCTCGCATAATTGTTAGAACATCAGTTGTTAAACTAGGTTGATGCCAACTAGGAGGAAGGGGCAGCATGAGTCAAAAATTTCCGCCCTCTGAAAAAAAAAACTAGAATTTTGCATAAAATTGATGACAATGTTTGAGGTTAATTGATGTTTCGCCTAATTGTTTGAATCAAAAAAGAAGCATGTCATTTCATGTGGTTTCTGCGTTGTTTTGCCCCTCAAGCTCTTTTTTTGTCCCTCTTCGGCAACCCATAACTAATGTGGGCTTCGTGTCAATCACCGCCAATTCAATTTCATTTTAACCACAAAAACTGAGAACCGACCAATCAAAGTCCATTATTCGGAAAAATCTCAGTTGTCCACTTCAAACCTCCTCTTTTATTCCGGTTATTACCTTTGAAGTGGACAACTGTGATTTTTTCTCGACTGAGATATAATATGGGTCATATAGAAGCTCAACTTTGTGAAATCTTGAGAAATTCTCATGCCAAATAAACACTTGGACTTTCATGTGCTTTTTGGGATCGTTATTTTTCAAGATTTTAAAAGGCTATCATATGAAGGTCCCTATTAAGAATTTTTTCGGCTAAAACGGACCTTTAATTATTTTCGGCCAATAGGTCCCATTTCATTGAAAACTATTTTGGCCAAACTATAGAAATAGAAAGGTTGTATGAGATTGTAGAAAAATAATTCTCCTAAAGAGTCTGTGGCGAGCTCTAGAATGTTTTGCAGGTTCAAAAGAACTTATCTTCAAATAATTCTAGAGCTCGCCACAGACATTTTGAGAATTTAACTTTTTCACATTTTCTTTATAACTTTTAAGTTCTATAATTTGGGATAATTTTTTTGTGCTTTTTTGATGAGCTGTACAGGTGAAAAATAACAAAAGGACAGCTTTGGGAAAAACATGCTTAATAGTGATCAACAGAGCCGTGACAGATATAACATGAAAGCAGCTATTTCTAAGTAGGGATAAGATTTGATAAAAACTTCAAGATTGAAAAAGACTCAAAGCTTTTTAATACCTTTTTAATAGTAATTGATAGTGAAAAAAGAGTTCAGAAAGAACTCAATAGAACTCGCAAAGAAAAATGTAACAAATTCAATTTCTAGCATAATATTTATTTGATAATTATAATTATTTTAACTCTTAGAGGGAAGTATGTCCCTATGCGTGGCCGTTGAATCCGGGACGGAATTGTTGACTTGGTAAATTGTATACAATTGGCTATTTCAACGGATCTTTCTTGAAGTACCAGACGGGAAATAGTACGTAGTTCACGACCCATGAGTGATTTTGGTTCCGATCCCAGTTCACCTAATGATAATTTAATTTCATACCATCTGCCTCAATTTCTTGAGAATTTGACTTCGCTAAAACCATATTACAGATACAATACTTGCTCTCACTTTTTTTCTCTAATTTAAAAGTAAGTCTTAGAAAATGGGTTAAATATACACGGGGTGCGCAGTTACCGGGCGTCCAGTTATCGGACAGGTTTATTCCGCTTCCGCGCTGAGCAGTTATCGACCGCCCGATTAAGGTTTTTTTGTCGCAAAACCCGCCCGATAATTGCGCACCCGGTGTATTTTTCGCCATAAACTTTGAAAATTGTTTTAATTGCCAAGCAGCTAGGGGCGCTTTTTTGGAAACTTCTTTTGGTAAAAACGCTTCTTTTGGAACCAATGAGTCTTTTAGTATTGAAACTTCTTTTGGTATTAAGCCAATTCCCGGACCTCATTATTCTTTGCAAAACAAAAAACCGACCTTTATTTGCCAGTCTACTATAGACCCATGATAATATTTCAATTATTCAATTTCACATTCCCAATTTAATTAACAATCCAAATTCTATTTTAAAATTTACGTATTTAAAAAGGGAGAAGCTGTTTTGTTTATGCCAATCTTCTAAAGATCAGCCGGACATTGCGGTACATTTCCGACCACAAGTTTTTTTGGCAATTTCCTGCATTTTTTTTCCAAATAAAAAAAAAGAAAACGTTTGCTCAACAATTAGAACGTAAATTTGAGAGAAAAAAAATGTGTTTGAAGTTTTCTAAACGTGTTTTGTTGACTTTAGCGTTAACTTGCGTTTATCTGGTTCTAAGTGATGACGAAATGTCAAGAGCAACTCAACCTCAATTTCAACCAAGTTCACTTTCTAATTTTTTTTGCGCTTATTTTTCAAATTAATTGAAAGATAATTTAAAATGTGTTTAAAGCCAGAGGTTGGCATAAGTCAGGAAAAATGAGCTGTGCTGGGCTGTGCTCTTTGACTGAAACAAATGAGCTGAAAAATCGAGCTGCGCTCGGCTGCACAGTCGAGATTCACAATTTTAATGGCCCCCAAAATACGTTAATAAAAAACGACCGTTATGGGATAATCATTTTTTGACGAAAAAACGGCCGATATTATAAAATCATTTTTTATTCCGTACATACCCTTTGTTTAGAATAACCATGCCCTGAAAAACTCGAATTTAGTTTTTTTTTCAATTATCAATTTCAAAGCTAAACGAAAATATTTAAAATATAGTTTCAATTCCGGATAATTTCCGGTTTTTGATATTTTTTCAATTAATTTTTTAATTTAATTTTTCAATTTAATTTTTAAAACTTTTAGTTAAATTTATTTTATTAAAATATTTTTATCTAACCAACCTCCTTATTATATTTGTTTCAAAATATTTGATAATTTTTCAATTTAAATTATGACTTATAATTTATGACTCATCATTTTTGGTTTTTTTTCCCAAAATGTCGAATACTTATTGGTCAAAAAATGTTATTTTCCGTGTGACGGCACATTGACACTATCACCCTTAATTACAGTTAACCGCCACTTTTTCCAAGTAAATTGCCTACGCACTGCGCAGTTAACCACCACTTATGCAGTTAACCGCCGGTTAAGGACGCCGAAAAGGGCGGCGGTTAACTGCGCATTCAATGTATTATAATTTTTTTGATAATTTTTTGATAATTATTCTTGATTGACTAGATATTTTCAAGTTGAACCACCAAATTTTTCAGAACAAGGCCATACAATTTGAAAAAATCTTATTTTGAAAGTGCGTTGAAACGTGTTTTATGGAATCGACCGTTAAGTGGCGTTTATCTAGTCCGAAGTGATGACGAAATGTCAAGCACAACTCAACCTCAATTTGAACCAAGTTCACTTTCTAAATTTTCTTGATATTCATTGATTGATAATTTAAAATGGGTTTTAAGCTTTAGAAGCAACGATTTAAAACCGATAATTGAAAAGAACTTTAAAAATATTTTAAAAGGGCTTTTAATATTTTAATATGATATTAATTATATCGTTTGTGGCTCACATAATTGATACTTTTGACGAAAAGACTTGGAACTAAACTGGATAAAAATATATTTTTGGATGAATGCGGTTCAATAAAATTGACTGGATTCAATTTTTAATGTTTGATAACTTCGTTAATGAACTTTTGTACATGAATACTGGTATATAATTTATACCAAACGCTGGATATATCAGACGGTTGGATCGTATGATATACCGTGTAAATTATGTGTTTGAATTTTGGACTGTAAAACCTCATTTTTTCTAGATTTATTCATTGATGTCACTTAAAAATCTAGAAATAACTAGCAGCAACACAACTTCATTTTGTTCGAAAATGACGTTTGTAAACAACGCTACCTACCCGTCCTCAAGTGAAATTATTTCTAAAAAAATGTCAACATGAAAAAAACAGTGGGTTCTATAACCACAAATCGCAAACGGGACGAAAACCATCAGCACCATCCCACACATGTTCTTTCGTAACAACTAACACTGAGGGTGAGACTTGCGTTTTTTCGTTTGTTTTCGAAATCTTTAGACTGTACACTATGCTTCTTCGTCACCCGATTACCGTAATCAAATCTAGAAGACAAAAAAAAGTATAATCCGATAAATTAGGTGACATCAAAAATAGGCTGGACGACCACAAAAAATTGCGAACTTTTTTTTCGTGAGGTGGGTTTTTTGCCACTGATTCAGTACGGAGGGAAATTTGATTATGATAGCTGTTTCCTTGACGGTTGTGAAAGCTTTTTTTGAATTGAGTCTTGATTCGGAAAATTCGCTCTTAAAAGAATTTTTGGGTAGTGTCGGAAATAATTTTTTCCCGCGAACATTCGAACTAATTCTTTCTTCTATTTCGAAATAAGAAGGTTATTGACCCTTTTTTCAAAAAAAAAAAATTCGGATTACGAAAGTAAATCATTTCTCCTCGAAGATCAAACGGAGAATACAAAGGTCACAAGAAGGTCACACGGAGAACAGGGGTTAAATGGGTTTTGATCAAATATTTAATATTTCTTGGTGGTTACTTAACTCACATGGGGAAGTGCGTGTAAATAGACACGCAACTGGTTTTTTCGTCGATTTAAGGCATATGGAGTCCCCGTAAGGCAAAACGGGTATTGGTGACCCCCCTCAACTTTTCGAGAAAATTCAATTGGTGGTGTTTTTTTTGCGTACGTTGGAGATTTCAAACAGCTCTCTAGGGGGCCCTGGTGGCAAAAATCAATTTCTGAATAGTCAGATCGACGTAGTTTGACGAGCTCTACAACTTGGCTTTATCACTTTTTTTGAATTATTGCGAATTATTGTGAATTATTTAAGTGCGTGTTTATTTACACGCATTTTCCCCCTACGGGTTCCCAAAAACCCCTTCCCCCTGAGAGTTTAGGGGGCTTCATAACCTTTGTTATCAAAAAAGACATGTCAAAAACACCTAAAATAGAGATAAAACTTGATTCGAAATGAATCCCCAAATAATTTTACTGTTTTTAGGAATACAAAGACAGAAATGGA
>SCLG01000143.1:204551-214852 GCA_004367875.1 Oikopleura albicans
TATGTATAAAATAATCTATTCCGAGCCAATTTGAAGGACTATTTTATGAAAAGGTAGGTTATAAATTAATATATGATTCAATTTTGCGACCATGATAACTCATAATTGGCGCAAAATTGAATCCTTGCCCAAAAAGACCTGCCCGGATCCAAAATTATCAATAAATAAAGGTTAGCAGGTTTAACTCTCAGGGGGAAAGAGTTTTTGGGAACCCGTATGGGGAAAATGCGTGTAAATAAACACGCACTTAAAAAAATCACAAAAATTCGCAATAATTCAAAAAAAAAAAAACTGGTAAAGCCAGGTTGTTGAGCTCGTCAAACTACGTCGATCTGACTATTCAGAAATTGATTTGGGCGACCAGGGCCCCCTAGAGAGCTGTTTGAAATCTTCAATCTACGCAAAAAATAACACCGTCAATCGAATGTTCTCGAAAAGTTGAGGGGGGTTACCAATACCCGTTTTGCCCTACGGGGCCTCCATATGCCTTAAATCGACGAAAAAAACCAGTTGCGTATCTATTTACACGCATTTCCCCCTGTGAGTTTAGGAAAAATGCCGCACTAAGACTTTGGATTTCTATCATAATAATAGTCTTGGTATATGAATTTGTTGAGAAAGTTTGAGGAAACTAATTTTGCTGATTAATACTGATTGCTTGCGATAAAAATTGGTGCATTTTTTTTCAAAATCGATTCACTTGCAAATCATTTGTTTTGTTTCTCTTTTTTGACTTGCATTACCACATAAGTTTGTCAGAAATTACCACAAAACGAAATTCTGACAATCAATTTTTGTTTAACATGATTTTTGTTCACAATAAAATTGTAGGGTAGTGCTAAATACAGGTAATTTATCATGCGCAAGAAGTAAAATAGCTGCATTTTATAATTATAACTCTCATAATTTTAATATAATTAAATACTTCTGCTTTACACGGAATAATTGTACTCGGACAAAAAGTGCTCTGGATAAATTTTAAAGTTCTACCTGGTTTTCTGACAACCATTTTAATTTGAAAACGAAATAAGTGACATGTATTGTTTTCACTACATATATCGAACCAGCCTTTACAAGCGCGGTTTATCGGACATACAAGAATTTTGTCCGACTTTTTTCATCGCGAGTAATTAGTTAATTGAGTGATACCTCCATGAACAAAATAAGGAATTTGACCAATGTTTGGATTTTGGGCCATGTTGATCATTTTCCAAATATTGTTCAAGTTAGGTGGGGCGTTCGGCAAAGATTTTTAACCCTCGTTCGGAATCTAATAGTGGCAAATTAACGATCAAAATATGATTATCCAAATTCCTAAAAACCCAAAAAGTTATAATTATGAAAGATTAATCGAAAGAAGCACTGCTAGAAATAGAGCTGCGTAAAGATCGATTGCCAAAAGCATCCGGTCCCATGTGGGGAGTTGCGGACAAAATTCGACCGACCAGCTGTTTCGGTATATTTGGATAAAGCCGGAGAATGGCTTCATCTTCATAATGCCGTTTAAGGTACAACATCGTCTGTTGAAGCAAGGTTTTTGGCGACATAGTCATTGTCAGTACTTCATAACTAAATATTTTGGTATTAAACATAACAAGTACTGCTTCAAATATATTTCACTGGTTAGAATTAAAACAAACGCATAGTTTAATCCACAAAAACATATACATGTATGGTATACAAATTTAAACGACCTAGACGTAAGAAAATGTACTTTAACAGTATTTTTCAGTAGTTTTATTAATTGACTCCTAAAGGTCACACGTGGCATATAATCCGTAGGGGTCACTTAGTCCAAATTTGGACTAGACGCTTTTGTGACCATGTTGAGACAAAAAAAATATCAGTTCCGTTTTATGTTTTATATTTTTTCTCATACAATTCAACTAGACTCGTGTTTCAGCGATTTTCGATTAAGTTAAGTTTTCTATCATTTTAAGTCAATTTAGGGCGTTTAGTCCAAATTTGGACTAAGTGACCCCTGAGAGTTAAGTTTTTGGCGTCTTTTTTGTGGAAAAAATCGCTAAAATTTTATTTTACTGTCAGAAAATTGTACAAAAGCACAAGCACTAATTTTTTTAGCATATTGGGGCGACCTATTAATTTCGACAACAACAGTATTAAGTAAAATAACGTGCTTCTCGCTTTTTTTATGAAATTTTGCATAGGCCTAAAAACTCGATAAGCGCAGAGCGCGTTATTACATTTCATACGGTAAAAACGTATAACAGTATAACATGTTAATATACTCACTTGTCAAAGAGGTATTCTTTTTCACCGTGGCCAATATAAAGACATTTATGTGAAAAGTGTATCTTCCCGGGCAAAATTGCATGGGGAAATTCAATATTGTCCACATTCATACGTCGACCGCGCCATGTTTTGCCCTCGGTTAAAAGGGTGCACGTCCGACCAATGTACAAAGGTTCTTGATGCAAGCTATCAGTACCTCCTAAAACACAGCGGCTACTCGTACTATAGTCGAGTTTCCGGTTCACTTTTCGCCAATGCAGCTGCTCGGCCATATCGGAGACCATTACTTCATATTCATCGGCAATTTTAGCGCCCGTCCCATATGCCATGACGATTATGCGCTCCGATGGTATGATGTATCCGGGAACAAATTCACCCCTGAATAGAAAGAGTGTATATACACCACCTAACCATTTGACTTAACACCATTTGGCTTAACAGTTTGCAATTGACTTAACAGTTTGCAGTTGAATAAACACTTTTTTTGTCCTTTTTTCCCCAGCATTTCCGCCTACGCCCTTGGGGTTTATCACGCCGCCTGAGGGTTTATCAGGCGGGTTTTGGAAGGAGAAAGTGGCCTGACAAACCCTCAGGCGGTGTATAACAATTTTTTGGATTTTTTTGTTCATTATATTGTTTTATACCATTTATTTATAGTTTCAAGTTTTCCAGGGTTTTAACCTACGCACTACCCATGTGGCTTAACAGTTTGCATTTGACTTAACAATTTGCGTTTGAATTAACACCGTTTTCCGGAAAAAAATGTGTTAAGTCAAATGGTTTGGTGGTGTAAATTAAGAAGAACAAATTATCGAAAAACTTTTTACACGACATTTTTCTCTATTTTAAAGATTAAAAAAAATAAAGTTCATATTGCAAAGGTTGAAGTTTGGAAAAATCTAAGGGAAAGTCAGTTTTTTCGTTATCGTGCAGCTTTGGTTGCTAATTCTATTGTTTTTTTATCGCTGATTTTATGTTGCGCATATTACAAGTTAACAGCACAGGGTAGTAACAAATTATTAATAAACTTATTTTCCTTCTTCACACAAACTTTCATATTGTTTTATGACGGTTTATTCTAACGGAAACCTTGAAATATCGGCATAAGCCTTCTAGTTGTCTTCTTGACATATGTTCTGTGTAAAAAAAACGGTATGGAGGAGAATAACGTGCTCCTCGCTTTCTGAAATTTTGTATTCTATAAGGCTTAAAAACCAGTAAAGCGAGAATCGGGTTATTATACCTGCTGTATGACCGTCCCTAAGAGTTGATTGTAAAACTTATTTAAAATAATTAACTTGTCACTATGCAGCATGCTGGTAACAGAATTATACTATAAAAGCGGGTCAAACGCCTACACAATGAAAAGAACTGAGTGCATTTTAATTAATTTTTGCTTACAAAAATATGACCTGTCGCTGTTCGAGCAGGCTGATTGGCCGGAGAGATACAACATCCTCTTTTTTGATGACCTCATGATGGTCCTCATCACTTTTTTTCCATTGTGTAGGCGCTTGACCCGCTTTTATAGTATAATTCTGTTATTTCAAGACTGAATCAGTATGGGTAATTAATTAATATCAGCAGACCATCTGTCTTGAAATACCAGCATGCCGCAGCACATGGCTAGACAGTCAGCTGTATAAAATGAACTTGCTATGTTCGTATTTGTCGACAAACTACAAAACGATCTTTTTCAATTTTTCAATTCCTGGTACTACTTAAGCACTGTTAGAAGAACTGTGTGATATGCGATACAAATTAATAATCATTTTTTTTTTGAAAATTTTTTTTCTGCGATACAAGATGATATTTTAAATCTTACCGGTTTTGGCGCAAAGCATGTCTTCCCAAATATAACGTTTCACCATTTGTGTAAGTACCAGCTTGAACAGCGTTTTTGGGTATCGAACCGTTTTCTGATTTAACCCACCTATGATAAATTCAATGAATAGTTTTAGTTTACATATAAAAAACTAAACCGCGTAAAACTTAACCGGTGAAAACTAAACCGCATGGAAGAAAAACCGCGCAAAACTAAAACCGCGTGAAACTAAACCGGTGATCTGTTAATGAACTAAAGGGACTTGATGTCTTAAACAATTTGTTCAATAGAGTTTGCAAGTTTGGTTCATTTGTTTCATTTTTGTGAAAACTTTATTGCAAGAATGTGGTATTTGGGCACATATTCCTAAAGGTAGACTATTGTTTTGGTCATTTGTGTATGTGCCGTTGTGAAAATATGTTCGGGAATAAATAAACAGGGTGCGCCGTTATGTTTCACCCCGTTATGTTTCACTTGTCCCCGCTCGTGCCGTTATGTTTCACTTTTTTTCGGAAATTTTTTCCAGCTTATCCGCCTACGCCCTGCGCCGTTATGTTTCACCTGAGGTACAATAAAATATACAAATATAATTTAAAATTTTTATTTAACTATTATTTAACATATCTACCCCACATACCTAAGTAAATTAACACAAAATAAGTTCAAATAAAACAGTAAATAGCCAAATTTTTCACAAAAAAAGTTGCCTTAAAAACAATTTCGGCACGTAATGCAATAATAAGTTTTTTTTTTCGCTACCATTTTATAATTTAAATGATCAGAAAATGTTTTTTTTCTTTTTGGCCAGTTTTTTCTCTGATTTAAATCAATTTTTAGCGCTCGATTGTAGCGCATACTCCAAAAATGTACAGAAATTTGAACCATCTAGAAAAATCCCCGTAGGAGCCGTTATGTTTCACCTCAATGAAATGCAGACCGATTCGCCTACGCACTGCGCCGTTATGTTTCACTTTTTCCCGCTTGGGCCGTTATGTTTCACTTTTTTCGGAATTTTTTGTGAAACATAACGGCGCGCACCTTATGTAATAAACTAAAAACAATTGGATACCGCTCATGTGTAGTTTGATGTCGATATTTATCACTTCTTTGAAACAACAAAAAACAATCAGCCATAAATGCGCCCTAAGTGTGACCTCTATGGTTATATAACAGTTGTAAACTAGATGCAATAGTATTTTGTCTTAGTACCAAATTATCAGAATGCAAAAACACCATTCTCCATAACAAACCTTATTATGTTATTTCTCAACATCAAGACTCAGCAGTTCGATGCCAGATAAAAAAAAAATTATTTAAAATTTTAAACTATTTGTACTTTGCGTAGGATAAGTCATGTCAGACTCATCTGATTTCGTTTAATTATTGACGATTATACAAAATTTACGACTAAAAAAATACAAAGTTAAATAAGCACGTGCTGCACAGAATACAAGATACCCATCGCGCGTCATAATTACATAAGAAAAACTTGTAAGCGACGGAAAATTGCGCAATACTGGACCATATGGGCATTTTGATTGGTGAAAACTCGTAAAATAATTTAGTTCCCGAGAAAAAAAAGGTCATAAATCGGAATGTGCCGAGTTTTATATAAAAAGTATATTGTTAACTCTTTTTCAGACAGTTAGTCTACATACATATTGAAGGGCGTGACACACAAGTTTTTCTATAAAGCCATTTTTATAGGCTACACACTATTAGTACTTTAAGGGGTACGATAAAATTATAAATAAAGTTTACGTTTAACGTAAATGTAACGTTTAATGTAATACATCAACGTCCTTACATAATTCGTCGGAAGTTAGAGCCGATAGACCACATATTCTAACAAGACAAGTTGATAAACAACGCATATGTCCCCTCCTTAAGTCCATCAAAATATACATACACCACCTGAGGGGTCATCTTACCGTTATAAACGCTTAAACAGTGGTAAGATAACCCAACTTTGGTAAGAATACCCGTCAGGGCGTTTAGTTTAATAATTGGAATTCACAATACGTTTTTGTTAAAAAAGTGGTAAGATCACCCAATCTTGTTAACTGTCAGGGGGAAGGAGTTTTTGGGAACCCGTAGGGGGAAATGTGTGTATATATACACACACACTTGGGAATTCACAATAATTCACAATAATTCGCAATAACTGGTAAAGCCAAGTTGTAGAGCTTGTCAAACTTCGTCGATCTGACTATTCAGAAATTGATTTGGGCCACCAGGTCCCCTAGAGAGCTGTTTGAAACATCCAACCTACGCAAAAAAACACCGTCAATCGAATTTTCTCGAAAAGTTGAAGGGGGGTCACCAATACCCGTTTTGCCCTACGGGGCCTCCATATGCCTTAAATCGACGAAAAAACAAGTCGTGTGTATATATACACACACTTCCCCTGGGAGTTAAGATAACCAATGGTAAGATAACCCCTAAGGTGGTGTATAACTGTCAAAAAGTATAACTGACCAATGGTAAGTTGTAGGCCTTACAGACTGTGTTTGAACATGAACAAAATGTAGACACATGTTTTGTCTCATAATGTTCGAATTCAGAACAAATAATGAAATTTTACTCGATAACAACCCACAATGTCTTATTTTTAAATGATTGGGTCACGGAATAACATCACAAATAATCCTCCATGAAATTTTGAACTCCATTATAAAAACCAGCAAGTTTTAACCCCTTATGTCAAAAATACACAATCGGTACACTGGTTCAATTTGGTTCATGAAAACATGCTAGGCAACGTGTTGGTGCTGAGTTACTATTGGAGTAATCGATACCGTACTTGTATTGGGTTACTTATGGAGAAAATTGACATTCATGTAAGTTCACATTCTAAATTGACAATGGCTCAGATTCTGCTCAAACTTGAAAATGGGGCGTGAAAATTTCACAAAATATAGGTGTAACATTTAAATAGGGTATTGAACCCATTTTCTTATTTGAAGAACTTTTAAAAATAGCTTACAGTTGTGCAGTTGCATGCAAGAACACATATCGTAAGAAACTATGTAAGAAACTATTTTTGTCGCAATTGTATTCAACATAATTTTCAACTAGTTCGAATCAAACCTAACTTTGAAATGGTTTTGGTATTATATTTTTATAGCTTCCAGGAAGCAAGCTGCTTGCTTATCTTGTCTCAAAAATTCGTCATACATGCTGTTATGTGTGTTTACTTGCCGAACACTGAATATTTGACCTTTTTGATCAAAATTCAACCCGTTTCGTGGATTCCAATTTGAAAAAAAAAACAGCCGTCTGGGGACAAATACTTTATTTAAGACTAGTGAAACTGGTCTTTTTTTGAATTATCACCACATAATGTCCGATTTGGTTCGACCAGAAGTAAAAAAAATGTCCTTCTAGTTTTTTTTTATTGTAAAAAATAGCTCATGCGTTAATATTTAAGGACCGGCCAGTCGATTTGTTCAAAAAATGTACGTTCCAGGAAAACGCTATAAAATCCGTTCTATAACAGCGATTACTCATATTGTTTTCCTGATGTGGCACTAAACTACAACTTTGACTAAGGGAGGGTATGCGGCCTTCTGGCTGAAAATAAACCAGTCGTATCTGTCAAAGTTAATGGTGAACCCACCTGATAATATTCTCGTCTTTTGTTGCCCAGGCTATTCGTGTTGGTTCCACGGAGCGATCCAAAATATTGATAAATTCCATCAATTTCTCAATTAACGATTTTAAAAGCACGTAACAATATTTTTAAGTTTTTGAGTTTCTTGAAAAAAAATCAAACAATGTTTTTTTATTGTTGACCATGAGTAGTCGAATTTTATTCGCGAATAAACGACTAGCAGACTCATGATCACCTTTTTGGTCCGCAGTGTGGCTATATAATCTTACATTTTATTACACACTATTATGGACATTTTTAATATAATTTTTTTGTGATTTTTCACTGTGAATTATTTAGTTTATAATTTATTGATCCAAAATAATTAATTTCGTCGATACCATCGAAATTTATTTTTTTTTTTTCGTAAAGTTGACGAGGGTCAGCAATATCCGTTGTGCCGCCTGGATCTTAGTTTATTCTTATACTAAGTTTTACACATCCAACATCTTCTTCTCTCTCCTATGTTTCCAGAAAGCGTGCCCTACTTAGCGGCTAGGAGGGGTTTTACTAAAATTTTTGCGTTTTTTTCGCAATTCACCTCTTAATTTACCTGGTCATAAAACCGAAGTTTTCGAACTCGTTTAAAAATGAGAGCCATTTAAAGTCCAGAAAACACATTTTGTGTTGTTCTGGCGCATCGGGGTTAAACACATTTTTATTTTCCTTTTATTTTAGGACGGGTCCGTCGTGTTGCTTACAAACCTGACGTTCAGGAAAAACCTTTTATATATTGAATTAATTGAAATTTACATTTAATTAGATAAAACACCATAAACAACGCATTTTATACGCCTGGGAAAATTTTCCGCCATGTCTTTGAAAGTTAACGCCGTCTAACCGATCAGACACGATTCTGCCTAATGGACTTTCATCGTTAATAACAGCCAAACCGATCGACGTTTTTAAAACAGAAAACAGTACAGAATTTTTCCAGCAAATCTACGTAAATATAACAAATGTTCGAATTTATTTTATATTTTAGTTTATCTACCAAAAAAAAACGAAACTTCTTGTTTTACAAGTCAACTATTTTTGTTTTTCTTATTTTTGAGAAATCTGGATTATAAGCATATCCATTCTTACGAAAATTGGGACAAAAATGTGTTTGTTTTGTTTTAGTTTGCTAGTACAGCAAAGCGGACACTTTGTTTTCACAAATGACAACAAAATATGAATGTTCCAACGAAATTCAATTCATTACAGTACCTATCCTAATTAGAGCACCACTCAAAAGTGCTCAATTTTGGACGGTTTTGAAATACTCTTTTGCCAAAAAATGACCCTAATAAAAGCGTCTTTAATGGGAGTATGGACTGTAGTGAATACATAAAAAATGGATAAACAAATTGAATATTAGTCATTTCAACTATTAAGAGTAACATTTGATCATACTTTGGTCCACAGGTGCCAAATTCCATTGGTGATATATCGGCGATTCTATTAGAAAATCGTTTTCGGCGATTTTAAAGTTTTCTCTGTAAAAATTGTTTTTGATAAGTTAGAATTAAATTAAAACAAAAATAAGAAGCAGTTAATTTTTTTTAGTAGATTTTTTTTTTATTAAAATGCGTTACTATCTTCAGACTCATATTCGAAAAACAAGGCGCGCGCATCGGTTAGAGGGAGTTAAATTGACAAAAACCCAAGACGTGTAAATACTAACACACACTTTATTTATTGACAAAATAAACTACGGTAAATTACAATGGTAAAGAATGGCACGGTACACAGGTTTTACACTAAAGTTACTCAGTACTTTGTTTTTATTGGAATTTTTGATTAGTTACACTCATAAATATCTCGACAACTACATTCGTCGATCAGAAGTCCAATTTCGAAGGTCCGTTTCGCTTTTTCAAATTTAACCGTACTTCGCTTCGTAACAACACAACCGGCTTTAATGTGGCGATCTTTTCCATATTTTCGGGAATGTGATAACCTTAAATACGTGTTTAATGAATACAAATTTCTAATAAGTGTCGAAAAACAGCCACAGATATATATAAAATATCTTGCAAGGGTAAAACCAAAAAATTGCTAGAATTTCGGGTAACATATATAAGGGTTACATATGTAAGGATTGCATACGTAAGGGCATTTTTTGTAATGGCTACATAAGTAATTGTTACATATGTAGAGCTCTGTTTTTTGGAAAATTAAGAAACTAGCAACTTACATGGCTTGTGACATCATGATTTTACAAGACCCCATGCATACACCAACGTTAAGGTATCGTCCATCTTTGGATAAATTTCGAGCAACAGGTTCGTGATCGCGACGGATAACAACATTCATGTTGCCTTCAAATTTCTGAATCATACGAGTTATTCAATTTGTAGACGTGAATTGTAGTACGACGTTATGTTAACAATATTATATTGTCAATATATCTAACAGGTATAATACCCTTGTAATTAACAAACGATTAAGGCAAACCTGGATGTCTATCATCAACGAAGTTTTCTGACAAATTTGACGTTCGCACATTTTTTCGTTCGAAACGTTAGTTAAATCCATCAAGGCATCCCGTCTTGCTCGTGAGATTGGAATTTTACTGAAATTTTACAC
>SCLG01000143.1:229072-242329 GCA_004367875.1 Oikopleura albicans
ATGTTTTCTTGAATTCCAACATGCCAGTACCAAAAGCCGTGTCAGTCTAGCAAATTGACACTATGTCTGACTGAGATAAGGTCAATTACTACCATAAACAAATTTCAGTATTATGTCGGTTTAACCCGTTGCCGTAGTAGTCCGGCACGTGAAAAGTTTTCAGATGGAAATATGACGATTTAGAGATGTTAGTTGATGGTTATCACAGAAGCTTATAAAAAAAACAAGGTGAACACCCTCGACTTAACTTTAAGGGAAGGAGGATCATGAAGTTCGGTTAAATTATAATATTAACCCGGGACCGTACGCAAAGTACTCCAACGGGACTGTACATGGTACTATAATGGTACTATAATGGTAGTATAACCATTGCTATACATCCCCTGTGCACCCATGTTTCCGCTTAGCACCGTCGGCGCAATTATGTTTCCGTTTTCCGAGATTTTTTTTTTCAGTTCGTACGCCTACGTACTGCGCACTCATGTTTTTGCTCGAAATATTTTTTGCCCTTACATGCCTAGCATGGGCATAATGCAACAATTTGTTGTGTGACGAATTCATCAAAATTGTATCCCTACTAATTCTCGTCACTGATCGAATGGTTGCTTTAGGGAAGAAAAAATAAGATCTGCCAAGCAAAAATCGAAAAAAAAAAATAAAAAAAAGTGTAACAAATTAGCTTTTAAAATTTTTGTTTGTTCAAGTTCAAGTTCAACGAATGACGTTATAATGAGCAAAACCGTGTTTTGAGCAAAACCATGTTTTAGGAGGTCAAAAAGTCTTATCCATTTGTTGTGCTTTAATTTTTTTTAATTAATTTTTTGTTTCAATGTAATCTCCGTCAACCAACACGTTTTTGTTGATTATGACGTCATACGTTGAACTTGAACTTGAACGAACAAAAATTTTAAAAGCTAATTTTTGATTTCCTACAAAGTGGCTGTTACACTTTTTTTCAATTTTTTTTTTTTCGATTTTTGCTTGGCAGATCTTATTTTTTCTTCCCTTAGTAACAGTCCGTCCAATCTTACAGGAAATAATTGATCTATCCATTTTTAGTGAAGAGCGTTATGTCACATAACTTATGTGATAGACGTGTGATGAAAATGGAATTTTTCATTCTTTTGTTTCCCCTTGATAAACGGTTGGCTATTTTAACAATAACGTTTCTCAAATAAGATAGAATGAAATATACAGTAGACCACGCAATTTGCATCGAGACTTTTTTTCATTAAAATAATGATATAATAGTTGATGATCCAGCCCGGTACAGATTTAATTGGAAAATTTCATTTGACATAAAATTACATGTAATTTCAAATTATGAGTAGTGGATTCTCTAGTGTGGTTAATCCAGCGTAAAGGCGTGAAATTAAGAAACCGGAATTTCGGCTTTCACATCGTAGGAGGGTGTAAGGAGTTTGATTTCGACATAAGAAAGACTACAGTCCCTACTTGACAATCGTTACGATGTGTTGTTGTAAAATTGTAATAGCTCATGACCTCATTACGCGTCACTTCGTTAAGGTTGGAGTTTTTTTACCTTTGAAAGCAATAAACGTGGGTTTACCGAATTTCTTAACAAAATTTGCTTATGTTAACACTTTTTTCATCAAAGAGTTGTTAAGATAACTAAGTAGATGCTGTAGCCATATTAACAATTATGGCTTAGCAGTCAATTAGACCTTATCCTAATGGATCAATCAAGAAGAAGACAAGTATCGCAAAAAAGTTCATGGTGAAGTTTTCTGTAAAAACCATTTACATTAAATCCTTATGATAATATTTTTGAAATTTATTATTATTGTGAAATTTTCCCCCTTTATTAATTGTAACTAGGGTATCCCTTCTTCCTTACGTCTTTACAAATGTCGCATTTTTGAAGAGGAGAGAAGGGAAGGCATCCCAGTTAAAATAAAAAAAGGGAAATTTGGTCTTTATATCTTCTTAAAATATGCCAACACGGTAAGCGCTTGAAGAAGCGCTTGACCGATTTTCATGAAACTTAACCGGTAGTTTTACGATAAAATAACTACACTAGCCATAATTTATGATTCTTAAATATTCTATGACTCATAAGATTTTACTAGTAACGATAGGCATACTGTATGCCGCATACAGTATGACGCATACTGATTCGAGCACTTTGAGTGTATTATTCCAATTTGTAAGTTGGTTTTCTATGTAAGTAATAGTTTGAAAAACAATTTAAATTTGCATATAGACTTGCCGCATAGACTTACACAAAAAAAAACACTCGAAATTGTACAGTAATACACTACAAATTGAAGTAATAGACTATAATTTCTTAAGTGTTTTTTTTTGTGTAAGTAAAATTTAATGTGGATACACGAAGTTAATTAAATGTCCAAATTACGTCTAACATAAAAAAAAACACTCAAAAAATTGTAAACTCGACATGCACGGGCCGTTAGCTCAACCTATTATATCTAACATTCGTAAGGCACAAATAAAATGCATTGGTTAGCTCCTTAGGGTCCCGGGCGGGTAGCATCCCGTAAGGGTCCATGTGATCAGATATGATCACAGTGCCTTTCTTTTAATTTATACATTTCCATGAAAATTGTCCTATAGGGTAGTCGAACATGGGTATCATACGACTGGTCCTCGGTCCCCATTGGTACCAAACGGCGACTGGTACACTATAGCGACTGGTACCCGATTCCACTCGAATTTGGTACCAGTCGAGTTTTGTACCAATGGAGACCGAGGACCAGTCGTATGATACCCGTCGAACATAATGATTTCGCTCCTGATTAAAAAATTTTTCGGGACCTTCAAAATGTTATAGGAAGATAAATAGAACACCCCTGTGAAAAGGACATTTTTAATCACAAAGAGTGGTCATATTTTTTCGCCGTGTTGCAGAAAAAAAAAATTACGTCTTGAAATTTCATTTGATACATCTATTAGCGATTTTTGATCCGCACCGATAGTTATCGTAATTTCACAAGAATTAAGGCGATGTGATCAGATCTGATCACATAGACCCCTGAGAGTTAAGTTATAGTAGTATAGTATAATGCGTACTAAATGTAACAAATAATTTGTCTTCCCACCAAATTTCAGAGTTGCATTATAGACAATAAATATGACATTTTAAAAATAAAAAATGTTAATATAAAATGTCTATATGAAATGTCATATATAATTTAATGCACCCCAATTAGGTAGTTTTTTATAAAACGTAACTGTATTTTCATGGACTTTTATCCATTTTTCTTTAACTTAAGTTAATAATATTTATGAGTTTATGAGTTTAATAATATTATGAGTTTTATCGTTTTGATTTATCATTAAGTTTACCATTGTGACATATAAATTTTATGTATAGTATCTGGTTTTATGTTAACATAAACAGGGTACCCAGTTAGCTGAGTTAACTGGTTACCCCGCGTATGTGTTATTTGTGATCTTTAAAATACTATTAAAAAGTTAACACATTTGTAAGAATTTCAAAATTTGTGTCCGAGACTTTTTAGTCCGATAACTTTTAAATAAATTTAAAAATTTGCAGCATTGGCCAATTTTAAGAGCACTGATGGCCCAGACAAGTTTAGCATGTACCTCAAAAGTTTAATTTAGTCATGTACCGTTATTGGGTCAGTTTAAAATTTTTCAGTTTTTTTTGAATTTTGAAGTTTGACTTTTGATGTTTGTTTTTGACTTTTGAGGTATCAAAAATTTGTACAGTTGTACACCATAATTTGTAGTAATAGACTATAATTTATTAACATTTTCTGTGTTAGTCAAATTTGGAAAGAAAATTTGTGAGTGTCAAAAGCCGTGCCAGACCAAATTGACATTATGTCTGACTGTCATAACGTCAGTTACTATAAGCAAATTTCAGTAGTATGTCCGATTAACCCATAGCATATGGGCCAAAGGAGTCCGTCATGTTAAAAATTTTCAGATACAAATATGTTGATTGTGAGGTGTAAATTTAAAGTTATGACGAAAGCTTCTGAGCCTTGGAATTAAAAAGAATAAAAAACGAAGAGTGCTACGTTTTGGAGTAAACTGAAAGGGAAGGGGGATCATGAAGTCAGGTTACAGTATGACGTTAATTGAAGGTCATATTAACTCAATATTATTGAGCAGAATAGATAGAATTAACCACACTATATACACCATTAATACAGTATGTAAGACCTAAAAGCAAATAGCCAAATTTTTTTGAGAAGGTAAAAAAGCAAAGCCAGCTTGAAGCTAAGCCAATTTTTTTTTTCAGAAGCAAAAAAGCCAAGCTAAGCCAAAATTTTTCGAAAGGGGAAAAACCCAAGCCAAGCCAATGAAAATGACTGGCTTTGCCGAGCCCTGAACCTAACCCTAACTAAATACGCGTATATACGGTTAGGGTTAGGGTTGTCCAAATGGGTAAACGTTTGTCCAAGTGGGAAATTTCGTTTGGAAAAATTTCGTGGAAAAAGGTTTGGCCAAGTGGGAAATTTCGTTTGTCCAAGGGGGTAAATTGCGCGAACACCCTAGTCTGCTATTGTCCAAATGGGAAATCTGTCCAAGTGATGCACACCCCCTCGGAAATACCAGTTTAAGAAATGCCTTATTTCACCTACTTTTGCGTATACTTTAATTTGCGGTTGAAGAATTAAATTTCAATTCAGGGAAATAGGCGAAAAACATTTTGGCTATACGTTGGCAAATTGCCACATTATGTGGCTCCTTAACGCTTTGCTAATCGTACTTTGTCTTCTTCCTACAATCAAGCCGCAAATATATTTTTTGGACAACAAACCGCATACAGATGATTATTACCTCATCATGAATTTGTCGAATCATTATTATAATAGCGAGTACTTTGCTTCTGATGACCATGTCACACTTGAAGTTGGCCAACACCAACCTAATATAAGTCAAATAACAACGAGTGTTGTTCAAATTGTGGCCGAATTTTTGGTTCTGATCTTTTCCGCAGTATTGGATAAATATAATTAAGTTTGTTATTTTTTTATGGATAGAATCCGAATATATGGGTTCTATTTTAACGGGTCGAATTTAGAGTATTGAGACTTTTCTGGACGGGAAAAAAATAGAATTCTTTGAAACTCACATATATGTTGCAGTTCGATGCGTAGATTACGTTGGTGAAATAAAAAATTTGAAAGAGGAGACACGTTTTGGCGGTAGAGAGCATTTTACCTATGACGTCACGTGACGTCTGTAAGTATTTCACAGTGAAGGGTACTTTTGGCCTCGAAAATGCTCTTTAGCGCCAAAACGTGTCTCCCCTTTCAATTTTTTTTATTTCACCAACGTAATTTACGCATCAAACTGCATTATATATGTGAGTTTCAGAGAATTCTATTTTTTTCCCTCAAGAAAAGTCTGAAAAGTCTCATTGGGGTTCAGAATTTCAGTCAATAAGTGTTATTTGAAATGAAAACTGTTATTTCAAATGGTTAGGTGGCGTATAAGGATACCATGGTCAATGACGCATACATGGTCCATGAGCCATTGGGGTGGCTCATTGGAGTAGTTGAAACTTTTGTTTTATCCAAAATCCAGATTCTACGGATAGTCTGGTTAGTGACGCAACCTTAAATGCCGCTCAACATGCCCTCGAGATTGTCGACAATTCAGTCGACGCAGATATCGATGTTGGTCAGGACACACTGACGATTATTGGAAATATACTTGGTTCATTTGGGGACTTTGAAAATGCGTCAATGCTAACAACGGATGAACTCGCCGAAACTGCTGGTGCAATTGTTTCGGTGATCGAAACAGAAACGCAAACCGAAATAGCTTTGAGTGAGAATCTCATTTCAGAAAAGATTCCAAATATACTTTTATGATTACCTTTATAGTTGCTACTATGCAAATTGTTATTACACTCCCTGCGCCGTTATCGGGTCAAAAAAAAAATTTGTCATTAACCCTAGACCGTCGCGCACGGACCGTTCTGGGGACCGTCGCTCGATTGCCAAATAACAATCACACATTTAAACGCTCGGCATTTCTATTCTACTTAACCGAATGACATGATTTTTTTTGCGATTTATTTTTGAATGTATTGATCAAACGCATAATCAATCATGGAGCCATTCGAATTAATTAAGGTCTTTGATTTTGGCCGNGGTAATGAAACGACTTGTCCGGGGATTTTTGTAAGCCTTACTATAACCAGGGCTTGGCAAAGCCAGGTTTTTTCATTGGCTTGGCTCAGCGTGGCTATTTTCTGAAATCTACTGATCACTTCATCGCGACCTTTAAAATCATATTGATGACGCTATTCTGTTTCGAAATACAGTTTTTTCTAGGGCGATGACAGGAAATCAATATTCCACAATAGTAAATTGATAAATATACCACGAAATTCCTTATTTGAATGTATATATTACAATTTAACCGCGAACATTATTAGAATATTAGTACTCTTATTCGCGATTTATACACCACATACCAAATTTGGTTAACACTAAAACTAAATTCATTTTAACTAAATTGGGTAATTTTTTTTGGCGTTTACTCACTTGGTAATCATGTCCCAGAACTGTTGGAGGCGTTGGGGTACTTTGGCAAAAATTCGGTCGTTGGTCAACGCTTGAGTTGGGCGTGCGGAAAAATCGCGTCTGTTGCCCACCGTTTCCATCACTAGTGTTTCGAACAACTTAAACAAATATCTCACAATGTCCGACATATAACGGTACTGCTTATTGACCATGGTATATTAGTTTAAAGGGTGTAGAATTTTGAATAGAATATGAAACTTGGGCAGCGTTTAACTTTTGTCATTTTTAGGGTATTCGAAATAGGGGTAAAATATTCTGACCTAAGTTCCATATTTTGTCCAAGTCAAGGCATACCAGTTTTAAAAGTAGTAATAAATCTTTTATTGGGCATCCAATATCTTCATACACAGATGGAGAATGAATATTGCAATCTAAACCTCTATTAATGAAGGTTTATAATCTACTAGAACACGGAAAAAACAAAGTGTAGCAAATAGCAAAATATGTCTTTATCTAAATGTTCATTTGATTTTTGCCGGTATGTAAGTCTACGCAAAACACACGTTTCAATATTTTGAGTTTACTAAATGGATCCCCAGAAGAAGATGTCACGGTTTGACTTGTGAGTTTTGATTTATCATAGTAACTTTTCGAGTGATTATAATGTCGAATTCTCAAGGCACATGCACAATTATAACTCGTAGGAGAAATTGTGTGCGGATATGCACATACTGTAATATAACGATAATTGATAAAAGAAACTGATAAAAACGGATTTAATTCATTCAGGAGAATGTCGTAAAACGTTCCGTAACGTTGCCATAAGCGGTTAAGTGGGAAAAACCCTGAACTTTAAAATTCGTATTATGGGTTAAAAGTTATACCGTAGTTGATCGAAGAATCTGTAAAAATAATAGTAATTTAGTTACGTTTTACAATATATTAATCGTAAATCGTATTTTGTTACGATTCAGATTTTTTTAGTGAAAGCTTTGCCTATATCATTAAAACACTCCTACTTGCGAAATTTCAAATTTGTACGATGGTTTTTCCAGTTTAGCCACCCTAAATGCGGCTCATCTGAAGAGTGGTCCTTGTTATGCTAATCACTTTTGTCTCAATCATAATGACATACCAGACTACAAGACAGTCAATCGCAGATCATGGAAGCCTAACTTTAATTTTAAATTAATAATTTTAATTTTAGCAGCAAAAGAGACGTTCCAAACATTGTTTGGTTCCAAAAAATCAAATCTAAACGCTCGTTTGTAGGCAAAAAACACTTTGGTTTTTATCTAGGGAAATTATACAATAAATAACAACCTAGGGTTTTCTACAGGGCTTTTGTAATCAACATGAGTCGGCTAATTCCAAGTATATAAAACAATATTTAAAACTATTTAACAAAAAAAAGAACACGGTAAAAGTCTCTTTGATGTTATACCCAACATTAGAAACTTCAGTAATCTTTATATTAGTACACTTTCTTTAAAAAAAAAACGAAAATTAATCAATAAATTTGATTGCTTTTTTTTTCAAGTCAAAATTCTCTACGATTTAAGCCTATAATCCGTCATTTTTTGTAGAAATTATAAGGCGGTTAAAAAAAAATCGTTATTAAGATGTCTGAGAGTCATTGAACGTCCAACGAACACGAAAAAAAAAAGTTAGTTACTTTATTTTAGTTACTCCAGGTCATTTGCAAAAAAATCAAGGAAGAGTTTTAAAATTCCCGAATTAGAGAGTATTTGTGAAAGGACGACAAACTTGTGCTGGAGCAATTCATCTGCATCGTCCATAGCATCTTCCTCCGACGAACTTATAGGTGGTTATATCATATAGTGCACTCATATAGTGTAGACTAAACAGTTAAAAGAATTTTTTTACAAAAAAGGAGTAGTCCAATTTCGAGTCGCTCTTGGGGGCATATGTCAAACATTTTTGTAGCAAAATGCAAAAGAGTTTTATTGGTGCCGGATTTTCAGAGAATTCGATTAACTTCCGGTCACATCTTTTTATAAAAACTTGGGTAGTTCCCACTCTTAAATTACCAAAGTATGAATTTTTTGTTTGTATTTGACAAAGACTCTAGAAGCAGAGGGCTATAACGGCTATTGTGTACTCAAGATGATGGAAAGTCTGTTTTTGAGCATTTCCAAAGGGGTATCACACGACTGGTCGGCGGTCTCCATTAGTACCAAACGGCGACTGGTACCAAATTCGACTGGAATCGGGTACCATTCGCTGTAGTGTGCCAGTCGCCGTTTGGTACCAATGGAGACCGCGGACCAGTCGTTTGATACCCAACGGGAAATTTTCCTTTTTTTTTAATTTTCCGTCGATCAATTTACTCAATCACTAATATTTTTTAAAAAATTTTTGGCAAAAAAAGCGAAAAAAAAAATTTGCCAAAAATTTTTTAAAAAATATTAGTGAATACGTATCATCTCATATATATATGACTAAAATGGTGCTAAAAGATATACTTGAAAATTGTAGCTAAACAAAGAGAAGTGAAAAAATGTTCATTTTTGTTCAACCGGGCACAGAGCCGGGTAATAAATTTCGGCACGCGGCTGTTAATTTTTACAACCATTTAATGATAAATAAAAATCATTAGTAAAATAATATAAGTAGAAAAGTTTTTAACATACCAGACAGTCTGGTCCAGCCTGGATTTTATTTCAGATTTTGAGTCACCTAGTGAATCAAACATCTGGTAAAAAAAAACTTATTATACTGACCGTTTTGTTGAACACTTTTTTTCTCGCAAAATTGTTTTAAATTCGCCAATCTCATCGGTTCTTAGAATCCAATCTATCACAACCAAAATCTGATGTCAAAATGACAAACGGGCTATGTCAAGGACATATGCAATTTCAAACAACAATGTCTCTGTCAGATCCATATTGAGTTTTTTTTTTGAACTAATTTAAGCGAAAATGTGTCAACCTTGATAATAATCTTGTTCAACGTAGAAAAAATTATATATAGAGAAAAACAATACCTTAAGACTATGTTCCTCTGATTAAGTAATACTGGTTATTATACGGTAAAATTTATACCGGTAATTTATACCGGTAATTTATACCGGTAATTTATACCGGTAATTTGCAATCATACCGCTTAACCGATGGATACCGTTGAGCAAAAATCAACGAATATTTTTTTTCTAAATTTATATTTCTAATTGGATATACCCCTCGCCCATATTATTATTATTTTTTGAAATCAGATAACAAAAAGTGAAAGATAACAGATATGTACAAGTATGGAATTGGAAATTCGAACGGTTTAACCGAAAAATAAAATGTTACCGAAAAATATTTGATTAATCCTAAATAAATTATTTATGTAAAGCTTCTAAAAAACTGTGTGACAATTTTTTTCAAAAGGCGGTGGAATTTTTCGACAAACTTTCGTGACAACCTTCGTTGATGGTCTTTTTGACGTCTTTTTTTGGCATTTTTGACAAATCTTTTACGGATTTAGTTTCAACCATTTTTCTGTTAAATTGTATTACTGAACCGTTTGTTCCAAGTGGCCGCGTTTCGTTTTTGCTTAATGTAATAAGTTTTTGGTCAACTAACAAATCCGATTTCCATCAATCACTTTTGTACATAAATGGAATTCATTGAATTAAAAGAAAAAAAACGATGTGTCAAATACTGATTTTATTTGAGTAACAAAAACGTAGCCATTTTATAGTGTTTTATACACGTGAAAGCTTTTTATTCAAATACTCGTTAACATGAACGAACGTCAGCCTAATACCAAATATCAAACACGAGAAAGGGAGTGTTTCATTAGATGCAAAAGTTGTATATCACATACGTCGCGCTCTTACTCTTGATAATTTGGACTTTATTTCAAACTTTGACGCATTGAATCATTCTCGACCAATTAGGGATAAGAAATTGTTTCACATGGCAAATCCGAATGGGGTGTTTTGGCGACCATATGGGGGAAAATGGTTACCAAAATAAAGTTCACCGGAAAACTACCGAATTGTAATTTTACATAAAACGAGGAAATAAGATGATTCAATTTGTGAACTTTTCATACAAATATTTTCAATTAAATTATGTTTATGTGCAAGATGAAGCATTTTTAAGACACATAAGACGCGCACCGATACGCGCAGAAAGGTATCGGAGTCGCTCTCAAATTCGTCAACAGATAAAATCAAAAGTTTTTCAATTTCAAAAGGTAATAATACCGTGTGAGTTTCATGAAAATTGGCTGCACTTTTCTAGAATTGATCAGTCTGCCTTTACAATTTCACCCCACTTTCTCAGTACGCCATAATTTCTAAAATGGAAAAATTGTCGATTCTAAAACCGCGTAGCCGATTTTCATGAAACTCACACGGTAGCACCGAATTTCAAATATAATTAAGTGTAATTATTACTAACATAGAAATCATATTTACTTTGTTAATACCGTATACGAATGAAAGTTTAACAATTCGAGTAAAGTTTCTATTTTATGTTCGTTGTTTATGTGTTCATAAACAAATCCGTGTACATTATATCTACAAAGGTCGTATACCTAAACGTGAGTTCATTTATATTTTTGGGCCTTTTTATGAGCTTAAAACAATATGAAATTGAGTATGATTAACCAGTATGCCCTATTCATGCCGTTTTCACGCTAGTACGTATTAAGGGGGTTACTAATGCCTAAATGCTCGCACATTTATCATAATAACTAATGCTATCAGTAATTTGTTTTTTGTGTTGCATTAAAAACTTCAAACAATCGTCAATAGTCAAAAATTTTCCGTACCACAAAAGATCGGTTCGCTTTAGAACTCCGGTCATCATTCTTAATCTAGTTTTTTTTTTAATTAT
This sequence comes from Oikopleura albicans, assembly GCA_004367875.1. NCBI lineage: Eukaryota > Metazoa > Chordata > Appendicularia > Copelata > Oikopleuridae > Oikopleura > Oikopleura albicans. The sequence goes on from SCLG01000143.1 coordinate 240,417, forward strand.
GTTTTATTTTTCTCACAGGTCGAAATGTCTTGAAACGCATGCGAAATTGGCATTTTCAAAAAATGACAGCAAATTAAGCAAAGCCGGAATGAGATCAGAATTCACCAAAGTGGAGTAACCCCCTTAACGTTTTATGAATTATGATTTTGTATTATTCAGGAAATCGGCAAATGATTACCGTGTACAACATAGTATTACTACGAAATGTTATGTTTTGTCACATATTCTAAGTTGCACGAATTCGTTAGTATGACTTTGATTTTGTTATTGTTTTCATGAAAAAACGGAAAGTTTTTACTTTCTTCTTAGAATTACAAAAAAAAGGTTTTCATGAAAATCAAATATTTTCACATGAAGGTTGCATTACATAATCGGTTTGTGTTTTTGCTAATCGAAAATAAGTAATTTACTAAATTAAATTAGCAAAACGGATCGGAAATGACGTTAACTCTGAATTGCGTGGTATTGAACGTTTTCAGGAGAGAAATTTCACGGATAGCTAGGGGATTATTGTTTCAGATAAAAAAATAATCAGTATCAATTGGATGAACGAACAAAAAGCTCACAATTATTAAGGCATGAGGATTTAATCCACGACACCAAGGCTTTAGTCTTATTCATTTGCATTGGCAAAAATAAAGAGAAAAATATTGACGAGTGATATGAGCAGAAGCTGGTCTGTTGCGAATTTCGTATGCCCTAATTTTGTCAACGAAAAGGGTTCTGAAGCTCAGCAGGATTTAAACAAAAAACACAATTTTTGACCAGTTATTCTTTATTCGCAAATTACCTACTGGTTGAAATATGACAATAGTTCAATTATGAAACTTTAGTTCATTTATTTTTGCTATCTAGAGACTTATCCAGAGACGCTAGGTCTAAAAATTCCAGGTATCGATCAAACGTTATAACCACTTGCTAGAACTTAACGAAGATTGCAACCGTAAAAAGTCGGAAGCCTCAAATATGGCGGCGCTGGAAAGACGTGGGCGCAAAATACCTAACAAATTATTTAAGCAAACAAGTGTACCAAATCTGCACAGTTTTAAGGCATTAGTTCAAACGCCTTCAAATGCACGACGTAATTTGAACTTTCTGTGGTCGAAATTGACTGGGGTAAGACGTTAATTATTTTAACTCTCAGGGTGGAAGCCGTACCTAATAGGTGCTGAAGCGGTGGTGCGCTCAAATGCCACACTGTGTAGCATTAGAAAACCAAAACCTGAATATGAAACTTTGGACGACAAAACATTAGGGTGTAAACCGGCATATCTCGAAAATTTTCATAAATGCGTAATAGATTTTTTATTAACTTTAGGGTCATTTATCTAGTTGTTTCGACAAGAAAATAAGCTCAATTCGGAATGGACCATTCGCTATTCGCGAACTTCCACTAGAGCACAGGGCGTAGGCGGAGAAGTCTTTTTGTTCCAAGAAAATAAGTGAAACATTAGAGCGCACCTCGTATATTATTCTCAATACTTCCATCGACTTCATAATGAAAATTTATAAAATAATGATTTTAGTCTAAAAAAACACTAAATGTATCATTTCTTGGAAAACGTTCGGTTGGAAAGTCGGCTTTGATGGTGCGATTGTTGACCGGACGTTTTATTGGGGAGTATGATCCAAACTTTAATGGAGTTTTCAGGTTTTTTCTTCTTTCAGTTTACTTTCACCATAATAATTTAAATTATATTACTAAATTGAAATATAAATGTATTTAAAATAAAAATTGGTATAGCAAAACAATTTCTCACGTGGACGACGACATTGAAGTCAACTGGGTTTATAAACTTCTATGACTGAACCGGAAGTATTTATTGAAGTACTAAAGATTTTCAATATGTTTATTATACTAAGCATAAAATATTCATTATGGCATAGCAGCAATAGCATCAACGTTGTTTGAA
>SCLG01000143.1:242434-301502 GCA_004367875.1 Oikopleura albicans
GTAATTAATTTATTGCAGTTTTGGTGATTACGAGGAAATGCTACTGTGCCATAATGAACTTCTGGCTCCCTACGGGAGAACGAGACATGATTTAGCGCTAGAGTGCATTTCTTGAGCCCAAAGAGCCCTTCACCTTTTTTTCTTTTTCTGGTAGGTTTCTATTTAATAGATTTTTTAAACCTTCAAAGTTAACTATGCGGATTGCTCTTTTATTACACCCGATGGAGATTTGAAGGAAATATGTGACTGGTGTGATATCATAATCTTCATGTTTGACATTTCGGACCAAACATCCTTCACTATCGTCGAACTATTATTAACCCAAGTAAAACGCCTCTCCAATCAAAATACAAATCCGTCTTTCAAGAGCTGGTTTCTGATTGCTAGGGTGTTCAAAGGCAACCAACAAGAACCGTCATACATGAAAAATTACGTTTTTTAATTTTATTCGGGCTTTTAAAATCACACAGAGCCGGAATCTGTTATTGTTCCCCAGGAGCACTGTGAAACAGAAGATAAAAGAAAATAAAAATGTAGTAACTATATTGAATTATAATTTTTATGGGTATTTCTAACAAGTTTTTTTTTTGAAATAAATGTTTACTACACCAGACGACTCGTTATAGGGCTACTAAATAAGTTTTGAAAAACAGCCCTATAACAGATTTGATTAAAAGTGCAAAAAAATTGCCCTACAGTATAACGGAGTTTTAGCCCTATAATCGATCAGGCGTAGGCCGAATTGGCAAAATTTCGGTTTATCAAAAAGTAGCGCTATAACGAGATTCTAGCCCTATAACGAGTAGCCCTATAACGAGTCATCTGGTGTACAATATAGTTTTATTTTACCATTTTTGTTTTTGGAATTTTATAAGTTTTATAAGTTTCAGGGGAAGTGCTACCTCATAGGGTGAGGGATTGGCGGTAAGTTGAAACAAACAACTATTATTCGGGACTTTAGTGATAGTTGTTTCAAAACTCTATTCAAATACATCAGCTAATGTTCTTTACGTATCACCAATATAGTCTATAATTTTTTTTATCAGTTAGCAAATTTATTTTTCTGGGACAATAAAATAATGCGTCTTCAGTTTGAACATCCTACTTATTGCAAACAAATCGGACTTGTCTGATCGACGCGTGGTTAAACAGGAAGATGCCGCTCGATTGGCAATTTTGTTTTCCAGTTTTACCGAGCTCAGTGTTATGGATTCCCCGCAGAGCGTACGCAAGTTTGAAGGTTTGTTACTTTTCACATCCTAAATCAACCTTTAACACGTTCACCCGCGCTTTGCGGACTATGAAAAACGAATTGTGAAGACTTTGGACGGATTCATGAAGCCAAATTACCAAACTGTAATAATTTTTAGCTGTCATAATTTAAATATTTGTTCCAGAAAAGATGATTCGCACCCATATGCTGGAAAAGTCACATCATCATTGCTGTCGCGAGGTGAAGCGGAATTTGCAGCTCCAACGTACACTTAGATAGTTTTTTTTTTAGAATGTCTTTATTTGTATCCGAATAGTCGGCAAACTTAAAGTTCAACTAATATTTCATCTTGTGGCCTGGGCCAGGCCAGGCCAGGCCACCTGGCTCAACTTGCGTTATCTAAGCGTTTTGTCGTGAGTTTCTGTGGTGGGTAGTTACTTGGTCACCCATCGAAACGAACATTTAAAACTTTTTAAGACATTTTTATACAAACTTCTAAAGCCAATGAGAGCGCTGATCACATAAAGGCCGCGTGGTCCGTCACAATTATTTTTTAGAGAACTCCAACTCATGAGCATTCTTTAATTTGAACTGAAACGCACTTTTCGGAAACAATTCGGGCATTCTTTAAAAAAGCTGCCTCAGTCACCAAATTTACCTGCCAAAAAATACGAGCCCAGATCAATCACGAGATAGTATCGAGAAAAATCCATCCCGCGAGAGTTTCCGGAGATCGATGAGGTTTAACTTTGACGAGAACGACTCGCCTCAAGAAGACTATTTCCCAAGTGGGCTTGTATCACCCCGCCGAAATGCGGTGACGGACATTGAACATCCTATTCATAGTTGCCCAAACCCAGGAGATTCTCCGCCAATTAAGGAATGGTACTTCAGAGGTCAGCATATTATGTACCGGTAGCCGTGCCGGTAAAACTCATGTAACTACCATGATGTAGGGTCCGATCTGATACGCACTGTTCCTAAGTACGATTCATATGTTCATACCTTTTTCACGCTATTTTGGCATCACAACGATAGTCTAAGCCAGTATTGAAAATAACTCAGAATTAACATCTGAGATGGCGATAATTTTTTGGGGTATTTCCGTTCATTTTTGAGGCGATATCGATGGTTTCCGATGGTCGGCCATCTGACCATCCAGATGGCTGTTATTTTCAACAGCACCGACAAACCGTAATTTATACTATTTTCACTATCCGTACAGTACAGTCTGGCCATTTTTATACACATCACCTTACTTTATTTTGGGTACATGTAGGTAATGTAGGTGTTAAGTGCGGGATTTCCGATTTTGTCCGATTCCTGTTTTTGAGACCAAAATATTTCGAACGTCAAACCCATTAACCACTCTGACTCATTCTTGATTGTTTGTTCTTAAATTTATTTTGCCGAATATCGTTAAGAATAATTATAATACTAACTATTCATTTATAATATGGCAATCTATTATATTTCAATTTTTTTAGAGTAATTGACCGATAATTATTTTTTGATGTGGTAACGGTACTAATCTCGATAATCCAACAAAATCAAAAATGCATAATCATAAAAGTAAGAAAAAAATGACCGCTTTACGAAAATAATTTATCAAATATTTATTAATATTGGTGGTTTGTCGACAATGTTACGACAAGAATCAATTCTTAATTATCGAACATGCCACGATTTATGTGTTCTAAATAGTCACATAAATTATGTGACATAATGCGGTTAAGCTCGAAAGTTGCATGTTACTCTAATTGCACAGAAATACTTACAAATTGACTAAAGAATGCAGCTCGAGGTAAACTGGGTCATTTTTGAGGAAAACTGAGCAATTAGTACAGTTAGTATATACTGGTTGGTTCAAAAAAGTGTCACCGAACAAATTTCACTGGTAGGTTTACAACAGTACTCGGTCTTATATATTCTAAGGCCCGCGTCGAGCTCGGTGACAAACTGGCGACACACACCAGTATCACATTTTAGTAAACATATTTTTTTTTAATTTTAGGGTTAATTTAATAATATAGGTGGTGTACGACGTATACTGTAACGTACACTGTAAACGGAATATTGTATTTGTGTTACATCAGGTCACGCTTTTAGAAAATACCGTGTGGTATCGCTGAAACCTTATTAGCATGAATAACGTTAAGCCTTTGTTCGTTTTTGTGTCATTTTTGGTCTCGAGAATGCGTCTTGTCGACCCAACGTGTTATAACGAATGGCATATCATTAAAGCTGGAGATAATCGTATTTCGGGGTGTTTGGGAAAATGTCCAGTCTGGACGAAAAACCTTGCTAAACAGACGTTTTGTATTTTTGGCAAATCATGTATTAACAAGTGGCACTGTTAAGTGATCTAATGATTCGTCTGTTGTTTTCATTTTTTAACTTTCTTTAATAAAAATAACTTAACTTAAATAAAAAGTGTTATAGCCAAAATATACCTTCGACAAAATACGCAAGGTTTATTGTCCATTTTTTTTTCAATTCTGTTTTTTTTTTGACGAAATATTTTTTTCGTGAAATAACTTATGAAAAAGTTTTTTTGACACAATAATTCGTTGTCAAAAAAATCTTATACACAGGGTAACGCATTAACCTGTAACCATTTTTTTTTTGAAAACCTGCCGGTTAATGGCAAATAGACCGGTTATAGGGACATGCGTAGGCGGAATCCCGGAACAATTGCGAGCTGATAATTAACGGAAAATAAGGATTTTAATCTCGAAGAAATTATTACTAAGTAATCGGCAAGATAAGGTACCAGTCGCGTTTTGGGGCCATTCTAGCTTCGTCGAATTAACGACATGTAATTGCTTAAGCATGCTTTTGACATCACCAAAAAAGAACAACTAAAAATACGAGACTTGTCAGTTTGATAGATATGTCCGATTGACGTAAAATCGCGTCACTGATCGAGATTTTGCCCGAAATTGACTTTCAATCGAATATTTTGTGACACGTCAATTTTCTTTTCAAAGTGTAAGATTTTGATATGATTTCTAAGTGCGCGCGATGTATGTCAAATCAAATAGAATTGGTGTTTTTGCATTGAAGGTCAAAACCAAAGCATAAATATGCTAGATGCGTTTTGTTTTCTGCTGATGTACAAGGAGTTTCTGGTTACAAACTGATGAAAAATAACTTGTTCTGAATAAAGTAAGAAATAAACCTGGTTGGTCAAAGAAAACTAAGGAATTTAACTTATTTTTCGTAGACAATTTGACTCGGCGATTTTCGATTAAGCCCGGTTTACAATCATTTTTGGTCTATTTAAGGCGTTTGGGCCAAATTTGGACCATTGTCCCCCTGGGCGTTAAATATGGTTTACTTACCCTTGAGCAAAAAAGATTATATCCACCAACTACATTTCAAAGTTAACACTACGACAGTTAACAATATTGAAAAAAAAAATCAAGGAAGTTAACAAAATTTATGGAAGTTAACAAATTTATGGATAATTTGTGATGAATTTTAGTAGCTTTGTAGGAACTGTAACATTATATAACACTACGTATAAAAAAACTTACAACATATTTTGGAAACTTTGCAGAAAAATCTTACGGACTCAAAATATCATTTCGATATTTTAAAACTCTTTGTTAACTTATCCCAGAGCAGCTTGCCTTGCGTTATTCAATTACTATTTTTCATATGATTTAATCTTACAGGGCGTGCACTATGTCACAATCCAAAGCCAGGATGCTTTTTGTGCTTAATAAGAAATTCTGTGTTAAAAAGAGTTTTGAATCTAAAATAACGAACTTTTTCACGTTACTATTCAAATATTTTAGTCAAGCTCTGTCGAAAACCAGAGGAAATAAAATAGAATAAACACGAGGAACGTTAGGCGACAAACTTCCGAACGAAGTCTGAATGTGATATTCGAATATTTTTCCGCGGAAAATTACTTCCGTGCGTTCGATTGCGGCCGTAAAAAACGTTATTTTGCATATGGAGCAAATTTGCACTGTTATGATTTGAAAACAAAATGTGTAGTTTATGGTACCAATGATATTCAGTAGAGTTTGTGGTTTTGATTTCTTGATGATTTGTTGAATTAGCAATTTTCATTTAAATTAACACATTTTATAGAAATGTTTGCCAGTGTTTACGCCGACGCGCTATTTGAATTAACTTGCTTGGGGTTAAAAGACTGTTACATATTGGTCTTACTTTAAAAAATAAGTTTTTTTCTCTGAAAAGTTTTTCTACATCTGTAAACTAGTAAACGGTTCGCTAGCGTGGAAAAATCAAATCGACCAAAAAGTGTCCAAGGATGGTTGGTGAATTTTCAAGAGTATGTTCATTCGATTCGAGACCATCGAGTTTTTTTTTGCAGTGAGCAATTACAAGCAGCGCGGTGAGCTGTTTGCGTGGCTAAAGGACGCTAGCCAACAGAAGGCGCCTATAAAAAGCATGAGCCAATAGGCGCGCTTGTAATTCAGTTACAGACGCTCCGCCCCTATGGCGCTGGCGTCTGTAACTGCTTATTACGAACGATCAGAGAAGAGTAAATATGGGCCGGACAAACGTCCGGCCTCGTGTTCAGGGATGTTCTAAATAATCGTGTTTGGCGGTTAAAGTATATTATCGACCACTCTATTTAGGGCTATCTTGTTTAGTCAGCGGCGTGAATCAATATTAGCTCGTTCACCTACTTTTATTTTAACACGATATTCGAAACGCAATCCGGAGTAGAGATTAGAAATAGACGTCTTTTGAATTTTATTTTACTTGGTTTTCTTAATACCGCCTGACGACATTATCTCAAACCCACTAAATATACTTTATTCAACTAAATCGCCCATTAATCACGTTCCAACACATAAAATTTATGAACTACTACCATTATTTTTCTAATTTCACGGCATGAGGCAGTTCATTTTTAGTAAGCTGTTAAAATAACCCATTCAGTTCAAAATCAAAAACAGCTAAAAAGTATACATGTTTTTACATACAGCCCCTACGCTATAATAGTTTATGCTTCACCCGTATATGTTTGGTCGGTGTGAACGAGATGTCCATATAAAAAAAGATTCCACCGTCTGAATACGGATATTATTTAATGGAGAAAGGGTAATCCGCCGACAGTTTATGTATATAAGTATAATATTAACTTATATATCAAATGTCGGCGGAATACGCTTTATCCATGACATACCTAGATTCAGAACAATATCTAGATTCAGACAGCGGCCAAAATATATATCTCCTGAAGTGTTATTATCTAAAGCCTTTAGTCTAACGGAATCAATAAAAATAAAAATTTCAAAAAAATATTCCTCAATTGCTCGTTTTTGGAATCTGAAAATAAATAAATTGTTAAAAACCAAGCTGAGCTTGGCAAGCTCTCAAACTAAAAATCCGATATATTTGTTACCTTACCCAAGATTATTTTTTATGATGATTCAGATTTTTTTTTCTAATACCGTACTACTTCTTGGTAAGACAATACTTACTCAGATTTATTTTTATGTTTCTTTTTCGCGTAAATTACATGTAAAACGTATATCGATAATCTTAATTCTAGAAATCTACACTATGTTTAAAACCCGCCAATTACAAAAACGGTTGTAAAACTGGAACTTGGCAGTTCGAGCCTAACTTAAAGCGTCTTAGATAGCTAGGCCTTCTCAAGTACCTGTAAGTCACAGGACCAGATGCGCAAAAGAATGATGAATCCGCTCCAAAAAAGAAAAGGCTTTCTGCAATTCAAATGATTAATCCTATAAAATCGGTTATTCAAAGATGCAAGAATTCGAATATGATAAATAAAGAAACTGTAAATAACTGTACATTATTTCATGCCCTTCCCATCTACCAGAACAAAACCGAACTGTCAAAACGGTAATTATGATAAGTTTCTTGTAATGTGAAAAATGCGGGTTATAAATTTGGAACGACCGAAAACGTTTCGATGTTATATATTTGTTTTTGGGGAGTAGAGCGTTCGATCGTTTTGTCATGAAATAACCTTCTATACCGTAAATTTGTTTTATAGGACACATTTTCTTCAAAAAAACGAAAAAAAAGAAAAATGACGTCTTCGATTAACGCAAAACGGACTCATTTTAAACTTTTCTAGAATACGAATCTGCGACATTTTTATCGCGAACAACCTATATTACGCATTAGTTCAGAAATTAGCAAATGCTTTAAATCAGTTCTACATTGAAATAAGGGGTCAGAATGAACCATTGACCATGAACCATTTGAAACTGTTGTAGCTCGAAAACTGACCCTATTAAGATGAACGAGTTTGCAGGAGTTAGAAACATTTCATAATAATAACACAAAGGTAGACTTTGATAACTTTTTATTGCGATCTCCTGCTTATAATATTAGCTGCATGCGGTATCTTGAATTGCAGGGATTTGAACCGTTCAAGTAACAAATCTGAACTTATATATCTAAAGAAATAAACAAAAACTGTTTTCGCTTATTTCTTTTTTTTGGATTTTTTTTTTTTTGAAAATTTTGTAGCCGTTGTTTATTAATAAACAGGGTGTAGCACGTTTAACGAAAGTGTGATCGAATCCGAGAGGATAATCGGGTTCTGAAATGAATGTTTGGTTAGCTTTAACAAACAAAAATAGACAGAAAATATATATATACATTATGTTTTGGATTTGAAAAATGTGGCAACAAAACGAACGCCTTGTTTGATCGCGAATTTCGCCGTGCCGATCAAGTGGATAACGTTACAGCATTTGTACAGATTTGTGAAATATTTAAATAACAATTGAAGCAAAACGGAAGGTACAGGTCACAGAAAAAGTTCAGTTTTCCATATTGATAACAAGTTCGGTTTTAAGGAAGACTTACAAATCGCGAAACATTTTTGTCCCGCCAGTTTGTAACCCACTCACTTTGAAATGTCGATAATATACATTTTTACAAGAACTGGACAATAACTATTCACATTTCACTTATATTTAAAAAATACAGGCGAATTGCCTGCTGTAAAAAAAGTTACTATTTGTTAGCAATTTCATAGGAAAATTAAACTGCAACAATACATATTTTACTATTTATACTAAAAAGTAGAACTAAGTTGAGACTTAGAAACGGTTGGAATATATTGATTGCACAAGTTTTAGTATCTGTCAGTTTGTTCCGGATAATTACATTGTACCTAAAAAAATTTGAAAATTTCGCGAAACTGGCTTAAAAATTCGAAAATTCGCGAAACTGGTGAAACCGTCCCATAAGTTTTAGGTATAACCCCCATTTAAAAAAATATTTTTATAACTGCTTTTAATTATCTATTTCAAACAAGTTGAACTAAAAACCGTCTACTGCTTTATAAACAAAAAAAACATTGTCTACGTTGATGAGTTCACCAGAATCGGAAAACCGAAAAAGCAAAACCATTTTTATTTATCAAGTTCGTTAGTTTGACGATAATTAATAATGAAACAGTCAGTCGGTTAACCACAGAACAAACCACCTTTTATAATCTATCACACCTCTTTATCAAAATAAAATTCACAATAATTTGAGAGTGCACTTGCATAGCGCTTACATGACCTTTACTTTTTACTTTTATAACATAGATATCTATCGACAAAAATCGACATAATTGTGTTAACTTACTTCAAGATTGCTCAGTGTTAACTTCTTGAGTGTTTACTTACTTAGTGTTTTCTTCCTCAGTGTTAACTTACTTAGTGTTAACTTACTTAGTTTAAACTGACTTAGTGTTTACTAAATTTGTGTTAACTTACTTAGTGTTTACTTACTTAGTAAACACTTACTAAGTCAGGATAAATCCCGCTCCAATGCCGCAGAAAATTCTCCCGTTCGTGTTCCCGTAGGATTGCGCGTTTTTAGTCAGGCGCGTCAGGCCCATTCAAACCATCGGGCCAATTCTTAATTTAACTCTTAGGGGGAAGGAGTTTTTGGGAACCCGTAGGGGGAAAATGCGTGTAAATAAACACGCACTTAAAAAATTCACATTGATTCGAAATAATTCAAAAAAACTGGTATAGTCAAGTTGTAGAGCTCGTCAAATTACGTCGATCTGACTATTCAGAAATTGATTTGGGTCACCAGGGCCCTCTAGAGAGCTGTTTGAAATATCCAACCTACGCAAAAATAACACCGTCAATCAAATTTTCTCGAAAAGTTGAGGGGGGGTCACCAATACCCGTTTTGCCCTACGGGGCCTCCATATGCCTTAAATCGACGAAAAAACAAGTTGCGTGTCTAATTACACGCACTTCCCCCTGAGAGTTACGAACTATCAGGCGCGGATTCGGTCATATATCCCCAAGAGGGCTCCACTGTGCGCGGGAGTTAAGCGATCATCTAAATGCACTTTTAACGTCCTAAACGTAGTGGTTTACGGATTTTATTTTGATCATGCAAATCTAAACATAAATTACGGGACAGATATGCCATTTAAGAGTCGTGCATTAAACAAAAAAAAACTATCATTAATATCCATGTTTTACTCAAAAATATTTTACATATTTTTTGCGTGATTAAAAAAAGTTGAATGTCGTGTGCAAGTCACTAAAAAAAGTTTATCCTAAAACAGAAAAGCTAATTGGATCCATTAAGACGGCTTCATTTGCTTAAAATCGAAATTTGACAAATCTATTTGTTTTGATTATATGGTTAACTGTAATACACCATGCTGTACCATATTGAACATGGGTAACCACGTCTAACTAATTATCACCAATAACAAAATATGACCAAATTTTTCTTACTAATATTTTATGTCACACTATTTTTTTCTAGAATTCTCAATAACATGTGATGTACACAGCGTTTGAATAAAACTGGTGACTTCTTATGAAATTTGGCATATGTTGCCTAAATTAAAAACTACCAAGTTAGAAAAAAAGTTAATCCTTATCGCTAACTAATACTTGAAACTGATTAGTTTTAAGTGATAACGGACTCTTTATAACAAATAACTCATGAATTCGACGAGTCATTGGGTTAATGAGAATTGCGTCGAATTCATAAGTTATCCCTTGTAGGAAGTTTGTTAATTTTAGAAAGCAGTTGTTCATGTATTTATAAATCAATCGTTAAATGATAACAAAAAATCAGTTTGTAATCACAAAAAATCACAGAAATCACTAAATCACACGTGTGATTGTGAGTGTGATTTTGTGACAACCAAAATATTTAATTTTCTCGGGAAACTGCCAAATACTGTACGTCAAAGACTAATTTCTTGGACTTTTTTAATCCCGTAGTGAAATGGCTAAAAACGCTTCCGTATGGTTTCAATTTTTTTTTGGTGAAGTGGCATTTCCGACGAATAAGTGAATTTCCTCCGGTTTAAACTATTTTATAAATAAATGTAATAATGAAATTGAGACCATGCGACGGTGTAACGCGCGTTCAAAGGAGGCCAATGATTATAAAGGGCTTTCCGCACTCCATACTCCTACTTATCCCTAATAAATTTATTGCATATGTCAACAATGGGCCCTCAAAATCCATCACAATATCCGTGATAAGCACGATGATGTGCTGTTGATTTTTTAGTACAACTATTTTACGATAATGACAAGGCCCTGTTATTATTTACAATTATAATAGCTTTTATATCTAAAATTACAACATTATAGGCTCATAATGCATAGTTCATAAGTTCCCATTGGAAACAAATGGTTAAAACCCGACCCAATAAACTATTTGACGTTAAGCTTGATTCATCAACGAAACGCTGAAATTGCTTTGTGACTGTTTCCTAAAATCGTAGCAGCTTTTCAAACAAAGCCGAGTTTTATACACAACATGAAACTGTTTATCGATGATGTCACAGTTTTCGGGAATAAAACATGATTTTTTATGTCAAGATTGTTCAGTATGGGAGGCTCCCGATTTATTGGCTAACAATCACCATGAAAACCGGCGTGTTCGCCCGATAAACGCTTGGGGCGTAGACAGACCGCCAAGAAAGCTTAAAAAACGGCCCGATAATAGCACATGTGGGAAATTATGCGACATAGCATGATAAATTTGAACCGGAATCTCAAAACCGTTCCAATTAAGCACTTAATGCACTTTTATATCCGTTTTCAATGGTTACATGAATTATGAAATAGCCCAATTGTTCTCATTTTGTTAGTGACATGATTAGTACTTCCGGTCACCGGAAGTTCCTTAGAAAATAATAATCGCGTATTTTTTTTTCAAATGTCTACTCGTGAAAGTCTGCTATAATTAACAGTGAAGCTAAGTATTGTGCTTAATTGGTAATTTTTTCCATCTGGCATTTTTGTTATGTTTTTCAATCCGAAAAAAGTCTATAACTTGTATATATGATATCAGCAATAATCTTGTGTAACAAGTACAATTTTGTGCAGGTATGTTAACGTACGATTGTGGCTTGTTCTACATTTCAAAAATAATTAAAGCGGTTAAAATTATACGAGGGTCCACTTCTAAGTCGCAAATGGATGTTTGAGAAGGGCCTTTTCGCTAGAAGAATTGAAGCACTCCGCCCGAAAATATAATATATATAATCCTAATACAAACAAAATTTTGGGGAACTTGTTCAATCCAAATTCTGGTTCGGCCAAAATTAATTATTGTTTTCAAAATATGTTATTTATGTTGCAATGATTCACATTGTAAAAAAAGTATTCCGCAGATTGTAAGGAACCTTTAAATTAATACGAATTATATTTTTAGTGCCACCTGTTTGTTATTTGACGCGTTTTTTGGCTTGAGTGGGAACAACCTGATTTTGGGGCACACAGAAAATGGCGAAAGCCCAAACATCAGACTATAAAATGCTAAATCTGGAAGGGGCCAAATTTATTTTCGAACATCTGTTTATAAAATCCAAAAATACATTTTGTTTCCCAAATAGGAAGCTCTATTCAGTTTTTTGTCAATTTTTCGTTTCCCTTTTTATTTTGTACCATTTTCTGTGTTGGCATAAATCAGCTTGGGCCCTTAAGTGCGGCACTCAAAGGAACGAAGACTGTATTGAGATTAAATACATTGCTTTTTCATGTGTTTTCGACGATTACCGTTTTTATTTAGAGTGGTCCTGATGTAATCCAAAAATAATATTTTGATCAATAAGGGCTGTTTCGAAGTTATTCATTAAACAGAAATAGTATACTTGAATTGAAATATAGGCAAAAATCATCCATTATTCTTTATCGAAAGAAATCAAAACCGCAAATGATAATTAATCGTCACTAAGCACTCGTAATATTAGATTACATCAGCCTGCGGATAGTTAAAAAAGACGCCCTACAAAAAAGAAATTTTCTAGTTTATTCGATAATGCCGTCGATCAAAGCTCGGCAAAATTGGCTCTCAAAATTGTTGTACTAGAGCGAGCCAAGCCGAACCGAGCTAAAGAACTTTCTTGCTTGAACGAGCCGAGCTAAAAAAAGTTTGAGCTCGAGCGAGCCAAGCCGAGCCAAAAAAATGTTCACTCAAAAGCCGAGCGGAGTCGAGCCAAAAACAACCAATTATGCCGAGCCCTGCCATCGATAATTTTTTTTTTCATTTTCCACGAGTTGATGAATTTCTGATTTTGACGCCCCAAAAATGCCCTTTTTAGTTGTTTGAAATGTTTACGGGAAATTTTGAACAGAAACCCGCATCAAGATTTATATTTCAAATTCAAGACATAAAAGGGTTTTTTCGGACTTTACTATAAAAACATAACTCCAAAGGCTCACTTTAACGTAACAGCACTAGCCTAGGGGCCCTAGGAGGTTATTTCAATTTATAAAATTATGTCAAATACTTTTGCCACAACCTTAAATTTGATTTTACTTGTGAACTTATTCCTAATTTTTCAATCTGCTAAATCGGTCATATAAAATTGAATAAACAATCTATTCGTATCTCTAAGTTCTGAAGAAACTTTAAATACCGATTAATCGGATTGTTAGACCAAGAAATTTGTATGTCTAATCCGTAAATCATAAATTACAGCAAAAATGTATAAAATGGCAAGTTTTGAAGTTGTGAATGCGATATAAAAGAAATATATACAATCTTCTAGTACAGTAGATGAATCGTACCGTGAATTCACACAAATATGTTTAAAGTTTTTATTTTCGAGGGTTAGGAGTTTTACCAGTAGCATCAGTTTTCTCATGTTTAAGGTAACATAAAAGGTACCTTACTCTAAATTTTCTCTCTTTACTTACATTACATTTGCATATGAATGATTCTATTTTCTAAAAAATAGTTTCAAAATTTACGATACCCTCTTGACCAAGACCAAATTATTTATCACAAGAGCCATAAAAGATTATATGATATAATTAATTGTTAATTTTAAAGCGTACTGTTAGGCGAACTGAGAAACTCGGAAATAGTCAAATAAGACAATCTCGAACCGACGCAGCCCATTTTCATTTGGCTAGCTGAGTATTACTTTATTTTTTTTTTGCTGTATTATTTATATTCTAACTGTCAAAAAATTTAGAACTTATACTGTACCCGTATGGAATATGTTTTTTTGCTTTACAATTATTACGATTTAACCCTCTAACCAACAGTTTTTCTCTGAATCTCTGATTATCCATATTTTGGTGAAATCACAAGACAATTATACATCTCTAAGTTAGAAGTAAAGATTAAAATCGAACGTGTGATATGGTTAAGTGAACAATTTGCTTACACAACATTTTCTTTTTCTTTTTTCGTCTTCGATTGCACAATAATAAGCATCCGAAAAATTGCCGTAAAGCTTCGGCTCTCGTGCCTCTTTGGCCCTTCATGATCAGTTCGTCAAACGCACTTGGATGACAAAAAATAACCTTTGGCTGGGGATATAATTTGGCGAATAAATGATTTATAAAAAATCAGCAAAATTTTTACGAAAGGTTAGTTTGTGTAAGTAGCAAAAAATACATAAAAACTGGGATCATCGGACATTAGGCGAATGTCCGTTCAAAAATAATTTATATCCGAAAATAAAGGTTTGTATTGTGTATTCAAGCTAAAAGCGGAGCGATTGTTACGTAGCTTAAAAATGACTGGAGTCATACACGTATTGTGTTTTTGAGGATTTTTTAAACCTACGTGAAAATCGCTCCGTTTTTAGCTTGAATGCACGGTAAGTCAATAAATATCTGTTTTTACATTTTAAACGTATTAAACAAATTATATTATGAGCAATAAATATTAATTAATCGGAAACAACATTATTTTGTATTTTAAGAGTTTGTATTAAAAAATAAACAAAAATTTCGGCCAAAATCCACTTTCAGACGTTTACTATGACTTTGAATCTTCAACCGTAACGAATTTTTTTACAAAAAAAATACATTTGTCCAATGATTTTGAAACATACCAAAAAACATTATTATTAATAATAAAGGCAATATTTCAAATAGGAAACCTCAATTCAAATTTTCATATTTTTATATTTCATTTTTTAACTGAAACCGAATACGTACGAAAAACTTTTTCGTTTTCATAGATTTTTACGGATTCCGAAAATGATAATTTGACAGCCAAAAACGCTGGAAAAATTTTTCCCGCCAAATTGTACCACCCCATAACCTTTTGATGTGTCTTTGGAATATCAGTTACTTCCTCAATTTTCTCTCTAAGTCGTTTAAGCCGCGAGTTCAGCTCGACCTCAATATAATAAAGCATTCCATCCTCTGTTCGAACCATCATCATAACCATTCGCACGTCCAAGGCATTTATCTCTTTACGAAAAAAGAAAAGAAAAAAAGGCACAAAAAACGAAAAAAAGTATTTGGTACTTTTTTCTTTTCTGGCAAAGATCTCGCCTTAACGCTCCGTGTTCTGTTACGCCAATAAGACGGCTAATATAACTCTTTCTCTTACTTTCGCTTTTATTTTATTTTTTGTCAGTTTTTTTTTAGAAAAAAAAATGAGCGAGACTTCGCGTGTTTAAATGATAATCAGTCGATTAATTTTCATAAAATCTGTCTCTCTTGTGGCCGTGTTGAAGTTGACAATACGTTAAATTATCATTTTCAAAAAAAGGAGAAATAAAAAATTAAAATTAGCGTTCACTTTCGCTTTTCATAATTTTAGTGTGTGTGTGTGTGTCTGGTAGGGGTTGACCGTTTAAAAAATATTTTTTGTTCTCTACAGTATTCTTGACTATTATGTTCAATGAAGTAATTATGACATGAAGTAAGAACTCAACTGCGGTGGACTCTCTATGCCTAAAGGGCAAATTCGTGTTGCACTTGACAGTTGGTGAAGCACACGCAATAATATATAATTCGCACGCTTTTTTTTCTGTTTTAGCTGTTTGTAGTTACCTAGCTGTTCGAAAAAAAACAAAAATTCCGCAGAATTTACACTAGGTTAACGTGAGCAATATATGGGTTGGTCATCAAATAATCAGTTTGAAGGCGTTTGCATTCAACAGACGTTTGTTTTTATCACGTTTTATCAAGTAGAATCAATTTTGTTCACGTTTTTTGGGACTCAACTTTTAACAAACTTTCGAGTTATAATAAATGTATGCAAGTATTTTTTACGTCTTATGTAGTTTTTAAATTCACATTTATCGCAGTGATTTTCAAACCTGAAACAATAAATAATGTTAACACTTTTTGGTAACGTTGCCTGACAGCGCGTCTGAGGCCTATGTGACCTGTCATTGGTCTTTTTTGAGCGCGCTCGGCCAATCACCGAAAAGCAAATCACCAAAAGGCGATTTCCTTCCTTTAAAATATTTTTGTATTACGGGCCTCCCCTTAAGTGCGGCACTTAAGGAGAAATATGCATTTTCGCTAAAAAGAATTTTTCGCGTTTTAAAATCAGTACAATAGTTTTATTATGTTATCTATTCGGCTATATCAAAAGTTTCCTTTCGGACAGGCGCGTCCAAGCGTCGGCATAATTCCAAGTGTCGGAATAATCACCGAATACCCGGTGTATATTACAAACAATATTATTGAGATTTAATCCTGACTGGGGATATATTTGTTTGGTACGTCACATAATCGCAATTTATTTTGTTCCGGGAGTCGGAAGTTTTAATTTCAATGATAAACTTGAATTGTTTAGACTTTATTATCATCCAATACATGCTTTAATAGAATTTCCGGTGTGTTACCGGTAGATTTATTGTTGTTTAATCACGTTTTATCAAGCCTCATTCAGTTTCAGGAATTTTCACAAACTTAAACTATTGTTTGCGCTATTTTCTAAGTGTTAAGTTTTTTGGCGTTTTTGGAGAAAATATTTTACTTTAAGTAAGTTTTAGTAATACTAAAAATCCTAGAAAGTACTGAATCTATCTTCAAAGCATTATCAGAAGCGTTTACTAATCTCACGACCAGATTACTTATGAGTAAACTTCACTTTTAGCGTAGGAACACGTTGGGATATTTTTCAACGTTTAACACGAGTGATTCAAACACCACACAAAGTTAAGCCGGGTTACGTTTTCTAAATATATTTATTACGCCGAGCAAATTAATTGCGATTTTCTATGCCAAACTAGGATTGTCATCGTTGCATAATTTAATGTTTTGCGGATCATTTGGAAAGAACGTTTTTAGCATGGTAATCAACTCGTGCTTGACATTTAGACATTAACGCATTACGACCAGGATTCAAAACGGTTAACAGGAACGGGAATTGGAATATTGGAAGTTAGTCAAATACTTTCAGTTTTATACGGAATACGGCCGGTTTACTGGTTTTCTATTGCCGGTTCTAGGGTTTATCCGGCCGCATACGTTACAGTTATTCCAATTAGTCCCGTCAGTTTTGGATGACGAAAGTTGTCGGTTTAACTTGTACGGCCCCTACGATATGGGTCTTTAAAGAATTTATGCAATCTTCAATAAATTGTAACGCTATTTGGTCATAGTGAATGTCATAAGTAGGATTCACCGTGAATCAAGGTCCATGGTGGAGTCACCTTATGCGCACCTTTTACCAAGTACCCTAATTTGGAGTGATTGTTATGACCAAGTGTGATCATATCAACTGATCATACTTGTTATATGTGTACGAGTTCGGCTCAAAACCTTCATGAAATTAATTTTTATTGAATTATCCGATTATCCTTTTCCCGTAACAGACAGTCTGTGGTAAATTACATACTCAGGTTATTCAATATATTAGTTTTATGACAAACAATTGTCATGTTGTATAGATAAAACAATGACGGCTAATTATATGCATTCTACCTTATACGTTACATGACATTTCTGGGGTAGATAACTCAAAAGTAATTGTGGCCGCATGTGGTTCAAATAAGTATTATTTGTAGAATTTTTTAAACTGGACTCGGTAATACCGTGTGAGGACTTTTTTTGGGTTCACCCAAGCTATACCGAATCACGCTAAACAAAGCTTACTTTTAATGTGGTTTTTAGACGGAAAGTCTCAAATATAAGCCAAGGCAAGTAAGACTACTAATTTTACCGAGCCCTGGTTGAAAATTTGGAATTCTGATCAACCTGCGCTTCGGGACTAATTATCAACATTTTGTTTGAAGTTTCCTTCTTAATTTTTGATGCATAATCTCAAAATTTTGATCGCAAACTACCAGTTTTCAAACTACTAGTTTTCAATAAAGACGTGAAAGAAAAGGAAGCGCTAAACGAATATGGGAAATTACTTTTCTGTCATATTTTAAGTGAGTTGGAACGAACGCACTTTTTAATTTCAAAGAGTTTTCGACCGTAGTAACGCAAAAAAGTGAAAGTTTCAAGTATCTAGTTTGACTGATATGTTAGGGCTTAGTGTTCTAGACACATAGATCTCTGATACTCTCTGGAAACCAGCGACATGAAAAATAAATGAATAAAGTATCATTCAGAAAATTGAAAAAAATTGTTCAGTTCCAGACATTACATTCCACATACAAAATGGGTACTTGCCCACAACATTGATTCTTACGGGGATGTCGAATTTTTTGTTGTATGCGTATAAAAATAATTAATCTTAATAATTATTAATGTCAGATTTAATTTTTAAGATTGATTAAAACAAACATATTGAAGCCGAGTTAATAATATTTTTATATAGGAATAGCAATAAAACCCGCTTAGCTTGGGTTTGCCAAAAAAGGGTCGCGTATATAAGGATCAGGCATATAACTTATATGATATTAGGGTCGATTCTGCCAAAGACGATAACGACCGTTGTTTGGCGACTTCCTGTACAGTAAAAATTTATATTAATTTTGAGAACTTATTGTCAAATTATTCAAATTTGGAAAAATGAACAAGATAAACACAAAACGCCAAGTAAAATAAAATGCTCTGGCAGGTTGGCGTACCTTTTACAAGTAAATCTTAAAAACACTACAAAACGCTACTACGATAAAAATCCAACTCGAACAATTGAAAAAACCGCAGCGATTTCAGGATGAATTCTACTCGTAAAGGTGCGCTAGTTCCAATGACATCTAAAATAAATTGATTAACTGGCGAAGTCACCCAGATCACTAATTATACACTTTTAGAAAATTGTACTTTTAGAAAAGAGGTGCACGATCGATTGCGATTTTCAACTTATCTTAAATTCATGTTTAATGTTAATGAAATATTAGAAGAAAATGATGGAGGAAAGGAAACATTAGACTTCAGTTCGTAGGCGACGAAACATCCGGCTTTATACCAGGGATGTCAAAGTTTTGTTCTAAATTGCAGAACAGAACAGAACGCTCGTTCTATTTTGAGATGGGTCTCCAATTTTCGTGTGATGGCAATAGAACGTTCTAAATGGCGGTTCTGTTCTGTCTCGTGATGGAAAAATGCCCCAGAACGGTGTTTTTGCGTTCTTTTGTTCTATTGCCGTTCTGTTCTCAAGTTCTGCGAAAAAAACAGAACTTTGGCATCTCTGATTTATACATAAAAAATGATCATGTGATCATGGGATCTGATTATTTTATAAAATGTCTGCAAATTTGTGCCCAATAGCTCGTATTAAAAAAAAATGAGATATCAGGTCGCGAAGCATCATAGCACATCTGGTGTACCTTTTTTTTAAGTAAAAAATGGCAACTGGTCATTGACATTTTTAGATTCTTGAAAGTTGCGTGCTCCCTACGTGTAAGAGTTAAATAATATGTGATTTAAATGCGTTAAACGCCGTTATATAAACGATGGCACATTATCAGAAGTTAGTACTTACTAAAGCTGCGTTGTTTACTTAGCTGAACCGATTAGTGAACGTTTACATTTGATAAACTTGTTTCTGCTTTTTACCGTCGCAAGCGATAAAACAAAACAAACCTATCAACATTTAGAGTGTAGTTTGCCATGAACAATTTGAATATCAGTTGATGAAATTCAAAACAGCCATACATAGGCTGTTAAAACTTACTTTCGCAGATTGCGGGCAAGATCTACCGGTTGAGTTTCATGAAAATCGACCGAGCCTTTTTACCGTGTCTGCATATTTTGAGATAACAAATTCCTTTCTCCCCTCTTAATAAATGCGGCACGGAGAAAGGAGGGCACCCCAGAAATATGCCGAAACGGTATACTAGAAACGCTCGGCCGATTTTCATGAAACTCAACCGGTAGTTTGCTAAATTGTTTCATTTTATTAGTGATTAAATGCACTAATGGTACGTTAATGCGACATACTAGAGCAAAAACATCGTGTTAACGACTTTATAAAATCATTTCAGACTAGTTTTTTGAAGAATATCTCATAAAAAAATGTTTTCGTGTGAAAACTAATAATAGACAGCCAGACCCAGCTCAGTTAGAAATTTCTAAATATTTTCTACGAAAAATGTTTTCACGTCATTTTCTCCCAGAATTGTTTTCAACGATTTTTCTCCGAAAAAGTTTTTTTTTCATCTTTTCAAAAACGTTTTCTTGTCGTTTCTCCACAAAACTTTTTATTGTACAAAATGATCCAATAATTAATCAGATAGTACTTATTTGCACACGCACTTTTCATGTTTTAACAATATAGAACTGCGTGCCGAAATTTGCCATGGCTGATTCATTGTTGAACCACACAGTACTGTCAAAAACGTTTAATTATGAACTAATTAGTTGATAGAGTACCAATGATACCAACTCTTCATGATTGTTCATGTAGTAAATTTGCTTTGAAATCCATATTCAATTAATTATATTTTCACGTATTAACTTGTATTTGAACTACATTAGTTTAATCTAGCGTAAATCCGAATTAGTCCATACAATAAATTAGATCTTGAAAAATGAAGCTTTATTTATTATCTTTACTGATTTTAATTTGTGCGTCAATTTTATTAATTTAGACTTGGAATATCAAACTAAAATAAATGGAATTACGCCGCGTGACATCAGATGTCTGAGCTTGCAAATTGTGTCTAAAATATTATAATGGCTTGAAAAGTTTTACTAAATGGTACCACTAATAGATGATCAAAAGTAAACTAACTGTCCAGAGTAATCGAGGGGACATTTAATAGCATCCATCTATAAAAAAACGGCACTTAAGGCATCCAAAATTGAAAAAAAAATCTTTAAAAGCGGCAGTCAAGGCATCCGTGAGTCACGGACCGTGACTGTATATACTTTCGGGTGAAGATTCTGTGTTAATGGCATACTTTTTTGCAACAATATTGACAGAATTACCAATGACACATACAGGGGAGCGCCAAGTAAGGGCAGGCTAAGTAATGGTCCGTTTCGAAAAACCGGAAGTCCCCCTTTATTTGGCCTCTCTTCTTCATATACGTCACACTTGTTTACTATTTTTGCCAATTTTATATTTGCATGAATTCATGCTCTGGCGGGAACTTGGCCCTTGGACAATATCAATTATAAAACGTAATCTATTAACAACCCGGACTGAAAGTAACCCTAAAAATAATAAAATTCATATTTGTATGCAAATTTGACCATGATGAGCCTTTCTGATTTGGCCCCCGTTTTTTGCCATCGTGCATTTATTCAGACATAGTCGGTTTATTTTCATCAATCATGGATTATACACAACGTTCGGTTTACTCTCAATATAATGGTTTTAGACATTCCCACAATTATGATTTCAATAGTAGTTTGAAAATGAAAGATTTCGTGCGTTGTTTTGGAAAGCATATTTTAATTTCTTAGTTTCTTAAAACTTGCGCCAAATTAAAGAGCGTGGAAAATAAATAATTTCCAAACTTATTAATTTACAGTCCTTACTCTTATATGGGCCGCACTCACTACGGACGACTCCTTCCAAATTGGTATTATACGGAACCTCTTTGTAAAAAAACGTCCCCAAAACAGTCGAAAATTGGACACTTTATGACAATTCACCCCAATACGGACGCTATTTTAGAGAATTAAAAAATCCGTGTTAGAATTACGGATTGTAGAAGAGTTCAGTTGGAACACCTGGTAAAATCAATTTTTGATTTTCACGAGAAATCGCTGGAAATTTTCCGACCGGTTTACCGCGCACACCAGGGGTCGGCATAAGTCAGAAAAAATGAGCTCGACTGCGCTGGGCTCGAAATGAGCTAGACTGTACTGGGCTGCCCTGTCGAGATCAAAAATTTTAATGAGCTGCGCTCGGCTGCGCTGTCGAGGTTTAAAATTTTGATGAACTGTGCTCGCCTCGGCTGCCCAGTTCACGAACTACCCAGGGCAGTTCACTTGAACTGGGAAGGCCAGNTGGCTGTTGCCGACCCCTGGCGCACACTGTATTAATTTCTATAAATTGGTAACTAAATCAGTATAGTGGTCATTCTTTTTTGAGATAGTGTAATTTAAACAAATGAAATTTTTGTCAGGGCATATGCTACTAAAGTCATTTGCAACAAACGTACTCTTTATTTTTTCGAAAACATTTAAAATTACAGGAATTTCAGCAGGTTTAACAGCGCAGCGGGAAAACAGGGATATCTTCATACAATTGTCATGTCAATTAGCCACAAAAAAGCTTTCCGCTTTTCTCACCTAGAATAAAATATTATATAATAACTGTTTCACTTGACATTTAACCAATAGGAATATTTACCTTAAAACCTTCCTGATTGGTATTCCCCAAAATATGCAAAAAACATATATGATTTATCCTTATCGCGTTATCAGACTTAATTTCACGGTTGAACATTATAAGTTCTCAAAAAACCGGTTGAGAATTTGGGGAGTATCTTAGTGGATTTTATAGAAAAGGGAAAATCAAAAAAAATTCAAAAAAAAAAAATTGGCACGGCTTAGTCGAACTATGTCGATCTGGCCATTCTGAAATTGGTATGGTACACTAGGTTCCCTAGAGACCTGTTTGAAATTTTCAACCTACGCAAAAAAAACGGCTGTGATGATTCTATAAATTTCAATTTAAGTCCAGACAATAAAAAACATACACCTTAGCCTAAGGTCCTTAGGTGACTCTGACTGTACTTTTTGTGTTCCGATTAAATGTTTAGTTCACCTGTTTGTCTAACTTTTCAATTTTATTTTTTAGATCTTCCTCCTGATGTTTGACAAGACTAGTTTCTTTTTGAATGAATGCAACTTTCTGTTGATGCAACTCTTCCAGTTTTTTGATTTGCTTTTTTTAGAGTAAATGTCATGTCATGGCATAAAATTTATGGTGAGCCAAACACCATAATATAAAACTTAATATTTGATGATAGCCAAAACACCAGCTTTGGCTAACTGTTGGGTGACAATAAAAAAACGTGACTTGTCATTATCGGCCCTCAAAATAGAAGGTCTAATTCAATGTCATAAATAATCATTAAGTTTATTTCTGTTGAAAAGAACCCAATATAACTTACGAATTCTCAAAGGACTCGTACTGTATATTTTATAAAAAATACGGTATATTGTATACCGTATACAGTTCGCGTCATTTGAGAATACGTTAGTTCATTAAGACTGTATTTTACTGAAATAAACTCAATGATTATTAGTTAACAGTCTCTTGAACCCGACGGTCCCTTGAGTGACGCGCTTTTGCAGGGTGAGTATAGCACTCAAAAGACTGAGGACTGTGGTTGTTATTGAACTTTGATAATAAAAAAACCGAAAAATTGACTGCGCGCTTTTTCTGCGTACGGGCAAGCCAATTTAGTAGCACTTTTCACAAAAAAAAAATCAAGAAAAATTGCCCCTAAAATCTCAACTTTAAGACAATGCTTTATTTTTTTTTCATAACATGATTCAAAAAACATTTTCGACTTACAAAGTTTGAGATTAGTTCTTGCCGTACTTTCCAAAAAATGTAGTAATTTCCGATCACACCTTTTTGAGAAATGAGGGTATTTCCCACTCTTAAGTTTAATTAAGTTATGTTAAGCATTAGCTTTAAGTTGAGTGTTATGGTATACCATAACCATAACCGTAAACATAACCATAACATGTTAAGTTAAGTTTTAATTTAAGTTATTTTTTTTTAATTAATAAAGCTAATAAATTCCAGTTTTGAAAGTAAAATAAGGGCCGAGCCTAAAATAATTTCAAAAACAGGAACCACACGAAGTGTATCAGTATGTGACATAAGGTAAGTGTACTGACTGTGATAAGTTATCAGATCAAACAACACTGAACTTTCTGTTCGAAGTTTGCTTTCTCTTAGAGACAGGAAAGGTGTCTCCCGATTGGCTTTACAATCCATAATCCGATCAATGTGGAGTGACTGATCTTATCACTTCGTTATTTTGGTCAGTCACTTTTGGCTATCAATTTTTCCAAAAAAAAAACATTTTCAACCTTTGTTTTATATCAAAATATATTTGCGTAAGCCAACTTATTTTCACAGGTGTGTTTA
This sequence comes from Oikopleura albicans, assembly GCA_004367875.1. Classification (NCBI taxonomy): domain Eukaryota; kingdom Metazoa; phylum Chordata; class Appendicularia; order Copelata; family Oikopleuridae; genus Oikopleura; species Oikopleura albicans. The sequence continues at coordinate 266,334 of SCLG01000143.1, forward strand.
AATTTCGATTCATTTTGGTGCAAGGCCAAATTGTGAAATGTAGTTTGAGGAGAGAAATCAACTTAATAAAAATAAGCGGACAGTTACACAAGCCGATTCTGCACACGAAAACAAACTGAACAAAAATCGGACATTTCATACCGCCTCCAAAAAATAATAAACAATGGATATGTACGGGCCAAAATAATAGTAAGCTACAAATTAAAAATCCGTTAGTTTTTTCGATCCCTGGTTTGAATATGATTACGGGAATTATATCACGTTTGTTCTAAAATGAAGTTTTACGTAATAACCTAAACGTTGTGAAGGTCAGGCATCAATTTTTTAATTAACGAATATAAAAATAAACAACCATTATGATCGCCACTTAACATATTTGTAAATTGAAAACTTATGTCACAAAATGACATGTTCTCAAAATTTGGACGTATAAGCGCATCTGAAGCGAACAAAGTTTAATAAAAATAAATGGATTCAGACAAAACAACAGTTTTTTAATGCTGTTTGAATTCAGCTATTTCGAATCTTAGTTGATTTAAACTATTGTGCTATTCAATACAAGTAAACAATATGTTTACCGCGTTCTGAATGCTTGTGTATACAATATTTTAAAACGTATACAGTATGTACATTATATAAATTGTTTTACGGTTAGCTCAAAAATCGAATCTCATCATTTTTTACGATACATAATAATTTTTATATGATTAGGAGTAAAAATTAAATGGATCACGTTTTTTTATATAATCTAGTACCAAAATAAATTCAATCTATTAGAAATTAGTCTCATAACAAAATGACGTACGCTTCCATGAAACGGTAATATTAGTTAAACTATCGCATCAAATTCACTAGAGTTCAAAAGCTAGAACTAGATATTCATAGGAATACTAATAAGATGTTTTTATATACTGTTTGAGTTTTTTAAAAAAGGGCAAAAATTCTCGATTCAACGCTGATTGGCTGAATTTCTACGCATCACGCCCACACTTCGGAGAACTGTACTAGACAGTGCAGTGTTATAAAAATATGATTGTGGGCGTTGTGATATTCTTTTTTATCCAGCCAATCAGAGTTTAATCGAGAATTTTTGCCATTTAAAAAAAAAACTCAGACAGTAGTCCGAAGTGAGAAAATCGGGGGACAGCCATCTAGAAATTAGGTAAAATTTGTGGTTAGCACAGTGAAAATTTAGGACGAAAGCTTTGTAGATTTCCAGAAATTGTTAGACAAACGTTGACCACCGCCCAACCTGAGGCACAAACCCGTTTGGAGCATTATAATACGCTAAAATGATTTTAAATTTTTTTCTCGAGAACCCTATAATAACTTTTCATTAACTCTTTCCTTGGACTTAAGACGCCATAACGTATAATCGTCATCTGAATATCCAAAAGGCTTCTTTGCCTCGTCAAACCTGCCACTTCTTACCACACTTAATGGCTCTTTCTAAAATAATTTTCAGTTAACATTTGTTTCTTTATTCAATGTAATGTGAAAAAACCTCTTCTTCTGGCCGAAAATATTTAATCCATGGCTTTCGCTCTTCTGTAGAATTCTTTTTCCAACGGCGTTGACACAGTCTGTTTCGTAATGATACAACCTAAATATAAAAAAAAGTTTATAATATTAGTCACCTGGCTAGTTACCACTAAAGTTACCACTAAGTTTAATTAACTATGGTTACCACTAAGATTACCACTAAGTTTTGTTAACAGAAAACAATGAGTTACCAATGAACCTGCTTCAACGTTTCTGTATATCACCTATGAAACTGAGCTCAGAAAATTTTTCAAACATTAATGGAACACTATAGAAACAATTTAGTACCGAAAATTCTCAACAATTGAATTTATTCTAGTTAATTAACCTTTCTGTAAAAAATCATTGAAAAGCTAAACTTAATTCAATTAACCTCTTTAAGCAATTTTTTACGTTTGAACCCAAAAGTCAATTTAAGGGTCACGCACCTCCTTAGTTAACCTTTTTTTCAATTTTGGTATTAATGTAACTAAATTAGGTAGTTGGTGTATTTTTGTTTTACAGAAATTTTGGTCTGTCACAAACTAGGTTTTTTTTGCATATGAGTAAAAGGAGACAGCAAGTCTGTAAATACTAAAATACTTTTATGTCAGTTACTGTGCCAATTAACCAGCTATGATATAATCTAACAGGTATTTAAGCAGCTATGTCAATTGTAAAATAGGCGTTTTTGGAGACGTCAAAAATATAACATTCACTCCAATTTACTGAAAAAAACGAAAGTAAAGTGGCTCAAGTTTAAATAGCAGCTAGTCCATAGTAGCATAATGCAATTTGCAAGGGCAAAAATATTGGTTTAGAAACTAGTGAAATTCAAAATCATGAATACAAAAGAAATGCTGGCAGTTTTTTTAATATTTTCCTCAAATAAAATGTAGTTTCTTTTTGTTCGTTAAAATATTTTAGGAAGTATGAATTTTCTAACTTGCGATTCGCTCCTCGTTGTATAATTAAATTTTAATTCACTAAAAATAGTAAAATTTATTATTTGGAAAAATATTAATTATTTATGATTAAGTTTTATAAAAAAATTTTTAAACATTTTGTTGCGTAATAATGGCCAGATAACGGCGCAGTATGTAGGCGGAGTATCTATAAAACTTCTGGTGGAAATTCCGGCCAGATAAAGGAACGAGCGGGATTTCCGGCCCGATAACTGCGCAGGGGGCTAAATAATTGTTAAGCGCAATAAATAGGTCCGCACCGTATTTTCGCCAACTTCGCAGGTTTCTTTAGATGGTATCTTCCAGTCAATGTCTATGTCGACATCATCACTTTCTGTTTTGGCCAGAATGTCAAGGATGGCTTCATTATCGTGCTTCGACAAAAACGACTCCATTCGCTCCAAATAGGAACCCGAAGTCTCATCCAAAACCGATCGCGCGTCGGTTAGACTTGTGTCGATCTTTTTAGGTTGTTCAAATTGAAAATGACGCCAATTACTCAGATTCAAAAGCATAAAATCAAAAGAGAACATCTAACAAAATGCTACAGGCGGCTCGCCAAAAAAGGTGACCTCAAATATAAGAGTCGTTATCCCCAAATAAGGGTCGAATCGCTTAATAAGAGTCTGGTTTTCAAGAAATCGACTCTTAATCGGAGACCCCCTGTAGTTTAATTTTAACTAACTCAGAGAGTATGTTTCATCAGTTTCGATATAAATTCATATACCGATCCATATTGTCTTTTGTGGTCTTTTACACCTTATACATTTTAACGTACCTATTTGTTAACATTTGTCTTGTTAAAATTTTTTTTTAATTTTGAATGAAGATTGAACAGCCTAGATCTTGCGATCAAGTTCATTTACTGACATTTTGAGGCCGGGAATGCGCTGATCGGTGTCGACCGCGGCGAACGTGCGGCGAAAGGGCAGGAGAAACTGGGGCCAGAGTGTGACGTCATGCGGCCAGTATAGGGGTAGCCAAGGCACCGGAAATGTTGGAATGTAACGCACGCCTTGATACGAAACTGGATGCCACGCCCGACTTATAACATCGGCGGGAAGAGGCACGCCACTTGATAATTGGTACTTGGGTGTGCCCTGAAGAAAAATGTCCAAGGGATGATGGACGGCGTGACTTTCGGTGTTTGTCGCCGTCTGTATAGTTTGAAGGCTAAAGAATCGTTAATTCAATTTGACCGATTCATTTTTAATAATTGTCAGATGTAGCCGTATAGTGTGAATGAGTGGTCGTACCGCGCGTTTTATCGACTCGACACGTTATTAAAGCACGGAAAGTGGAAACAAACCGGTTGATCACACATCTGCATAGTGCAGTCTGTATATTGACAAAAAAAATTCCACGTTTTGACGATTTGGTTCACTTTTTTTCAAAATTTTCTCAATTTTTAAGACATTTTGGGATACTAACTTTTTGAGGGATTTAATAGGGCTCTTTTATTAGAGAAGCACGTGATGAATTTGGCTATATTACCAGTATTACCAGTATTTTTCCAATAAAAAACATTTTTTAACCGAGATTTTTCGCCGATCAGTAAAAAAACTGTTGTGGTGTTACGATTATCACGTTTACGAACTCAATAACCCTTATTATGTATCATTTCTCCAAATTAAAACTTTCGATTAAAGTCAAATAAATCTACTTCAGGTTATTAACTCACAGGGGGAAGTGCGTTTAAATAGACACGCAACTGGTTTTTTCGTCGATTTAAGGTATATGGAGGCCCCGTAGGTCAAAACGGGTATTGGTGACCCCCCCCTCAACTTTTCGAGAAAATTCGATTGACGGTGTTTTTTTTGCGTAGGTTCGAGATTTCAAACAACTCTCTAGGGGGCCCTGGTGGCCTAAATCAATTTCTGAAAAGTCAGATCGACGTAGTTTGACGAGCTCTACAACTTGGCTTTACGAGTTTTTTTGAATTATTGCCAATTATTGCGAATTTTTCAAGTGCGTGTTTATTTACACGCATTTTCACCCTACGGGTTCCCAAAAACTCCTCCCCCCTGAAAGTTAAGCTTTATTTGTATTCGAACCACACAACCTCAACCCAAGCAGCGCCAGGTTACATAGCATTTTTACTAAACATAAAATGACATGCGGGAAAACAATTATCGAAGTATCATTAGTAAACGCTTAAACCGATGTTTGTTGAAATAGTTAGCTAATTAATGTTTTCCTATGCACATTATAGAAATCGACTTATTTATTTAATAGTATGATTAAAATAAACAAGTAAAGCTAAATGACCCAGTGTTTTTTCGGAAACGTTCTGTTTACAAATTATAAGCCGCAACTGTGCTACTTATTTTTGAATTATTATTTACCGTTAGGCCAAACGGCAGGGCAAGACTATCTTATACTTATTTTTATTAAACAATCATAAACCTTGATGCTGATTGGCTAATCTCTCTTATCGGCCAATTCAGCGGCATTGTTTTCACCACTACTTTTCACAGTACACAAAAAGTGTTTGAATTTAATTGGCAAGAACCTTATCTCCTTACTTAAAAAAAAGTTTTCGAAGGCATTGAATTAAAAACTGAACATCTTAAAAATGCCTTTATTCAGTAAAAGTCAATTAGATTCACCTTGAGGTTATTATGATAGATTTCTAACTATCGTACATTAACCCCTAAAATTAAAACGCCAATTTAGCGCCGAAAACACTTTTGTTTTCTAAGTGAGGTGGTAGTTTAAAGTGGTCTTCAAAAGAAACTAACCGTGCTTGCGGTGAGACCAATTCAGCAACAATTCTATCATACAAAATTGACGGAATCCAACAAACTTTCTCGATCTCAATCTCTTTGATCCGCTTGTCACAAAATTCAACTTTGAAAAAATCGTTTTGTACGTCGTCATCAAAAAGAATCTTTCCCGGGAGAAAAGGGCCAAATCCGGTTTCAATCGGCGCAATACAGTAGTCTCCTTCTCCAACTAAATATATAATCGTTTAGAGGTTCTTGAATTACTGACATTCAGTAATCACCACTGCTTAAGTCCGAACATCTCAAACTACACCACGTACCTGCTTAAAGTAACAGATATTTTGTCCTACGCACCACCTGTTTAAAGTAACATTTCCTTTTTAAGTGAAAGTTTTTTGTTTCATTTTGAGTGTACTTTAAGCATACAGGCGGAATTTTTACTTTAAGCAGGTAGTGCGTAGGCGGAAAACTGTCAGAAAACACTCAGAGTGTAACTTTAAGGAGGTAGGTGGTTTATTTGAAATTTATGGACAAAGCCCATTTCTAAAAGAAGGTTATAGAAAAATTCCCAATATTAAGAATTCCCAGGACTAAATGAAAAAGTTCCTGGTTATATATGGAGAATTTTCGGAAATTTATGAAAAAAATTCTCAAAAAATTATCATGCAACTTGCCTAGTCAGTTTTATTTGGGCACGTTTAGATCATAGGCTATGATTCATAGCACAAATTGAAAATTAGCTAGAATTTGAACTTTTAAACATCTTTATCTTCTGTTACCGTCAAAAATAATAACATCCGCTAAAAAATTGGCAGTTTTGGGCAAATCAATTTTAATTACGGCAGCGAGAAAATAACGACATATTTTCGGTTGATATTTGCGGTTACGTAGATTCCGTCACAAATTTAACGGTATTAGAAAGATTCCGTCAAATCTGTATTATTTGATTCAACCCGTTTCGGACTGATTTGCGCTAATCTCCGTTAGCATATTATAGACGAGTTTTTTTCTCCGATATAATTGTATATTTTGAAGAATATTACAAATATGGTTTGTGGTAAGAACTGTTCACAATTTAAAGTTGGTACTTTCAATGTTGTTGGAGATTTGAGTGGAATTCATTTTTAGAAATGTATACGTTTATTCAGACGTAATTTTTTTAATTTTACTTTCATAATGATTCAGTATTAAGGAATTGTGCCAAATCAATCTAATACTTACTCCAGTAGTACCGTATACACAGGGTGCGCCCGGCACTGCGCCGTTATGTTTCACCCGTTATTTTTAACTTTTTCCCGCTCGTGGTTTTATGTTTCACTTTTTTGAGAAAATGTTATCTCATAATATATATCTTTATACACCTTTAAAGCCTACACCTTTATGTTCATGAAAAAACCGTCCGTTAAAGGCTGACCGGTTAAGACCCGGACAGAAATAAAATTTTCTTCAACATATCTAGAATTGGGCACGGGGTTCTAGAGGCCGGCACACTTTCGGCATCATAAAATGGAATTTATTTTTAGGTAGGACCAATTTTAGTTAGAAGAAAAAAATAAGAAATGGACAGGTCAAATTTTCGAAAAAAAACTGTTTTGGCCAAAATGTTCGCCTTAAAAAGTTAGCTTTTAATATTTTTGGAAAATCAAGGCCAAGTTCAACGGGTCACGTGATAAATTAGGATAAAGGCATGGTTTTTGACCAAACGAAAAACACGATATCTAGGGGTTAAATGATTTTTTTCAANTTTTTTTTCTTCTTAGGTCTCCTGTTTTTTTTCGTTTTAGAAGACATTGTTCAGTACATTATTAACAAAAATGTGATATTTGCCTGGCTTCGCATGTTCCCGCTGGTTAAAGATTAGATGGTCTTATCTAGCTTGAGTATCAAATATGAGCAGATTAACTGTCTAGGGTTAAATAAACGTACACCATCCATTCGACCAATTGATGTTACTTAACATTTCGTCACTTTTGACTTATCAAAATTGACATAGAAGATTTATTTGTGCTGATCTATACCGGTTTTAAATACAAATTATGGATTGCGCAACGTTAGACGTATCACGTTTAACCCTTGAGGTCCGAGTTCATACGATGTGCCACTTTTCGTTCGCAATTTCCCCATTTCTATGAAATTTACAATTTTCGGTCTTATTCTAATTTATCTTAGTTATCAATCTTATTTATTAATAATTAATACTATCAAATTAGTGGGAAGATTTTGACCAATTGCCGTTTGTTCATAAACTCCTTTATCATTATTAGTTTCTTCGAAACGTACCAGAATGGCGCATTGCATCATCGCAAGCAATCAGGTCAAATGATGGAGTTTTCTGCATTCGTAAACCGGAAACATATTTTTCGTCGAACTCCACAATAAACGTATTTCCTTCGACATGCTCGGAAACAACCGCTGGATAAAATAGGCCGTCTGTATTTCGCCGCGCAAAAACTTTTGTATCACGGAGAATTGCTGACACTGGGGTGCAAAAGTAAACTTTTTAACACTTTTTTAAACAATATTTTAAACAATATTTTAACACTATTTGTAACATTAGTTTTACCACTGTAATTAACATTGTTTATAGCGCTATTTCTAACACTATTTTTAACACTATTTTTATCATTATTTTTAAAACTATTGTTAACACTATTTTAGCACTATTTGAACCCTTTTTTACTATTTTAAGGATAGGCATGACTTAACACTATTCTAAACAATATTTTAAACCCTATTTTTAACACTATTTTTTATACTATTTTTAACCCTCGACGAAACACTTTTTTTACATTATTTTTCACACTTTTTTGAACACTACTTTGAAATTATTTTAACACTATTCTTATCACTATTTTTAACAATAGTTTTTTTCGACCACGGCATTTTTTGTGGATAGTTTAGCGTGTCAAGTTCTTTTTAGTCTATTTAGTCTGTGGCACCGTGGAGAACAAGGTTTTCGGGTTTTCAAGGTTTAAATTGAAAAGGTTGTCGGAAAATCAATTTTCTGGAGAAAAGGTTTTTCGGAAAAAAAATTTTTTCCTCACAAAAACTTATTGTGAAAAAAACGTTTTCACCGAAATACGCTGATCCGTAGTTTTGTGATTTGCATCCGTGGACTGATGACGTTGGAACATGATTAATGAGTTTTTTGACGGTGGCGTTATATGCATCAGATATATTAACAAGTTGATTAGGTAAAATTGTTGGCACAGTTGCAATTGGGCCCATTGCGGTCTGTTGAACAAAAATCTGGCGGCCCAGGACCGGATCATAAATCACATCTTTTGTAAATGGCAAAGAGTCACTTTCGGCTGGTTTTGAGTTTGGCAAAATGGAACCCAAGAAAGGATTCGCGTCTTATTTCGGACTTCTATAAATATTTGAAAAATTAAAAAAAAAATATTCTAGTTTGATCTGTCTACTGCTCAATGATATACTTTGGGTATATCGAGTTCGCATAAACAAGACTATTGTTTATTGTTTTCGTTTATTTTGTGTAAAATGTATGAAACTGGTAAAAACAGAATGAGGACATGGGTAGGAAGTCAGCCAAATATTCGCGCAGAAATAGATGGTGCGCGGGAGGTGGAGAAGTAAAGCGCGGAATAATGGTTTTATTATTCAAAACCAATTAAAGTACAATANTCGGCTGGTTTTGAGTTTGGCAAAATGGAACCCAAGAAAGGATTCGCGTCTTATTTCGGACTTCTATAAATATTTGAAAAATTAAAAAAAAATATTCTAGTTGGATTTGTCTACTGCTCAAGCTTTTTCTAATGAAAGTTGTCTTTGTTACAGATAATAGACTATGGACTATAGGCTATGGTCTACTACTGTAATAAAAAAAAACTAATTTTGCCCTAATCGTCGATATAGAAAGTTTTGAAAAAAAAATCCATTTCTAGAATACGAATTTGACCGTTTCGCTAATTTTATCATGTTCACCGCTGTTTACAGTCCTCACCCAAGAAAGTGACACTTTGAATCGTAAATTTTTCACGGATCAAAGTGTCACGACAAACAGAGAGCAACGGTATTTATATTTAATAAGTTATGGTAATAAACTGACACTTCGAGTTCCGGTGAACATGTTCGACCTTTAGTCAGAAAACTCAACTTCAAAACACGATCTATTTTGTTTATACCATGTAGTTGAGGAAATTGGCGATACTAAAGCCAAGAAAAACTTACGGTATTTACGATAAATTGCCAAGAGGAAACTAATCGACTAATTAAAATGCTTCCTTTTCTCGACGAGCGCATTTACTCACTAATAATACTAAATTATTAAGTTTGAAGGTGTTTGAACTATAAAAAAAAGCTTTCCTAAGCTTCGCAAAATTTCTAAAAATGAGCTCTAAATTTGTACCAAAATTGCAGTGAAAATTTTCCAGCTACCACGCAAGGCCCTGATTACGCCCTACGGCGTTATCGGGTCAAAATGACGTAATTGAGGAAATTTTTTCTCTAAATGTGCACTAAATAACGGCACAAAAAACTTAAAAAAGACAGAAATTTTGTCTTCGCATCTAGACTCTGATTCTTGTTTGATTTTTTTTAATTTTTTACTAGTTTTTTTTTAATAAATCGTGTATGTTTCGACTTTTTTGCGCATTATCTTGCCCAAATATATTGCTATTTTTTACTGGATTTTACGCCTCGACATTGCGCATTTATCACTTCAGTTAAAAAAAATATTTTTGCAAAAGAACTGGTGTAAATATTATTTGGCAAAACTATTTTTAGTCAGAAATCATTCCTAATGTGGTTGACAACGTAAATGATTTCCCAGTTGATAATTGTGACTGTGCCATTTCTCCAACGTAAAGTTCTCTTGAGTATTTTTTGTAGTAAGTTTTAGGATACAATAAAATTGTTTTCCATTGTTAGTGGTTCAAAAATTTAGAAGGTCGAAAAAGTGTCTTCTGACTTGAATATATAAAAAAGATTGTAATACGGTTTCTATGGATACGTCATAGCCCCTCATTACTCATTTCCATGTAACCAAACAGAGAAAAAGTCCAAGTCTAGAGGAGCTTTTCAATCAATTGTTTACCTCGATTACATTTGTTTCACTTTTAACTTCCTTTGGAAACAATTCGGGCTTTATTTCTAGCGGCAGTTTGAAAAGGAAACTACCGCCAGTTTGACTATCAGGGCAAACTGGTGGTACTACCGCTAGTTTACTGGCCTCCAAATTAATGCTTGATGCGGTTTAGGATTTCACAAAAATATTTGTCGTAATCGTTATGAGAACTTTTGTCATCACAATTTAAACTGGAACATATGGTCAGATTTGGTCTGTTTTTGCAGAAAATATTCAGGTCATTTTTCCATGAGATTATTTAAAGTTTTTTGGGGTAAAAAATGATTTTTAGACGCATCAGAGCTGGGCTCTGCAACAACTAGCTCACATTCAGTGTTCGAGTGGACCGGCCCGGGCAGTTCGTGAACTGGGCAGCCAAGGACACGCCCGAGGCAAGGACAGGACTGAACCGGGCACAAAAATTTCCTCCAGGAGCTTTTATTCGCAATCTGTATTCCTCATTCTAAGAAATGCATGTATATTTGTTAAACCTGTCGGAAACTTTCACTCGCTTTCACACACACTTAAAAAGATGCAAATATTGATAGAGTAAAATAGACGCGATTGTTTGTTCTTTAAAGAAAACAAAAATAAACTAAATTTTTCTTCAATCGGTTGCTGGAATGCAATTTTGTTTCATTTTTATTGCCATTTTTGGATGTGTTTTTTTATACTTTGGCCCCTACAAAAAATATAAAATGTCTCTTTTTACGAATATTACCTATCGTATCTGGTAAAGTGTGTGGTCACAGTCCTGGTAATAGAGAATTCACCTCCTAAAACAATGGATTAAACTTAAAAAACAATGAATTGGCAGATAAGCAAGATTAATTTTAGGGGACGTCCCTAGGGACGATTTTTCAGCCAGTCAGCGTCAAGCAGTGCCATTTTCAATTTAAAATAACTAGTAACAATTGCTTTCATATTAGCCGCAATGTTCGACACGCGGCTTGTGTTCAATACGTAAATTACGTTATTATAATCGCCCTTGCCTGAAAAAGTCTTCACCCACACACTATGCCAATCATCAAGTTATCATTTTTTTTTAATTCGGTCCGTTTTTCAAACCACCTACGTAATGTCTTAGGAAGAAGCACATGTGGGTCACCAGCACATCATGGGTGGTATCAATAAATGAATAAAGTTGAATAATACCAGTTTGCTTTAAGGAGGGGTCCGTCATGTTGTGTACAAACTCAACCTGAAAATTCTTAAAGCGTATTTCTGTCCTAAATTTAATGTTTTTACTACAGTTCAAGGTGTCAGCTAATATTATAAAGCATGACCAAGTTCATTTTGCTACTGCGTTCTAGAAATTTCGAGCTTTAAAGATTCCGACCAAATTGGAAATTAATGAAAACGGTCATACTATTTTCGAAAAAAACTTAAGGTTCACATGTTTTTTAATCTTTAATTTATACATAATGGTAGCCTACAATATTCCAAGAAATAGTTAAACATACTTTGATTGAATATTTTGACGATAATCACACGAATCACACACTTTTTGTCTCTAAAGCTTCAATTTTATAAGTCAAAACTGTAAAGACCTTTGAATAACTTCAACTGTACTAATGCTATTAATATTATTATTGTGGCATAATTTGACGCAAATGATAATGGAAAAAATTACTTGTCATTTTTTCGATATCTTTTTTCCTTCATGTAATTTTAAGGTCGCGAAGATTAAAGTTTTTGAAATTTTGAACCNAAAATTGTTTTCCATTGTTAGTGGTTCAAAAATTTAGAAGGTCGAAAAAGTGTCTTCTGACTTGAATATATAAAAAAGATTGTAATACGGTTTCTATGGATACGTCATAGCCCCTCATTACTCATTTCCATGTAACCAAACAGAGAAAAAGTCCAAGTCTAGAGGAGCTTTTCAATCAATTGTTTGCCTCGATTACATTTGTTTCACTTTTAACTTCCTTTGGAAACAATTCGGGCTTTTTTCGATTACTTACTTGAAAAGTAAAAGTAAAATAGACTAGTGTAGTTTTTTCAGCTCAAAAAATTTAAAATTGCATTTATTGGCACTTTTTTGGCATTTTGACTTTTTTGAAATAAAAAACTTTTTGGATGAGAATTTATATTTCCTTAATTGAGCACCATTTTCATGGCAAACGCTCCTTATATTTGTATTGCTACATAAATAAATAATAATTGCAACAATTATATTCATTAGAACTACAGCCAATTTTCAGATAAAATTGTCGGTAGTTACTACCGGCAGTTTGAAAAGGAAACTACCGCCAGCTTTGACTAAAAATCAGGGAAAACTGGCGGTACTACCGCCAGTTTACCGGCCACCAAATTAACGCTTGATGCAGTTTAGGATTTCACAAAAATATTTGTCGTAATAGTTATGGCCCAATAATAACTTATGGGAATTTTTGTCAGCAAAATTAAAACTGGAATATATGGTCAGGTTTGTTCTGTTTTTGAAGAAATGATTCAGGTCATTTTTGCATGAGATTATTTAAAGTTTATTAAATTATTTTTACACGCATCAGGTTTCAGAGCTGGGCTCTGCAACAACTAGCTGACATTCAGTGTTCGAGCGGACCGGCTCGGGCAGTTCGGGAACTGGGCAGCCAAGGACACGCCCGAGGGAAGGAAAGGACTGAACCGGGCACAAAATTTCCTCCAGGAGCTTTTATTCGCAATCTGTATTCCTCATTCTAAGAAATGCATGTACATGTATATTTGTTAAAACTGTCGGAAACTTTCACTCGCTTTCACACACACTTAAAAAGATGCAAATATTGATCGAGTAAAATAGACGCGATTGTTTGTTCTTTAAAGAAAACAAAAATAAACTAAATTTTCTACAATCGGTTGCTGGAATGCAATTTTGTTACATTTTTGTTGCCATTTTTGGATGTGTTTTTTTATACTTTGGCCCCTACAAAAATATAAAATGTGCCTTTTTAAGAATATTACCTATCGTATCTGGTAAAGTCTGTGGACACAGTCCTGGTAATAGAGAATTCACCTCCTAAAACATTGGATTTATCTTTAAAAAATTGGTCATACGGACATAAAGGTCACCCCATTTAAAATCAAACAGCTTTTGTGTAGTAGTAAAGACAATTGGGCTGAATTTGCAGATAAGCAAGATGAATTATAGGAGACGTCCCTAGGGACGATTTTTCGGCCAGTCAGCGTCAAGCAGTACCATTTTCAATTATAAATAAGTCGTCACAATTGCTTTCCTATAATTTAGCCGCAATGCTCGAAACGCGGCTTTTGTTCCAATGATCAAGTTATCATTTTTTTAATTCGGTCCGTTTTTCAAACCACCTACGTAATGTCTTAGGACGAAGCATGTGAGTGATATAAAGCATGTGAGTTGTATCAATAAATGAATGAAGTTCAATAATACCAGTTTGCTATAATATTGAATCTAAACGAACACATATAAGTCAAAATGCGGCTCAAACGAAGGTTAATGTTCAACACGAATTTACAGATCGAATATACTTCACACGACCACAATTGAGGCAAATTCATTTTCTTTTCATTTTTAGAAAAACAAAATATAATTTTGAATTCTAGGGAATTCTCGCTACGTGGCGTTGACACAAGCGAATTCAAAAGGGCTTTGCATATTACTAACGGGCAATCGAAATGGATACAAAGGGACTCCCAGGGCGACTTCTTTATACCGATTATAATAGATAAGAGGTCCTTAACCACTCGCCGGGCGGAAGCAATAACCAGAGTCCTCACCGAATTAAACGACTCAGCTCTGGGCTTACAACTACAACAGGAGCTTAAAATGACACACAAAATAATGGAAAATTATCAACGATGTCCATGTCATGCACAATTTGACAAACATTTCAATCGTTTTTCGCGAAATTTGAAAACAATACTTTTGTTGAATCATCTTTCCTATTAGGAAACTTAAAGTGTAAAAATATATGAGTTTTCAGCAAAAGTGGGATTGACCAAAAACCGCATATCCTCTAATTTTGAAGATTCATGAAAAAGTTAGCCAGTACGAGGTTGTCAGTTTTGGCCGTACTGTCTGCAAAGATATAACGTGTTAAGGCCACAAAAATGATATTGTTTTTTGGGGCCCATTAGTTAGACAAATTTTTTGACCAAATTCTAGAACTATAAAAGTTAGAAAGTAAACAAAATGAAGTTTCAAAATACTGTGTGAGTTTCATGAAAATCGAATTTTTACTGAAACATCATATTTGTGGCCTTTCAGGACGGTTCCGTTTAGACAACCTAGCCACATTTCTAACTTGACCGAATTATTATACGTAAAGCAAAACGCGGTCAAACGTATTTTATATACAAAAGGAAGCAGTGTTCTTTTTTGGTTGTCAATGTTGCGTTTGTAAGCCGTATTCAGGTGATTTAGGATGTATCAAGCTGCGTGTAATTCGGCAATCGCAGGCCCTAATACACCGGAATGGTGTGCTAATTGCGATGACCGATAAAGGATGTTATTCAGCACTTGGATACGCGCCCGGCTTCACGGGAGGATATAGATCCGTAATTTCACAACTTAACGTTCCCCGAAACTGGCAATTAGTATCCTTATCAGAAGATTGTTTTGATGGTATGGAACAGACTGCCATCCATCATTTACTATTGCATGTGTTGGGTAGAGGTCACGAGGAAAATAGACCTGTTACGAGTTAATAAATGGCCAAAAAAGCTGTCTATGAAAAAATTATCACAAAAAACTATTATTTTTTTGTGAAATGTACCTCTACCATTGTTAACTCTAAGATAGATCGGGATACATATCTCAATTTACGTCCTCAATACATGAAATACAAAGACAAGTACAGTCTATATCCTGTAAAATCTTGGACATCAGAAACTAACTATTTGGATCTTAGTTCCGTGATGTTAACTAGTTCATTTACAGATTCAACCTCAAGTATTTGGCCTGTGCTAACTTTAACCACTGGAGGCACTTTCTATGGTGGAACAAGGCACCGGGTGCTTTACGCGATGCATTGCGTATTGAGTCACGGTTTAACGGTTAAGGATGGGTAGGTAGCATTGTTTACAAACTTTACTGCACGGGAAACCGCTACAAAAAATGTTCTACACCATGGATTTCATTGTTTTTTGTTGTGTCTTATGTGTAAATGTGCAAAGCATCACATGCCAACATTTTTGAGACCATAACTGTTGCCCTAGAACCCCCACGTGGCCGTGAACTTAGCAAATTTTCGGATTTCCGAGTTGTATTTGATCTACTGTGCTGAACCGATTGACTTCTTTTTTTATTCAAAATGGTCTTAATAATAATACAATTTTTTTCAAAGAGCCTTTTTTTGATAACTGGTCTAAAACTCGAAAAATATCAGAAAAACCGAAAAAAGAGGCAACTTNCTAACTTTAACCACTGGAGGCACTTTCTATGGTGGAACAAGGCACCGGGTGCTTTACGCGATGCATTGCGTATTGAGTCACGGTTTAACGGTTAAACTTTAACCTGTGCCCACTTTTTAACACAAAATTCTATAACATCATTTATTTTTAACATCTTTTTTTTTTGTTGCTCGACTTCATTTTGAACACGAATTTTTACTGGTAATTTATTTTAACACCTATTCTTTAGACACAAACAAGTTTCCCTGAAAAACTGTTAAAAATTATTTTTGAAAACAAAAAAAATTTAAAACGGAATTTTTAAAAGTGATTTATTTTTAACACGGACATTTTATCATTGAAAGATCTTGATAAGTAAGTTATCCAAGACTAAGAATATCAACGACAGATGCCAGGAACATCCAGGAAGGTTATTGTTCCTTCAAATCACCTGTACGGTCCTGTACCTCAAGAGATCAAGTCGGACTTATTCCAAGCATTTTGAAAAGTCGAATTTGTGATGGCATCAAAGATTGTCCAAATGGCGAAGATGAGGATGGAACCTTAGACCCGTGTGTGATACCAGACAAGGGATAAAAAAACTTGTGATTAAGGCCAACTGATAAAATATAGGTCGTCGCATCCTCTAGTCAGGAAACATTGGTATATTAGGTATTAAGGGGGGGGTGGAAAACTGATTTTTTTGTCAGTTATCAGAGATTTCCGGTTTTTTCAATATTTGGGGATACTTGTTGATTATGTAATCAAAAATATCGGTTCTTATTGGTTTAAGTGGTAGTTTTTGACAGCGGATAGCCTAGATTTGGTTGATCACAATCACAATCGTACAGCTAAAATTACGGCGTCATTGTGATCGTATGATTTGGTGATATTGATCCCTGTTCTAGAACAAAAAACCGATAATGGATGTTGCATGGAATTGCTTATAAACGGTGAAACATTTATTCACGCGGGTTCATACAATCAGCATGACTATTACCGGTCAAATGGTAATACAGACCATGTTATATTTGTCACACAAAATGACTACTGGTATTTTGGGCACGGGATTTGTGATTATTTATATTCAAATGACAAAATTGTACTTATGAACCTAAAATGTACTTTAAAATGTATATTAGCGCTTAAGAAAATTAAAGGAACCCGAAAAATCGCACGCCTTCAAACACGAATCAGTGACAAACGGCACACTCTACGATGTCATTTTTTTTGAAATGTCTTGTTAAGAACAAAGGATAGGCGCAAAAAAGTTTTAACCCCCGAATTGACTGGAGTACGAAATTTCAGCAAAAAAAATTTTTCGGGTTCCTTTAATTTTCTTAGGCGACATTCCTAAAACGTGAAGAAAAACACTTTTAATTTTAAGTTAATTTTCGTTACGTTTCAGCTTACACCCTAACAGTTTTTCCGCCTTCCATCTACCCAGTTTTTTTAGAACTTCTTCCAAAAATTCTTGAATAATTTTCCATAAAAGATTGAATGCCTTTTCAGGAACCAATTCAAATTACCATAAGAATTATACCATAAGAAGATATTCTACGATTTCCTAGAACGCATAAATCCATTGTAGAGTTTCCAATTTACCCGACGATTCCGCTGGTTTCAATTATCAAGCTTTTATGCGCAGTTCAAACAAATGTCCACCGATGGGTGAGTGGGATTCGGAAGATCATCGACCTGTTTCCGTTTATTGTCTTCCGGAAAAAGCAGCATTAATCGAAGAAACGAACGTTGAATATAATGTGATTGATAAGTTTGAAAAGGTCACGAAACAGAAACCATTGGATTTATTAACATGTAAAGCTTCGTGTTTGAAACAGAATAAAACTTTAATTGTTGCATTCTGTAATTATCCATTTGTAAAGCAAAACCAAAAATTACCGGTCATATAGTGGTCGGTTTGAAACCTGATGCCAAATTCGGAAATTATTTTTAGAAATTAGTTCCAATTCGGTATCTTTGGCGTCCATTACGAACCCTAACCCTAGAACCCTAACCCTAGAACCCTAACCCTAGATATGAATTGAAAACCCTAAATATAAATTTATAGCCCTAAAGTAGGCCAGAGCAATTTCTTTGTGAATATCCCAGGTTGTCAACGTAAACAAAGCTGAAATTCGGTTCGGACAGCCGTCGAGGACACGGCGTGGCAGTCGTCGATGAAATTTACTTTTACAAGATCTTAGATGCTACTGTATGGTACAGTCTGTACATATGTGTTAATAAATAATTTTTCAAACACTTGAACAGCAAACGGCGCTCCGGTTAAAGCAATCCGAATCGTCAACGGAAGAACGGTAGATGACACTAATTCTTGGTCGATGATTGTGAGTTTAACTTTTAACAGAAAGTACGCATGTGGCGGAACGATTATAACTGATACGCATATTTTAACAGCTGCCCACTGCTGTAGCTCTATGCAAACGGTCACAATGGGCTTTGGAAGTGTAAAACGCCGAAGTCCTAAATTTACGATGACCGTCTCCAAATCAAGTTGGATCATTCATAATAAATATTATGCTACTAGTTTGAGGTTGTAATAAGAAACTTTTGTATAAAAGTTGATTTAGGTTGACCTGATTTCTTATAATGTTCTTCATCCAAAAATACGTGAAATGGCTACCTGTAGCCATTGTATATTCAAACAATATCTTACGGTGATAATTGATCTTATTTGAAAATCCAAAATTTGTAATAACTAAAAATATCGTAAGTTATGATTCATAACCTTTGATAGAGACCAATCGGACAGAAATTTTGATGTTTGCATAATAACAA
This sequence comes from Oikopleura albicans, assembly GCA_004367875.1. Classification (NCBI taxonomy): domain Eukaryota; kingdom Metazoa; phylum Chordata; class Appendicularia; order Copelata; family Oikopleuridae; genus Oikopleura; species Oikopleura albicans. The sequence continues at coordinate 284,777 of SCLG01000143.1, forward strand.
CGCCGAAAAACATCTTCACGGAGAGTCGCCGGTGGTGTACGGAGCAGGATTCAATTTTTTCATTTTTTTTTATTAAATTTTCAATATAATTTGACATTGTTATGTAATACAGCCGTTGTGTCGTAATGTTCACAATGCCTTTCTATATTCATTTTTTAAATACGGCTCAAAATTCCGAACCCTATCCCAGATTGCGTTTCTCGGGCGTGTCTTCCCCAGACAGCGCCTATTCCCGGTAAAAACTGTTGGATTGCCGGTTGGGGTACCATTGCGTATCAAGACATTTCGTCAAATGATTTGCTAGAAGCGGGTATCAATACTTTTTCGACCGATTATTGCCTAAAAAAGAGTAATTATAAAGTGTCGGATATAATGCCGGATGAATTATGCGCTGGTTTGCCAGATTTGGACGGTGACGGTTTGACTGATGGTCAGGTCGATACTTGCCAGGGTGATTCTGGAGGACCACTTATTTGTGATGTCAATCATGCAGTCTCGGTTTTCAATCTTAAAACTTAATCATACATAAATTGTGTATTACTTTATGTTTTACAGTATGGGGTAACATAAGGTGCTGCTCGCTTTCTCAAATCTTGTATAATACAATTTCTTATGGGTTTTAGAATTTCTTATAGGTTTAAAAGCTAGAAACGCCTAATTATACCTCATCATGTATGGTTCTGTACCAATTTGTACAAAATATCTGCCTAATAACTACGATACTTATTTTTATTGCGATTTTAAAACCAATGGTTCAGCCGTTTTAGTCGGTATCACATCTTGGGGTGGCAGTGGATGTGCCAAACGGGGTTTTCCAGGTGTTTATGGAAATGTTTATAAATATTTGAAATGGATCGGTCGCGTGATTGGCCGCGAATTGCCGGTCACCACAAACACAAATACAATAACAACTTCAACCAAAATCGACACGACGACCTCTACCACGACGTTTACAACAACGAAGCGAACAACAAAGTCTACAGCTAAATCGACTACAAAATTCACCACCAAACCAACAACTTCCTCCAAAACAATGAGCACAAAAGTATTTGCCGAGGAGCAGTTATCAAGAAGCGAACATTTAGACAATATTGGCAACATAAGTAAAGACCTTATTTTTATAACTCTGACTTTGTCAGACAGTTCATTTGCTTGTTAGTTGTACAGTTGGTGTGGTAACGAGTTGACACGTTACAACTTGACAGTTTGCAACGAAGTGACACTTTTCGGGAAAATGAGCAAAAGTGACGGATATAAGTGACATTTTGGAACGAGTTGACAGTTTTTGACAAAAAAAGTTGGAAATGAAAGTGTCAACTCGTTACCACACCAACTTTATTCCATTTACCATCTCAACGAAAAACTGGTAATTCTTTAATTACTTTTGATCAAAAAATAGTATCAAAAATTTCGGTGGAATTAATGTTAAAAAATAACGCAATCAAACCATCGAAAACGAAAAGAAGAAAATGATTATGATGGAAAATGAGAATGTTTAAACAAATTTTTTAATCAAATAGACCGATCAAAATATTTTTCAGGATCATGCGCTTCCATGGTACAAGTTACACGATCAGACCGATTTGATGGGATTTACGTACGATATGGAGGTTACGAAAACTTACCAGTCTACCGAAGTAAAAATAATGGAATTTGGATAGATCCGGAAAAGCTGGCTTGGACGGGTGGGTATTACTCGACATACCAAAAACGTGCTTATTCCAGTGGGGGCATGTTTAGCACGCTCAAAAATATGACTCATTATTGTCCAGAAAAAATTCCCCAATGGCGGGAATATAAGGACGCACGTTGGACTTCATATGACGAAAGCATCGTTCGGTTCAAATGGCTAACTGGTTAGTTTTTGACGTTCGTTTTTTCGGTTCATTTTCAAATGTAACTTAGGATATGCCAGAGAATCGATACGGTTTATATACCAAAAAAAAATCTACAGAAATGAAAAGTAAAATAGTACAAAAGCATAAATGTTTATCAAACTTTGTAATCTGATAACACAGTAAGTGATACAGTCACGGCCTTCATACTGTATATTTTGTGTTTTCGAAAAGCGTGCACAAGTTAGAAATCGCTCATCCTGGCACAAACAAAGACACAATATTAGGTTAAAAGCGCCGCCAGACGCTCCCAACGTAATTCTCCGCGTAACAAAAAAGGAAGAAATTGTTTTTTTCGCGTTGCTATGGTAACACAGCCAATCACAATTGGCCGCGTGAGACAATTAAGGTGTTACGCGGACAATTTCTTTCAGATTTTTAGTCTAATTGTACAAACATAATGATTTTAAATAGTGTACGGTACACAACCAAAACAATAAAGGTACACTGTGTACCTACAGGGTGTCCAACCTAGACTGTTACATTTTTGCTGTTGTTTAGGCAAAAATGTAACAGTCTAGGTTGGACACCCTGTATATTTTTTGGGTTTTTCACGTCTTATTAATCTGTTTTAGGATGCTGTGATACAATTCAAATAAACGGATCGTTGCGCTTAAATGGAATTTATAAACGAACATATGCCAACAAGTCAACAGTTTATTTCAACGCAAAAAATGCCTTTTGGGTTAATCCAGCAACACTGAGCTGGATTGGTGGAACAAGGAGCACTTACGAAGCCGGCACTTTATCAAAGGGAACACTATTCCGTCAAATTGAAGCAGTTTCCGAAACATGCCTTGAGCATGTGCCCAGCTGGCGGGAAGCCAACGTAGATTTTAAATGGACATCATACGGCGACAATAATGTAAAAATTTCCTGTCATAACATATGAAAATACATATGGATAAATAATATACTGAAAACGTATACTTATTAGTACATTGTGTATATTCTTGTGCGTCATTAGTCTTCACTGTATCTATTTTGCCAAAATAAGGCTCGGTTGCGCCAAATAAGGGTCGCTTTATTTCGAAAAAAATATAATTGTTCCAAATAAGGGTCGCTGACTTTAATATGTATTCTCATAAATGTGCATGCCCTTTTATGGAATTAATTTAAATTGTGATTAAACTTAAATTGTGATTAAATTTAGTTTCAAAATGGAAAAATCAAACATACAACGCAAGAAACATAATTCCAAATAGTAACAACAATAAAATCCACTGGTTCGCCAAACAAGGGTCAAGTCGCCTTTTAAGGGTTTCACAAGACGAAAACAATCCTTATTTGGCGACCCCCTATACCTACATCTAAATTAACAAGACCGCGCGCCTGTTTTAAACCTACAAGCGAAGTTTATTCGGTGACACTTTTTTGCTCACACCAATACCAGTTGTTCAGGTTACTTCAATTTTAACACAAGTTTGAGATTTTTAGTACGTACCTATCCGCTACGAACGCCCTTCTTATATCATATACATGTATAGAATGTATGTAAGAACCCGACTTTAGATGATAATTGTTATAAACTTAACTGAGGTAAACTCAGCATATAAAATTATTGACCGTCAAAACAGCATTAAAATTCTAAAATTCAAAGTTCAATTGATTTATCGATTATACATTTTGCTGCGAAATTCTAGTCATATTATTGATTTGATAAATTAATTGGTGACTTTTAACCTCACCTACTTCTCTCGTTCTCGGGCCAGGTCATACTTTAATTATAGTAAACGAAGTTGACAGAAAATAAGGAGGTGACATTTATCACGTTTTCGTATATTATTAGTTTTCCTGATGCGGACGATATTTGTCTTATAAATGGAATACTCATCGTTTGCGTAAACATCTCCGTCATATCAAATTGTGGTTAGTAAATTTGAATCATACCCCCGTTGTCTCTTGGAGAAAACTTTTTTGGAGAATTTGTTTTTCGGAGAATTGTTTCTTCCCTAACAAGTATGTGTACACATGCCCTATTATGTCATCTCATAATGCATTTATGATCCATGCAATGACAAATTTTATTTTGTCGTTATTAGCGGTTTTAACGCGGTTTTATGACTTGCTTTCATGGAAAATATATTAAGAAAATGATTTTCTTTCATTAGAAATATATTAGTGAAAATCTGAAGTAATTAAACATTGATGTTATAGGAACATATATATAATACCATTTGTACCAATTCAATATTCGGCTTACATGGTGAGTTAAAAAAGTTTATAAAAACGCAATAAATTGTTTTTTATAGACAGACTGACCAGTTATCTCAACAACTTTGTTGCTGAAAAACGGTTAATATAATTGAATTTTGTTAAGATAATTGGATAGGGCATTTGGTAAGATAATGGTAAATCCCGATATGTTTTGGTCCAAAAAGTGTTAAGATAAACCAATTGTGTGAAGATAACTGGTGTTAAGATAAGTGGTTAGGGGTATAGTCTATACCGTATAGACTAGAACCTGTATATCCTATTGAAGGTTAAGAGAGACACTCACTGATGATATTTCATGTACTTCAGTTTCCTTGGGGTGTATAAAATTAGGTACCATCAGTGAGAAACCACTTTTATCTTCCAGAGGATATATTGCAAATTTCAATTTCTTTGAAAAATTGTTAACATTCTAACATGTCATTTATAACCAAATTTGATGTTGTCTTAACAAATACTAAATTTAAAACTAATAAAGTAAACTAGTGTTATAAACTGAGATTAATAAAGTACACTATCTTTTCAACGTTAACTACCAAAAACAAACCCTTTGAATGCTAAACTGTCACATTAATCATCGAATAGGTGTATAATTTATATCTAACAGTATCGACATAAATTTGTCCCAAATAAACCTTATTAGGGGCGCTTATCCCATTACGGCCGTTTATCCCATTACGGCCGCTTTTTTCGAGAACCGAAAATAGCCGTAATGGGAGTAAGGACTGTATATGATACTCAGCGACAGATTTTCACTTGATCTTCTTGAAACTTTATTTTTCTTTGGTATTTTTTTGGTAGGCAAAAGAAGTTAATTTTCACCAAAAAAATATTTTATTAAGAAATTGGGCTTCTATTGTTAACGATTCCTCCCCGTTTTGTATAAATTAATATTTCATAACCAAAATACGTAGGTTGAATATGCGTTTATTATTTTTTTTTCTTTTGCTTTGCAAAATATGAACCCAATGTGGTTAAATTCGAGCCTTAAAAGGCAACTGACTATTTATAGTCACTTCGGCTAAGGAGAGTTAAGAAAGCAAGTTTAATAACGTACATCTAAAGTTTAATAATACACATGTAAAGTTTAGACGTAATATGTCATGCAAACATAACTTTGCAACAAACCGTCATACTTGGGTTAAGGGGCACAATAGTTTGTCAAGCATTTTGGGATTTTTTTTATAATTAACACAGAGTAGGTATTATATGCAGTAATTCTCTATAATACACTATAATGAGCAATAGTCCAAACCAGCATAAAAACGCAGGTTAATTAATCAAAGTTATTGCATGCGTTAGTTTAGCATATTTGACGTTATGTCATCCAACATTGACATTAATACCGATGATGACAGATCGTTCGCAAACTCTGAAACAACTTTCATTTAAGTTCAGAAAAAAATTGAACACCAGAGATCCATACAAACTTACAATGAAAAGTTTGCATCGGTGATAAAAAAAAATAGAGTAACAGAGGGCAAACAGAAATCGCTCGGAGTACCTAATAAATACGGTCCGAAATTCGGGCCCCGCATATTTTAGCCGTCAAATTTTTAGTTTTAAAACTAGAAATTGTGTCTCAAACCTATAAAGTACATTGATTTTATATAAATTTTTTCGTCTAACCCACAGTGGGTTACCCACTTTTATCAATCCTTCGAACATTCTCAAAAACGAAAACAAATTACGTAGAAAAAAGTGTTATGTTTTAAGGTAGCAAGCAGTGTTGGAAAAGTTGGCCAACGCTTCCAACACTGGTAGCAAGTTGTTCGTGAATTAATAATTTGTATACAGCCTCTTTTTTCGAGAACCAAGAACAGCCGTTATAGGAGTTAGAACTGTATTAATAATTTGATAAGGATTAATTGTCTGAATAGTGACATCCTGAAAAAAAGCGGGAAACCTAGGGCCACCTCATTTGAAAATAAGGAGACAAAATAACGCACTTAGAAAATAGTTTTTTTAGAAATCGGCAGAATTTCTTGTGAAATCGACAATAATTTATTGTTTTCGTTTTTTTCTATCACCGTTGAAACCTATTCAACATTCTCATGTTCGTTCTGAACGTATCTACGCACGCGATCAATGAGCGTTTTGGCCAAATTGACCCCAAGCTATCGCAGTTCTTTCCGTTGCTTCGAGCTGACTTTCACAGACCAAGAATTTTGGATGCAGCGTCGTGTTAAAACATATATTTCAGAAAGCTTCTCGGTTCTGCTCTAGTGACTTTCAGCCTAAATTAGCATTATGCATTACCGGTGAAATAATGTCAGTCATAAAGACCACATGCGTAAAACTGCCACTTGGGATACAAGGTACACGAGGTAACATGCTAAGCGATTTTATTTTAAGATTTTTGTAAGTAGGGCGACTTTTTTGAAAATTTTGGCGTAAAGTGTCCAAATTAACATAAGTTTCAAATTTTGTTTCAGATTTTGTCACATGAAATTTGTGTATTTCACCAATTTTTGATTCGCCTATGTTTAAAATATTTTGCGGAAGTATGCGGACTGTTAGGACTCCTAGCCGAGGAGTGCGAAAAACATCATTTGTATTACTTATTTGTGGCTAATTTCTAACCGGTTAAATTTTATGATGACCCTACCAAAATTAGGTTGTGTCGCTATAGATATATGTATATGTAAAATCCTACTCGATGTCTAAGAAATCGACTAAAAAAAAATTGGGCTGAAAATGGGTGTCCAGCGAGGAGGTTTCCCCACGTGACGTAGCTGTCTAGCGAGGACTTTTTGTGCGACGCAGCAGCGCGAGAGAGTCNAAGTACAAGATAGTTATCTTTTCAACGTTAACTACCGTCTTAAAAACCTAAAGAAATAAATTTAGCTACATTATTTTAATAAAGTATATTTATAATTTTTTAAGGTCAGAGGTTTCATAATCCGTTAGAAATTCTAAAATTGATTCACTAGTTTTATTGCAATGGTGAAATGTAGTTATGGTCAGATATGGCTAGAACGGACCACACTGCTTACGCGTTTGGTAGTGGATCATGATAGTTAAAAGGCTATCTAATAGGTTATCTCAGCACAAATATTTTTTTTCAACTAGACATACCAGTTCCGTACAGCTCATTTCAAATTTTTAACTCCACAAGCGAGCTCAAGACATTTTTGAGCTGGAGAGCCCAGTTCAGGACAGCTACTTAATTCTACCTAACCGACGATGCAGCATAACCCCCTTAGCCAAACTGACTATAAATAGGCAGTCCATGGAAATAATTCTCACTCAAAAAATAATTTAACGATTGACAAATTTTATTCGTTAGTTGCCATATCTGATTCCATTATCTAGATTATGGAAAGAAAATTTAACAAACTAATTTTTTTATTAACCTAACTTAGGACGACCGATGGGCCAATGAGTCGAAAATGCCCAGGAATTTTCCAAGTTTCTCTATTGAATGAAAATTTAGATAAATAATTGCTAATATGTATACAGTCCTTACTCCCATTACGGGCGCTCCCATTAGGACCCAAAGTATTTTCCGAAAAATATCGTAAAAAATTAGCAACAATTTTAATAAAATCAAAAACAAACCCTTTGAATGCTAAACTGTCACATAAATCATCGAATAGGTGTAAAATTTATATTTAACAGTATCGACATAAATTTGTCCCAAATAAACCTTATTAGGGGCGCTTATCCCATTACGGCCGTTTATCCCATTACGGCCGCTTTTTTCGAGAACCGAAAATAGCCGTAATGGGAGTAAGGACTGTATATGATACTCAGCGACAGATTTTCACTTGATCTTCTTGAAACTTTATTTTTCTTTGGTATTTTTTTGGTAGGCAAAAGAAGTTAATTTTCACCAAAAAAATATTTTATTAAGAAATTGGGCTTCTATTGTTAACGATTCCTCCCCGTTTTGTATAAATTAATATTTCATAACCAAAATACGTAGGTTGAATATGCGTTTATTATTTTTTTCTTCTGCTTTGCAAAATATGAACCCAATGTGGTTAAATTCGAGCCTTAAAAGGCAACTGACTATTTATAGTCACTTCGGCTAAGGAGAGTTAAGAAAGCAAGTTTAATAACGTACATCTAAAGTTTAATAATACACATGTAAAGTTTAGACGTAATATGTCATGCAAACATAACTTTGCAACAAACCGTCATACTTGGGTTAAGGGGCACAATAGTTTGTCAAGCATTTTGGGATTTTTTTTATAATTAACACAGAGNAATCCTACTCGATGTCTAAGAAATCGACTAAAAAAAAATTGGGCTGAAAATGGGTGTCCAGCGAGGAGGTTTCCCCACGTGACGTAGCTGTCTAGCGAGGACTTTTTGTGCGACGCAGCAGCGCGAGAGAGTCTCGGGCAAATCTTGTCAGTTTTCGGGTTCGGCCGAGAATAAAACTCAAGATAAAAAAAATCCGAATTGAGCACAAGTCCTTTTATTAGAGCTTAAATTTAGTAGTCTTTTTTAATAGAGTACAAATTTAGATTATGTAAATAAATAATATTTTATGATTACAATCGACGAATTTTTTTGAGTGTTTTATTCACAACAAGAATTCATAGCTTAAATACGTACAGTCCTTACTCCTTTTTCGGACGATCGCTCCATTTTCGTACACTTTTTTGGCCAAAATGAGGCCATTCTAATAGAAAAATGATCCTTTTTGTGACGATGCTCCTTTTTCGGACATTATTTTCGAGAACCGAAAACGTTCGAAAAAGTGTAAGGACTGTAGTTTTTAATTCTGAGATCTCATTCATGCCGTCATTTAAAAATAAAAAAAACTCTAATAGACAAATCAAACACAGTTTACGCGACATATAAATCCGCGTCTTATTTTCAGTTTTCGAACTCGGCTTAGAATAGAAACGTACGATAAAAAATCCCTATATATGGCTATGGCTATAGATATATGTATATGTATTTTGTCAGAACATTATAATTTATTTCATAGTTAAAACCTTCCTGTATGGAAGTATAACACGAAAGTAAACTAAAAAATATGATAGAGACTTCTAAGGTTCACCATAGGATGCGTCGGGGCCATTTACCATTTATCAAAAATACGGCAATTTGAGGTACTACTAAATTCCAGTCAAAGTACGCGTGAGCGATCCTAACCTTGCATGATTAAATTATCGCGGGTGGTGCAAACCTGCATCACCATCTTCTTGTGCGTTAAATCTCTAAAACGCGGAGATTAAGGCTATTGTGAATTTTTTTGGTTTTAACACAAAATAAAGTACCATTAATTCGGGAAGCAGAAAAATTTGGACTACAGAAACCAACGGTGAAAGTTTGCAAACGATTCTTCTGGAAGAGTATTTTTCCTGGTCGAAAGTGTAGGACCTTGACTTTCTAATACGTTAAAAATTGTGTTAATTTATTATTGCTGCTTATAAAGATTCCGAGTAAACATTCGAATAAAACATCTTGGTTTATTTTTTTGGAAGGTCAAACCTTACTTTTTGCCCTCAATAGTTGTTCGGTAAAGGGCGAGAACGCAAGTAGACAAAAATTTGAATGTGTTTACCGCTGGAGGGCGGTTAAATCGTATTCATACTTTGAGTTTTTTAGTGTTTTATTTATAAAAACAATTTCCTGGTGAAATACACGAGTTTACATTCGTCTCCAAACAATGATAATATTTATTTAACGCATGATGACTTTAGAGTGTTTGGTAGCCAAATCCACGCGGTGTCCCATGGGAATTGAGCTCCCAATTCATTAGCAAGATATGAAAGCCACATGACACTTATCTGTGTCTCTTTAGTGGATTGGGACACCCAGTGGATTTCGTTACAAAAGAGACTTACATTCATTATATTCCAATGCGCCCGTTAGATGATAGTTTATTTGAGGTAAATTATGAAATATCTTATTCTTGAACGTTACAGTTTTCTTGGTTTAACTCGTAAAGTCTTTTCCATTCCGGTGATTGACCGTCTAAAGCGGTCATAATATCAACAGGAGCTTCTTGTTTCCAAACAAGTTTCGGATCTCGCAACACTTTATTCATAAAACATTTTGCCTGAAGGTTACTACCGGGATTGCGTAAACAATTGTCCGAGCACCAGCTGTTTGGTGTTTGTAGATTAAATGAAATGGCCTGACCAATCATATGGTTTGGCTTGAACGTCGACGCAAAATCTATACCGTGATCTTTTCGGCGAAATGCGTGAGTCACCATAACCGTCACGGAGCAATCGATCGCATAATTATTAATGACATCCATGATGTTCTTAAAGCCAACGTCGATATGGATTGTAATGCCGTTATAGCCTATAAGTTGGGTTTACAATCAAAATTTATATAAATTATGTAGTACCATGGATTTTTTTGGGTCTACCATTGTCACGTTTTTCAATTGCGAACATTTCCCAAAAATGTATAGTATACCCGATGTACCTTTATCTCGGGAAAGCTTGGGGCTAAATTGAACCAAGATAATGGAAAATAGGGTCATATTACCAACATTAGAGTACATTGTGTAGGCGTATGGTTGAAATTTCGGAGGCGACGCTAATATAATGGAAAATAGGGATTACGTAACTAGAAAGTACTGCGATAATGGAAAATACGTAGGTGGAAAACTTTCGCCAAAATGAACCAAGATAATGGAAAATAGGTTCAAATTACCAAGATAAAGGTACACCATATAAAGGTACATCTGGTGTATAATAAGTTAAACCGTTTTCAGGTTTATCGTTGCTTATTATTCGTTTTTTTTCAGGTTTCACTATTTATCGCGCCCAAACCAGATTGTGCCCTTTAAACATACCTAGTATTCGAGAATTTGTGTATGAGATAAGGCGGCACTTGGATCCGGTTGGAATACAGCACAGTCTACTTCCGTCGCCGCCACACTCACTCGCACTGTAATATCCTTCGCAATAATTCGTCTCGTGAAGACATGCACCTCCCAAACTTTTGCATAAAGAGTCTTCCTTTTTGTATCCGCGCTCCACAGCTTGACACTTATTGCCGCAATCTTGGCAGCACTTGCGATTCTGATCATAATCACAAAATCCGTTGGAATATCCGGCTAAGTTTTGATGATAAAAAGACACATTTGTTTTTAACAATTTATGAGAAAATTAAACTATATCTTGGTGGTCTCGGTCACGAACTGATTTGAGTTTTTTAGATGAGCTTTATGAACTTAATTATTTTGGATCAATAGGGCCTATTTATTAAATAAATGCTATAGATGCTGTTATATAGAGCTGTTTGTAGCGAAATCTAGAATTTTTCGAAGGACTGTTTTTTTTACTTTTGAAAAATTCTAGATCCCAACATTTATGGATTTCATTTTTAGACTTTTTCGCACTAACTTTTACAATAAGGCCAAAACAGTTTTTTGATAAATAGGCCTAATGTGCTCAAAATAATTAAAGTCAGTAAGCTCAGCGAAGAAAAAATCCAATCAGTTCGAGACTTAGCCCACCTAAATATACCTAGATGGCATTATCTAGAATTTCATAATGAAAAAAAAAACTGAAAACACTGGCGTCTGTCAAAAAAAAATTCTCAAGACCCAAGATTGCAGCTTATCCGAAGTGCCATTTTATGTACTTGTTTCTAACTGAAAAATATTGCAGAAGTAAAATAATCTATGGATTCAGACCTGTTCTTTTAAAAATAGGTACTTTGGGAAGAGAATTATGTGAGTTTCTGCCACCAATTTCCTATACACTTGTGGTATCTCCAGTCGACACAATTGTCGCAGTCTTCATCGACCCTCTCTGGATCCAATCGAAACAAATTTTTCGAAAAATAAACCGCTCTTGCAACCACGTCCGACGAAAAATCATAATTTGGGATGTCATTAACATCACTATCGATATTTGGGGAGGGCACATTTCGACAGCCAACTTGATATGCCGAAATAGCACGTTGATCTAAAATGGGTCGTGAATGTTTGTACTCCGTTGATTTTCCTTTCAAGATTTTTTTGTCTTGAACTAATGTTTGATAAACCGGGAAATGTCATGACATCCGATTACCGGTTCTCATCCTTTTATAGCTCTAATTTCACGCAAAAATTGACCGTTTTTAATAATTCCAATAAATATATCAAACGCACCCCATCAATTTTGTTTTATAGGTTTTATAGGTTTATAGGTTTATTCGAATAACTAGACACAGTACCTTATCATATGGACCATATCTGTTTCCGTGTCGTCCCTATTATGCATTTTTCTCGCCAAAACTGTCCTTTAATTATTTTGGGCCAATAGAATCCATTTAATCGAAAAACAATTTTTCCAAGTTATAGAACCTAAAAAGTTAGTAAAAAATGTGAAAAATTGGAATTCTAAAAATGTATGTAGTGGGCTGTATAATTTGTTGAAGGTGTTAAAAATACCTTCTAAATAACCTTAAAAATAACCTTCAAATGACCTTCAAAAAATGACCGTCAAAACATGACCTTCAAAAAACGACCTTCAAAAAAATTCTAGAGCTGACTATATAGATTTTGAGAATTCTTTTTTCCACATTTTTCAAGTTCTATAATTTGGCCAAATTGTTTTTTGATTAAATCGGTTCTATTGGTCCAAAATAATTAAAGGACCGTTTTGGCGAGAAGAAAATTGATACAGTGCGTCCGAGTTGTCGAGTACCGCGCTTTTTCGAAATTACATGTTATGAAAGCTTAAAAACTAGACACCGTGGTACTCGACAACTCGGACGCACTGTAATAGGGATCAATCACACGGAAACAGATATGGCACTATCGGGGCGTCACAACGGTTAGAAACGGTGTATTGTTAGTGTCCTTACTTATATTACTAATGTCAATAAAACTTTGTCGTTCCGCGTCTTTGGTGGCCAAACAAACACATTCGGCCATTTTCATCAATCGGTTAACTCCCGCCTCAATACTGGCCGTTGAATTGGCACCAGCTTGTTGAACCGAAACCAAATTATCGATCTCATCTACCGGAACACGCATTATTCCGAAACACTTTTTATTCTTGCCACACACCGTAAACCCATACTCGTCCAAATCGCGGCCCACATTGGTCGCTTTTGAGATAATTGCCGATATAATGAAAGAATTCACACCATATTTTTGTGAAATCGATTGAATAACGACTTAATAAAAATTATTATTTTGGAAAACATATTCGTACCAGCAAAAAACCTCCCGAAAGGGCGCAGGCTGCGCCGCGTAGCGACTGTATCTTAAGATATAAGTGGACTTTACGATTTTGAAATTAATTATACCTATATCTTCTGTCGGTACTGAGATAAACGGACTTTAGCCTAAAGTCTTTAGGCCATTCTCGTACCATTTTAGCGCCAGTCTCAGCGCCGACAACCGTCGTTCAACGGGAATTTTATCACCTTTTAAAGGATAAAGAAGTTTCAAATGCTGTTGCGCAATGATTTCGGAACAACGTATGCATTTTTCATATCCATTTAAGTCGTCGGTCGGTGCCTTCAGAGGATTCTTGACATTCGGGTCTGATCCCATACAATCTGTTGCGCAGGAAAACGCTGAATAAATGAAAATTAAATTAAGGTATCACATAAATTAAAATTAAAATTTTACTGAATATTTCAATTCAATAGTTGCTTACTTATCTAGTGCCACTAGTTCCGCCACTAATGTCACTATTTACGGAAAATAGCGGGAATCCTTATGGGATGAGCCATTTTGAACAGTTGTGCAGTATTCACATTTGACTAAAAATTGACTAAAAAATTTCGGAACAAAAATACGTTGAAAAATGATCCGTATAATACGGAAAATTTTGAAAGTTTTCAAAAATAAATTTATCAGTTTGGAAATAGGCATATACAATACCGGTATAACAGGTAAATATTTATTACCCCTGCCAGTTACTTTAGAGCAACCACGTGTATTCAAGGTCATCGGATCCGCAGTTCGAAATATTTGTTGACAGTCGTATTCACCACAAACCGCTCTATCGTTCATTATCGACTGGATTAAATCTTTAATTTCCTCAAATTTTGTAATTTTCAAGTATTTGCCACCGGAAGCAATGGCGTCCAATTCTTTTCGATCGAGCTTTCCGATACCGATAGAAAAAACCGTCGCTTTTGTTTTGAGTTCAGCGGCCGCCGCAATTGTCTTTTCTGGCTCGAAATAGCCTGTCAAAACTGAATTTCTCTTTTTTGACACATTAATTTACGTTTTAATGGTCGAGGTTACAAGGTGCAATATATACTCGCGAGCAGTGTTGTAAATTTGACTCGATTTCGCGTTGAGTTGGCGTTGGGTTGTCGCAAATTCTGAAATTTGCGTTGGGTTTTCCACTAGCGTTGAACCCAACGCCAACCCAATGCCGTTGGGACCTTGGGGTATTTTTTGTCCCAACGCGCCCAAACGCCAACCAAACGCCGTTGGGGCGTTGGGGTATTTTCACAAAAATGACTCGCCCAACCCAATGACCCAACTCAGCACCGTTGGGGCGTTGAGGTATTTTAATAAAAAGGACTCGCACAACCCAACGACCCAACTCAAAGCAAATTTACAACACTCCTCGCGAGTACTCGGAGGTCTAACAATGAGCAGCCAAAGCAAATTTATGCGCGCACTTTTCTGCTGAAAGTATATAAAACTGCGCGCACGAAATTTCCCTATCTGATTCACCGGTGGAACGCACAGTATAAGGTTATTTCGCGTTGAAAATGAACCAGATAGATTCTTATTGAATTTCTCAAAATAATTTGAAATTAATTACGCTGAAATGCTTTTTAATCATGCGATGACGAAGACATCTTATTGTTTCGTTTCTGACCATTCACATAAATTTCATCCTTATTGATGCAAATTCATCCAAATTTCACCCAAGTTCAATTTTGTTTATTTAGGCATCTTTTAAATATTTAGCATGAGCCTGAAAACTACAATATTTTTAATTACCGCTTTTATAACCATGGAATGAACTTGGATATCAATTCGGATTAAAGGAACATTACCAAGTCCGCATGTGTCGAAATATACCCAAAAATCTAGAAATTATGAGCCTTTCATTAGATTTGATTTTTCAGCCAGTAGGGTATGGTACTGTTTTTCACCCATTGATATAATAAAGTCAAAATACATTTTTGATTCAGAATCCGAAATTACATATGATAGGGATTTTAAAAATTCAATTTGGACAGCCTAGCTCGGACGAACGGCCATCTGTGAAAACGAGGACGATTGTTCTGTTCAAATTTAAGCCACGAGATGTCCGAAGATCTTCCAGAGAGACCTGTTGTAAAGCAAAGGCGGTATCTGTTTTATCTCCGCCAATATATGGTGTGTTTCGCATCATTGAACCTATGTAACCTATCATTGTGTTAAAATACCGGTTTAAAATGAATTCATACCAAAAGCATATACCCCCGGCGCCTTTATCCTGCCAGTTTTTTCAAAAAAAATAATTAGTCTGGAAATTTTTGTAACACAATCCTGCATAATCGATTGAAAGTGTGTCTTTTTTGAACTGGCTCTCTTGAAAATTTATGAATCGTTCAGTCTGGTCCGAGCTGGAAAATCTACGAGCTGCCACGTGATTTCCATAGGGGCTATATAGTGGTTGGATAACTTGCTCGTTTAAGGGTTTCATTGTTTGAAGGCTTCAAGAATAAATGCGTCAATATAAGAGGACAAAAAAGTTTTCTGGGACTGTTTCAATTTCAAACTTTACTTATTTCTAGAACCCTGGCTCTATCCAATTTTGTCCAATGTTGTCGACGGTCATGACCCAATTGGAGCCTCCGACACTTCCGCTCGAGTCGATGAGAAATTCAATATCGAGATCATTAGTGGCGCAACGCTGTTGAGTTTCTTTCATTTCTTCCATCAAAATTGTTTGAAAAGACACCAGCTGATGATGCGTCAAATTATTCAAAAGTAATTCTTGCTCATTGGCATCGCGCGGAATCGTCGAGTCTTTGCTCATGTTGGAATTACCGTTCATAACATGCAAATTATAAAGTTTTTTTAATAAAGAGCGGTACAAAATGAATATACATGCGGACCCCGAACTACTTAGTATTAGGGCAAATTCTCAAAGACTTTGACCCTTACTGTAAGGGTCTGATATAAGTATTATTTGTTCGATTTTCTTTTCTCAAAGTAAGGACCAAATGACTAATATTTTTGGGTCTACACGTTGGACCCTTACTTTGAGCTCCTGTACACTGCAAAATAAATGTCATACTTGTCCATACGAAGTCAATAACAGTTAATAACATGCTATTAAGATTCAGTTTATGAATCGTTGAACTTTTGTCCTACTTTAAACAAAGAAAATTCGAGCTCATGCATAAAAAATTGAGGAATTTGACGTACTCAACAAATGTTTGTCGTTTTATAAAAATAAAGCATTTGAAAGAGTTTTTTGTAAATCCTATCACCGACGACCTGATGGCTAAAAACTCAAGTACAAGTACTCGACCTCGATTCCACTTTTCATCCTAAAAGTAAAGACCGCGTCAGTGAAGAGGATGACTTGCAGAAATGCACACTCGGATTCCGACCTGAGTTTTACCCGCAGGTTGGACACGGGTTGGAAAACTTTTTGAGCTCGGGTAAACTCGGGTAAAAAAGTTACCCGAGTTTTACCCGCGGGTTGGAATAGGGGCGGGTTGGGTAACCGTTT
>SCLG01000143.1:312077-364789 GCA_004367875.1 Oikopleura albicans
GACATTAAATGTCATTTTCTAAATTTTTATGGTTGAATTTATGGTTCAATTGTTATTTATATTTACAGACGGCAGACTACAGCTAGAGACGTGTATTCGACAACATAATGTTGCTGGAAGACGAAGAATTTTTTTTTAACATTCCAAACACAAACCACAGTATCAAATGTATGCCGCTCCAGTCAATTTGCCCTTGCAGGTTAATCACATTAACCTATTACCGGTAATAACGAGTTAACACGCACGATGGCAATAAAACACGAAATTTTCAACAACTTTGTATATTATTTTATAACAAGTGTTGCATAAGATAAATACGCAAATACAGAGGATGCGCCTGAACCGGCACGTCCTGAATATAAAAAATGAACTTTTCAGTCAATCGAAATCTAATAATATTGCATTCGAGCTTCGCTACCCTAAAAGAAGCTAGACAAAATAAAGACCAATAAATTGTTCCCGCGTAAACTCACAATTAGACTTTGTTAAATATTGTTACATAGCCTTTGCAATTACAATTTTTAACACCGTACGCTTTGTAGTTCTAACATAAAAATAAATAACTGAGCACTTTAAAAAACTAATGCTCTTGCTTGGGCGACTAATCCTGAGGCACACAGAAATTGGTTCCAGAGCTAGAAGGTGCAATTCCGATTTGAACTACAGTCCTTACTCCCATAAGGGACGCGCTGAACGGCGCTATTCCCTTGATGGACGTTAATCCCTTGGCGGACGTTTTTTGAGACACCGGAAACGTCCCTTATGGGAGCAGGACTCTAATCGGAATATTTATTTCCGATCCGGGGCCTATAGAAACAGTTCTAAAATTTTGCAGAATAGAAAGGTACGAAAAGTTTTCAAATATTACAGTAAAATATAAATAAAAAGAAACCTTGACGAGTAATCTACTCGCGACTAAATTAAATAATGATAGTGAATACTCTATCAACAATTGATCTATAAGGACCTAATTTATAAGTTGTATAAATTATAACAAAAGGTTTAAAAACAGGTTTATACAGATAAAAACCAACTTCCACGTTGAAAGTGTAAAATACCCAAATTGGGCCCAACCGCTTTAAAGACTTTGATATTGTCGCACGCGGTATCCGAGCTATTCATGGGGTAGCCAAGATATTGATAGGGTGGCTAAGATATTTGGCGATTTATGAGATAGCCCGGCTACGTAGTACAGTCGTGGGCGTCTTGAGTGCCGGGGATGCCTTGAGTGCTGCTGTTGTTGAAAATTCAAAAGGGCACTTCGGACTGTATTCCGAAAGAAGTGGATCAGTAAACCGTCTATGGAGTCTAGTTATACTTGATTTTGATAACATAACTGGCTAGGTGCTGTAGTTAATAATTATTTTGTAATGTGTAAAAATGTAATGAATGAGAAGAGAAGAGAAAGTTGAATCAAGGTATTTTTTATGAAATTTTGTTTTCTATCAAGGAAGGAACTCTAACGCTTATACTACGTTTTACAAATTGTTTACTGTTTTCGTATGGCTAAAAGCAGAGGTATTATCCTGGCGGAATTTTTTCTTGGCTTTACATATAATAAATGTACACTCAAAAAAATAATGCTAAAAGCAAAACATAGACTTGGCAAAAAATGAAATTTTATACGGTGCAAATTATATGGTGTTGACTTTCAAATGTTATCGTTTTAACGTTTGACTTAAGTCAATGAAACGGAAGCTTTATCAACGTCATGTTAACAGCGTTTTAACGAGCTAAACTGTAAAATTTATAATATCGTTTTTTGTAAAATTGATAAATGATATTATTTGAACAAATACTTTTATAGAAAAGTAGTGTTCTAGAATCAAATAATATTCTAGAATCCGGTCAAATCCTTGGTTTTGATAAACGACAATCTATAGAGTAGATTTTATAGCTAGATATTTTCGAATAAATAAAAATACGGACATACATAAATCAGTAAACTTACGTTTCCTACATTCTACGCCTAACATTTGACCACACCATAAATTTGAAACAAAAACCACACTTAATGTGCAAAAAAGGAAAGTGTGAAATTTTTGGCACCATACAATAAATAATTTCAATGTTGCCAACTAACTTAAAATATACTTTTTTCAAACCTAAAAACGCTTATTCCTAAGAATTCCTAGAAAAATCATTAAGCAAGCATGATCAAGATAATCGGTTTTTTTTTTGTTATTCCCACGTTAATTTCAAGAAATTGTAAGAATATATAATATTCCGGGGCACAGCCGGGTTTTGGCGAACACAGAAAAAAGCGAAAGCCTCTGTGTTCGCCCAAATCAGGTTGTGCCGTGTTCAGTCCCTTGAGTGCTGCCTGTCCTTTGAGTGACGTTTTTGTGCATGCTTGAGTGCGACACTAAAGGGACTGAGAACTGTAAACCCAAAATAGCTTCTCAGGTATTTCTTAAATATTTGAATAAAAAAACGTGGGCATTATCTTGAAAAAGGTAGAGAAAATAACCGCTTATCACTTTTTGGTACAAAACTGTGTACCAAAAAAGGTCCTACAACATGTCAGAGCGAGTGATGTCGTTTGAAGTCAGGCCAATTGATAATGACGGGCGGCCCTTCATCACAAGAAGAAAGATAAATGGATAGTGATTTGAACTTGACATCATTTTGGCACAAAAGAAACAAAAAAAAAGTAAAATATAAAATAAAAACGGATGCAAATTGGAGTCTGCTAAATTGACACAGTTTGTAATGGTGCCAAATACAAACTGAACAACATATATTATGAGGATAGTACTAACGATAAAAAGGACAATTGGTCGAAATTTTTCGAAAATAGCGTTCCTAGTGGGTGAAGTGTCCATTTATGGACGTTTTCGAGACATTTTTTGCATAAAAAGCGTCCCTAACTGGACTCAGGACTACGCATAGTTTTTAAATCGAGTAAAACGTTATTAAGTTTATACTTTACACTAATTCAGACGTTGCGGCAATTCCAATACACCTAAATTGTGAAAAAAGACAGTTTGGATATGCCATATTTCGAAATATCTTAAGCTTTAAAAAACTGACCCCCCCCCAAAAATGAATGAACTCAAAAACGCTTAATATAAATATTGTTTAACTAATTATGTTTAAGATGGCGCAAACAATTCATACTTGACAAAATAAAAACGTCCAGATGTCAGTGGTTAAGTGAATTTGAAGCAAACACTTCACCCAAAAACTTCAGCTACACATTCCAATGTTAAAAAATTAAATACAGTATACCCTCAGAGTGATATACGTTGCATGCTGGAAAATTCTAGAAATACTTCTGGAAGTCTAATATCATTTTTTAAGGACCGGTCAGTTATCTTGTTTACAAACTGCTTTTTGGGGAAATTGGGTCTAGTGATTTTTGGGTTTAGTTTGTACACAACATGACTGACCTGTCCTTAATGCGTTCAATGTGTGATACAATGGGTCTCAACTGATTTTATTTTTCGACTAATAATACCTTATTCGTTTTTCACCATAGAAATGTCGGTGTTAATCGAATTTTAGCAAATTTATGGGTGCTGTTTCTAGACGTTTTTATTTTTCTAATATTTTTGTAACAAATTTATTTAAACCTTAAGGACGTTGGTGACCTTAAGGCGAGTTATCTAAATAACCGGACAAATGTCCTTATTTAAACATAACATTCCATAGAGTTTGTTTCGAGAATTCTTATACAAAATTATATCTAATAAGAAATTATCGAAAAAATCGTTGTAAATAATAACCCTACAAAATCATAAACCTAAAAAATATGCGAAAAATAGCAGTTTTAAACAAAACTGCGTATACTTTGATTTCTGATCTTCGTGAACATCTTATAAATTGAAAGTGAATTGTGCAGTCAGTATCCTAGCATCTACACGCTAGATCTGTTGTTTTCTCTTTTCATCATGCTTGCTGTCGGTTGCTCATTTGTATACTCGGCAAATTGTTTTTTTTTTTGTTTGTTTTTTTTCAGTGGCTTTTTTTCAACGGATCCGTAATTTTGGAACGTGTCGCAAAATCACATAGTCATCGTCTAAACAAATATGTTAAAATACTTTTAAATGAACCTTAATATAACGTCTATTACAAATGAAAGCGCGCCGTGTTTTTGACCCAATTCGATCGGCAACAGGCCTTATTGGGGATAAAATACAAACAAAATCAAAATAATAGACAAAAAATATTTGAACTCGAAAAGTGTGACACTGCCTAGAGTACCGGTGATACCTTTAGTGTAGTACTTTAGTACGTAAGTAATTCATCTTTGTATGCCGGTCCTAATCGATAAAAAAAAACGCAAAAAGTTCATTTTATTTCTAAAAGTTCTTCAGAGAGTTTTTGAACATTACTAGATTATATAGTAGAGCCTATTATGGTAAACTTCAAAAGATTTAGAACTTACCAGCAAAATTTAAACGTTAAAAACTAGCCGTTGTTTAGAATTAGAACTTCGCAAATCGATCACGCCGAAAATGAACAAAAGTGATACTCCAAGGATTGTCCGTAGGACAAGTCTTATTGAAACTCAAAACATATAGCCAGGGTGTCGTTGGTCTATTTATATTTCTTATCATTGAACCTTTTTTAGTAACAGGGAGGTTTGGTTATAAGGTCCGACCAAAAAAACTGACTTGCCATTTTAATTATATTCATTATTCATCATATAATAACGGGTTTAATCCGTCAACCTTCTGTATTCGTATGAACGCTAGACCCAAATGGGCAAGTTTTATTATTTTCAAATAGCGTTTACAAATATCTATCAGTATGAGCTATGATTTTTAACATTTGGATTAAACTTTGAAAATTAGGACGGCCCATTTGGGTCTTAAGTTTGTAGACTATAAGTTATATAGTCTATAAGTCTATAACTATAAATTATAGTTTAAAAACCGATAAAAATGATTTTATTTGTTTTGGCTATCCAGTAAACATACGGAAAGAATCTATTTTTCGAAAAGGAACTTTTTAGGAGCTAACAAATAGTATGACGCTTATAATACGTTATTTTTAGTACTAGTATGATACTGTTAACTATGGCCTCCGGTAATTATTCGAATTACCGTAGTCTCGTGTTCGTGCGAGGCCGGTAGTTTATTAGATTGCTTAATTCAAAATGTTGGCCGAAATAAACCTTACGATATGCGATATATCTGACCACAATTTACTTTAAAAATATGTTTATTATTTTAAAAATATTTTGAAGAGAGCAAGGTACTGAATACCGCATTCAGTACTTTACTCACTTCAAAATATTTTTTTAAATGATAAAAATATTTTTAAGTCCACAGTTCACAGATAAATACATTCACGAATGTGTTATAACATATATCTCTACATATTTATCACATGTGAAATTCATTTTCATTTAATTTGCATGTAGTATTCAATTGCTTTTCGTAGTCTAGGTTATTAATTTCTATCTGGCCATCGTTGTCTATATTGATGGCTTGGAGCAATGTCAGACATAATTACAGTTAGTGTGCGATAATAAGCACACCCACTGGTCAAATTGAAATAAAAAAAAAAGATGAAAAAAAAATCAAATGAAACGAAACATTTTTATATACTACATGCGGCACGAATGGCACCCTGTCCCCGAATTGTACATTTTCAAACGCGAATTGTGAACGATGGGGAGCATTTCACGTTAACTTTTTTTCTTATTCGTTAATTCGAAAAGTTAATTGAATCTTTATAAAAATTGGTATACTCAATTTCGACTGTGTCAAAAATAGAAACTCGAGTTCATAGTTTTGTAATTAGCTTATGCGGCATTTTTTGTGTAAATATTTTCAAGTTAGATGATTGGAAATGATTTGTTCAAATGCATAAAGTGCATTTGACATAATACATAACAATGGCACCAGCTGTGTTTGGAATTCAATATTTTCCGGTAAAAAAAAGATATAATATTTTATCGGCTACAATGAATCTTATTAAGCCACAAACTTCAAAATGATGAGTATAATATAAACAACTTGCCACTTTAAATTCGCTTCCTGAGATATATTTAGTTAGTGTCTGTTCCAAATTCGACAAAATCGGGGAAAACTAACATATCAATTAAATCATTAGTAATAGAATATCGAGTTTTCCCCGATATTGTCGAATTCGTAACCTCGAATTTGATATAGTATACCGGATGCTGGACTAATAATTTTCAGCATGGAACCTCATTTTTATATCATGCAGTAACATTAGCCGCTTTTGACCAGACAAAAATTCAAAGAATGGCCTGAAAAGGCCTAAATATCCTACATGAGATGCATGTATTTTCATGGTTTTCAAACTATTTCCATAATATCTTCGCGAATATTACAATTTTACCAATTTATCCGTGTTATGATATAATATGGACATATAATATGGAAATTTTTACAAAACATGCATGAATTTTAGAAACATTTATAAACCTGGGTGGTCAAAGAATTAGGTCAAGTACCTAAATTCAGTCAAACAAAAAGGGTGAGGTAAGTTGTTGACCGAATTTAGGAGACCAATGAAATAATTACTTTGACCTAATTATTCCATTGGGTTTGAAAATGTTTTTTCCCTTCTGTCTAAACTTTTAGTGATGCCGCTGCTGGCCACTTGTATTTTGTACAATATGCACAGAAACTAAACGGTGAAGGATTCCTCCACCAAAATCTACCTCTTTTATATACGTTTTTAGATCTGGACCCCTTAATAGTTTTAAATTTAAACAAATAGACTGGATTACCAAACTACAATCCACTATTTAATTATGTGTCGAACGGTAAAATTACAAAAACTTATATTTTTGGCCAAAAGGGAGCCCGTTTTAGCACCAAACGTATTACGAAATTATAATGAAAAATAAGCAAAAACAAATATATATTCTCCATTGGATGGCCCGGAAATCCCTGGCCCAAAAACCCTTTGGGGTACCAGAAATTCTGGTGTAGAATAACAAAAATATTTTCATAAAAGTTCTAATTTTTGCTATAAATTATAGCTTATAATCTGAAGTGTCCCAACAATAATAAACGATAATTTATGGACCGTCCAAAATTGGAAAGCTTCATAACGTCGACACGTGGAAGAAACGAATTTATTTTGAAAACATTGAATGCATGATGTGTTCAATGATGGTGTGATTTGATGTGGGCGGTTTGGAATGTGGAAAATGTGCTGAGTCTCTTCAGCCTACTTGTTAAGATTTTGCGTCTGACTCCAGCGCCAGGTCAACCGCAACCAATGACAAACTATTTTGTGCAAATAAGGGCCCGGGGCTACCCCCTTACCGTAAAACCGAGATTGCGAAATAATATGGACTCTTAGCAAAAGGTTATATTCTGATTTGATTAGAATCTCGCGTTCCTCAAATTAAGTTATAATAAACTATTTCGATAATTGCGAGAAATGCCAATCTTCGGTGCACCGCGGTGATGGTATTCTTGATTGATCAAACACACTTTTATCAAATTTGATAACATTGTACGGTCTGTGAAGAAACCAGCAGAACCATATGTCTCAGCATAAACAAATCTACAACACGTCCCATTTACCATTTATGTTATCTAGTTCCCGGCGATACCCCGATTTGAATAAGTGTGTAGTATATACACTGTATACTACAAAGAAAATAACATATGACTCCTATGATATGAGGAATACAAAACATTTTGCTAAGAGTCCATATTATTTCGCAATCCCAGTTTTTACGGTAAGGGGCAGCCCGGCCCTTATTTTCACAAAACAGTTTGTCATTAGTTGCGGTTGACCTGGCACGGGAGTCAGACGCAAAATAGGCGTTTTCGACTACTGTGGTAAAACATTTGAAAAGAAACAGCAGTCCCATTGTATTAACAAATGAAATATTTTGATTTTGTTTGTATTTTCTGTTGTCTGTGTTTTATAAGGTGGTGGTCGTGCACCGCTCATTGAAATCTAAATAAATGTTCGATTGTTTACCTGTCAACTGTTGGTGTCAGATTTATTTGAATCCGAGCCTTCGTCTTTTATTTCACTATCGTCGAAGCTTTCTTCATAAATCGAGGTCGAGGTGGAGCTGGTTGACGAGGAAACCGAGGAGCGGAAGTTGTTCGACCTCGCCGGACGCCAAAAATACGAATTTTCAAAGGAACTCTCTTCGTCTAACGGCAGCCACTCGAGCGTCTGATAGGGCGTTTTTTCCGTTGGCTTGTCTGTTAGGATGTCGAAATTCCAACGTTGACGAGCCCTGCGATGTTCTGTAGTAAACGTTTCCTCACAAAGGTCAGAAACTATTTGTGGGGCTTTTTTAAGTTATTGAGACGAATAATAGCTTTTATTGGCCCTACGAATGGGTGGTTTGTCCGCAGTACCCAAAGTGATGCGTATTAAAAAAAAAATTGACAGTCCGTCGAGTGACCAAGTTTTTTGCCGGATAGACCCGCAGAGCGTGGGCAGTTTGGCCGTTTTTTTTTTGAAATAGTCCGACCATTGCGCAAAGTGGCCGGATAACCGGCAAATGGAGTAATTATTATTTTTATTTTTTTGCACTTGGACACATTCATGAAACCTTTTAGAACCATACGTATAGAATACGGTAAAATAAAAAAAATGATGTTTATTTTTAAGGATGCGCCATACCGTAAATCGACCGTACCGTCCTTAAATGATTATATTTCCCAGCAGGCAGTTTAAAAGATAAGACAAATTAAATTATCACAAACATTTTCAAATGACCTTATAATCAGACATACAATTAAGCAGTCATTTATAAAGTCACAGATTTTCAATAAACAAGTCTATAAGTTATAGACTATAACCATAAAATGACATATTATCACAAACAAAAACTTATCGCCGCAGTTATTTGTTCAAAACTTTTTACTCCGGAAGACTAAAACATCCTCCTTTAATCCTAAAATCTATAAATAGATTATAGTTAGTCCTTCTATAATACCAAATTGGCCAAAATATTGAGCGGCCGAGTTTCAACATTATTTCACCTTCAAGTTTTTAACACATTTTGTCAAAAAAAAAACTGATTTCAATAAAACTCATCAACATGAAACCTTTTTTGAAGAAGACCCAAAAGCGAAAAACTATTATCATAATTGTTATATTGCTTCAATAATTTAAACGGAAAACGCAAAGAAATTAGTTATATATTTTTATCACCTTTCGTGACCAGAATAAGGTATTCCGAACCGCGTAAAACTCCCTGTGCAAATTATATTGGCCATTTCGACGTTTACCTACGCAAAACGTGACCAATACGTCGCAAAAATCATGGAGTATACGTTCCAAATATGAATAAAAAATAATCTCAACTACGAATGTCAATCGATACGTTTGTTTCAATTTTATAAACTTAAATTTAAAGAAACTCACATCGATTTTGACGTTTTCCGGTAATAAATTACGTCATCTACTTATTACTAAATAAAACGTATTGTTGATTCTGGGGTAAACGTTCACGAGGTGAAAACAAAGAAAAAAAAGTGCTGCGGTAGGAATTTTAACCCGGTTGCGACATTAAATGACGGTGGAGTGTGTGCTTTTGTCAATTTTAATCACAAACCATAATTAAAACGTAATCTAATAAAAAATGCCGCTCAATAAAGATTATATGTTATTTTGGCCATATCACGAAAACCAAAAAACAAACATAATGTTTTACACGTCTAAAATTTAATTTATTTACTTAAACCATTTAAACTTTTTATGGTACGCTTAGCAACCAAAACGCTTTGAAGAAAAAAATTAGTGTACCGCGAGATTAAAACTCAAATGACGATTTCTTCTAGAACCCTCCAAAAATTTTCGCCCATTTTTGGCCAATAAACGCCGGTTGAATCTCGAATTGTTAATAATCATGGACAAAAAAGTTAGAAAAATATACGTAAGTTTTCAAAACAAACGTCGAGAATATAAATTATAAACATCATAGACACAAAAACATAGACATAACAAATTCGTAAACCATATGATTGTTTGCTTTTATGTTTTCGAGAATATTGTTGTTTTTTCGACATTTTTTTTTATGTTTTGTTACCAAATTTTCGTCGGGCAATGAATAACAATTTGTAACCGGTGAGTCTCAATTTGTAAGCGTTGAGCGGTTCAACTTGAGCTCCAACGCTTGTCACCATAATTTTCTCTGAAAGCATAATTGAAAGCATAATTTATTTAAATAATATTGAGATCTTTATACCTTAGTCCCAAAATTAGGTCAAAGGCATAAAAAATCATGAAAATCATGAAAAATCACAAACAAAAAAATGATAAAAGGCAAAAAAATCATGAAAATCATGATAAAATTCACAATAAATAAAATCCAAAACATGAAAACGCCAAAAATCATTAAACATAACGAAAAAACTCCGAAAAATAAGGAAAAAAATCTAAAAATATCAATTCGGTACATTTTTCCATAAATTCAGTTTTTTTCCTGCTCGCAACGAATAATTTTCATATTTACATGAACAAGGCCGTGCTCGCGTTTCAGTCACCAGTTAAAACCTACTGTGCCATTATTGTGCATTTTTTTTTTGTTTCTCTATTAAAAAATTCGTTCTCTAAAATTTAGAGTCTAAATGCAAAAGCCCCGTGCCGTCACAGTTTCCGAATAATGAATCTTCATTGGGTTCGCCAAATACATTATGAACTTCGTAAGCGGCATCTCCGTAAGTGCAGTCGTTATTCGTTGAACTCATTTGGTATCTGAATAAAAAAATTAATTTTTTTCTTTCTTTCTTCTCTCCGTAAAATCGACAATTTTTTTTTTTTGTGTTCTAGAAATATCCACCTTTTTAGAGGTTCCACCGGTTACAGAATAAAAAAGGAGGAAAAAAAATATCACAAAAATATATATTTTTTTATAAAAAAAAAGTGTAAGACAGGTTCTGTCTGTGTGGCTTTACTGAAAAATAAAGAGAAAAGCAATGGAAAATCCGCGAGCGGCGATTGGCCACGGTGACAAGTCTAATTTTCATGTGAACTACACACTGAAGCGGGGCTGCCGCCTACGCCTTTTTTTCATTTTCGAAAACAACTATTGCTTAATATTTTTGACCTCGATCGGATACATAACAACATGCGCTGACAACGTTTCATTTTTTTGTGTTTAGATTGAAAAAAAGAATAGTGATAGCAACGCCTGTAAAATGACACATAGCGAAAAAAAGTATTTATATTTTGTGTGAGTAATTTATAAAATGGTCTCGATAATATTATTTAAATAACACGAAAAGCGGGGCCTTTTTGCATGTGAGCTAGAAAACATTGGTTTTATTTGGGTCCCATGATGATAACGGGCGCAAAACCAGAACTGCCCTTTGCGACTAGGTTTCTGTACTGGGAATCCTAGTCTGAGATACCGTAGTACACTGCTTTAAACTGATTTTTTTTAAATAATAATTCTAAGTAATTTTGTTTTAATTACAAAAACTAAGGACACAAAAATAAAAAAAATTGTACGTACAGGGGGAGGGCTTGATAAGGGACGGTTCGCGAATTTCAAAAAGCGTCCCTTATTTAGCACATGTCCCTTAAACTGGTACACCCAGGTTTTTTGTCTGATAGTCCCGTATTTAGCACCTTTTACAATTTTACCAAAAAACGTCCCGTATTTGGCACTTTTTGTCCCTTATTTGGGCCATTTTTTTATTTTGGCAAACAAGTGTCCCTTAAAAAGCACAACCGTCCCTTAAATAGCACAAGCCTCCCTTATCACGCCGTCCCCTGTGAACTGTTTTTAACTGATTTTTTTTTAATAATTATTCTAAATAATTTTTTTTAATTACAAAAACTAACGAAAAAAAAATTACAAGAATAACAACAGAAAGCGGGAAAATTATAAATCAGTAATTACAAGTGGTCAGATCATATACACTGGGTAACCCATAAACCGGCAGTTTGCCGTTAACCGGCAGTTTTTCGCTCGATAATTGTCCAGTAAAAACGCCCACGCATGAACTCAATAACCAGTGTATTTGATATTAACCGCCAGGTTTTCAAAAAATTGTTGGTCCCAATTAATGATTTACCCTATGTATAGCTCAAAGAACTCATCTTGACCTTATAGCGATCAAAAAGACGAATGTTACAAATAAATTACGTAAAACGTCTTCCGCTTATGCATGTCCCCATTAACCGGCAGGTTTTCAAAATTTTTTTGATGCCGGTTGATGGGTTACCCTGTCACAGTCCCTGTGTACATGTTATACATGCAGTCATAAAGTTATGACTCTAAGTTATGAGGAACCGGTTAGCTCGGAGGGCTCTAAATTTTGTTCTACACACATATTCTCGGGTATATTCTAACATCAAAAAAAATAAAGTCGTGCAGGCTACTAATTCTTATACCATATATTCAAGATGACCATCCGAGTTAGGAGTCCTTAATTATAACTCATAAATTATGAGTCATAATATTAAAAAATATTGCGAAATGGGGGGGGGGCGCTTTGCACGTGAGTTAGAAAACAATAGTTTTATTTGGGTCCCATGATCATAACGGGTGCAAAACCTGCTATTCGCGGTTAGGTTTCTGTACTAGGAATCCTAGACTCGCATACAGTATTTTAANTAATAATTCTAAGTATTTTTTTAATTACAAAAACTAAGGACACAAAAATAAAAATTTTACCTACACTGTTTTTTAACTGATTTTTTTTTAATTATTCTAAATAAATTGTTTAAAAAAAAACTAACGAAACAAAAAAATACAAAAATTACAAAAAAAAAAATGAAAAATTATAAATCAGTAATTACAAGTGGTCAGATCATATACACAGGGTAACCCATAAACCGGCAGTTTTTTGCTCGATAATTTTCCAGTAAAAAACGCCCACGCATGAACTCAATAACCAGTGGATTTGCTATTAACCGACAGGTTTTCAAAAATTTGTTGGTCCCAATTAATGATTTACCTTGTGTATAGCCCAAAGAACCCATCCTGACCTTATAGCGATCAAAATGACGAATGTTACAAATAAATTACAAATAAACGTCTTCCGCCTACGCATGTCCCCATTAACCGGCATGTTTTCAATTTTTTTTTTGGTGCCGGTTAATGGGTTACCCTGTGTACATGTTATACATGTAGTCATAAAGTGGTGCGTCATAACTTATGACTCATAACCGGTTAGCTCGTAACCGGTTAGCTCGGAGGGCTCTAAATTTTGTTCTACACACAAATTATCGGGTATATTCTAACATCAAGAAAAAAATAAAGTCGTGCAGGCTACTAATTCTTATACCATATATTCAAGCTGATCATCCGAGTTAGGAGTCTTTAATTATAACTCATAAATTATGAGTCATAATATTAAAAAATATTGCGAAATGGGGGGGGGCGCTTTGCACGTGAGTTACAAAACAATAGTTTTATTTGGGTCCCATGATCATAACGGGTGTAAAACCGAAACTGCTCTTCGCGGTTAGGTTTCTGTACTAGGAATCGTAGACTCGCATACAGTATTTTAAACTATTTTTTATCATAATTATAAGTATGTAGACCAAGTATCTAATTTTTGCGGCTTTGTTATTTCAAAAACATATTTTGATTTATGTTTTTACGACATGTCAAACATTTTGACCTAGTATGAAGCAAGAATTATCAATTCTGGAGGAAAACGTGTCGAAAAATATAATTTTCATTTTATCAATCACAATTTGTGAGTCACAAGAATTGATTGGACGTAATTATGTATAAGTGATAAAAACGTCGAAACGTTATTCCAAATTATAATTAATTAACTGCTATTTTTGTTTTTGAGTTTCAGTAAGGAATTTTGATACCGTCTAAATCAGCCTTTTTCGAAATAGTAATGTTAGTCTTAGCCTTTGGACTAATTTGCCGAAAAGTTCCCCGAAAGTTGACGAGGAAGATTGTCCGCGCGAACGGTTATTTATCTCCTTCTGTTATTGATTTTCTACACTTACAATTGGTAGCGGACAAATAGTAGTTTTTCTTGTGAATGAAATCTCTGTTTATTTTTTTTTTGGTAAATCAAGTGAATATAGTTAGACTGAAGCATGTACGAAAAATCTTCTGAGACGGCGCTACAGGAATTTAGAGTCGACATAGAAAACGGAAATGATTATTCTATATTAACTCCCGAGGGAATTATTTACTGGCGCACGAATTCGAAAAATGCAAGTGCCTTTTTTCGAGACTTACCAAAAATAAAAATCGGAAATTTTTTTACAGAATAGGGGCATTTTTTCGACATGTCATTTGCATATAAATTCTTCCGAAACTGTCTCCTGTTAGGAGATATGTTCATGCCGACAATAAATTTCTCTATTGCCGAGAAATGTAAGACATAATGAAAATCCACTGATATCTTTAAATGTTTAGTTATAACGTATGTTTGCGTTCTCTATCAATATCAATAAATAACATTCGGAAACGATTAAAGCGGGATAGAAAATCATGTCGGATGGTGCGCGCGCTGATTCGAGACAGTGTCCTGTAGCCAATGGGGAGAAAGCAGAATTAGAATAACGCTAATCAGCACGCGGAAACTCGGTTCTATTTATTATATCGTTGTGATCGTGTTCGAGTGTTAAGGTAGAACACGAATATACCGACAGTTTATCTCTACCGGACCCTAACAGTCTTTGAATATCCTTATTCCACTCCTTGTAGACTTTCATCGCCTCTACCTCATTTCTTCATTTTTCTGAGTGGTAACGGTGGCGCGCAAGCTCTCCGAGCCGCCCGGGCCGCGAAACTCGAGCAGACGACAAAAAAACAAAAAAACTATTTTTTGTCATTTTTTTTCTATCGATCGATTTCTTTTATCCATTGTTCTGAAGCCGCCTATATTTATCTAACCCTAATATTTTACNTTCAAGTTAATCTGGGGGATCGGTGGTGCTACTTATGACAACTTTGATACAGCCATGTTAAAGTACAAGCTTTGCTCTCTCAGCAACAGAATAAAATAATGTAATCGTACTTGTGGAACGGTTTTTATAGCGTTTTCCCC
This sequence comes from Oikopleura albicans, assembly GCA_004367875.1. NCBI lineage: Eukaryota > Metazoa > Chordata > Appendicularia > Copelata > Oikopleuridae > Oikopleura > Oikopleura albicans. The sequence goes on from SCLG01000143.1 coordinate 327,020, forward strand.
GAACGTAAAGTTTGTAAACAACATGACTGACCGGTCCTTAAGGTAGAACACGAATATACCGACAGTTTATCTCTACCGGACCCTAACAGTCTTTGAATATAGATTAATATAGAAAAATATAACCTATTGGCTATGTAGAAAAGCATATTTAAAAAAAATAGGTGCAACCAATAAACTATAAGTTATAATTTATAACCTATAGATCCGTGTTCTAAGGTATCGAGTTGGTCTATTTACCAAATTGGTATTATATATTATATATTTGTTTTCATTTGCAACCCAAACAGATCATATAGGGCTAATGATACAATTATTTGGTCGTTATAACTGAAAATACGTTCCATTTTTTGCGTCGTATTATTATTTCAAACAATTTGTGTTTAGTGTGCAAAAAATCTATATGACATATAAAACATGATTTTATAATTAGATTATTGCGCAACTTCAATAACATGCAAACTTCGAAAATAACAAAAACGCCGGCTAATTTGGTGAAACTCTAAGAGTAGAGAACCACAGGATGTATAGTTTTCGACATCAGGAACATAATGTTTAACAGCGGACGGTTTTTGTTCGAAAACCTTTTTCAGGTGACGGTGAAAATAGGGCCTTCATTTTTATTGGAGTTTTTCTGAAAGCAATATTATTCATTTGTTCGCGTATTAATTACATAATAGCCTATTATTAATAGGTGTATGATGTAAGGTTTAACCTATTATTAATAGGTGTATGATGTATCAAGATTTATGATCTAACCTACGCCTTTTTATTCCCATCAATCATGTACCACCTCTTCCACAGACTTTTTAAATGATCCACAAAAATCAATCATTTGACGTGGTATCCCTGGTTAAGTATAGCATAATATTAATATAATTTAGTATTTCATATTCATAAAATAATAACTTGTTATAATTTGATAAATTTTTACGCACCACATTATGACTCTTTATAAGATTTACGATTTGGAACTACTTTTTTTTTCGTATTTTTTGTTATTTTTTGGTAAAAATGCATTAACAGTCTGATTTAGTCGTGACCTTTTTACCTACTCTACCCTTAATTACATTTTAATTAACTGTGACTGCGCCGTATAACATCAATGTCGTCAAATATGGTTCGATGTTTGAAAATAACCTGAACCATATTTGACGACGTATTGATTAGAATTAGGCAACAATTTGCACGGGTTGATAATGTGAACAAAATATTGAGGTTAATTGTGAGTCATAATTGCTGTTGACGCGTAGAAAGTCTTTCTTTTTGCGTAGGTTGAAAATTTCTACCAGTTCTATATGGGACATTTTTACTAAATCTGCTACTGTGAATATAGAAGTTCACAAAAACTCTTCGACCAATTGCCCGTTACTCAAAAATTCCTTCAATTTTTTATATCACGTAATTTTTATTGTATCGGTGGTAGGGACTGTAAACTAGTTATTTAATACCGAACCGGCGCTTACTTGCCCCCTACTTCAAAATTATGTTGTCTGAACTTGGCCCAAATCCCATATAACTCGTGATATAATGCCGATGTGTTTTAAGGTGATTTGACCCACTGTTGCCCCCAGATTGTTGACACAACAGAGGCCATGTGGAGGGCGTTAGCGGTTGTTATCATTGTCTATTTTTTTACTCTATGCTGCAAATCTAAAATCTGCATGTAGAAGCATCTTAAGGTAGAGGCTTAACGAGACGCGAGATCTAGCCTCTTATCTATGTTAAGATGTGAAGCCTTTTGGGGAAACCCGCAGCCGCTCTGTACGATTTACGTGTCTACTAACCGCGCGTTGACCTTTTGCTGCCCGCAATTGCTCATAAAGTCATTTTAAGTTTCGTTCGGGATTTTATGAAAATCCCACAGGTTACTTTATGTTTTTTATGGCACAGTTTTCATTCGTAACATTCTCGTCATTTAAATTCGTAGTGAAGTTTTAAAGAAAAAAAAAACAAATTGATATTCCTGTGAATAAGCCAATAGGGATGACTCTCTTCTTATTTTATTGGCAACTGATAATACTTGACGCTGATTGGCTAAAAAATCATTATCGGCCAATTCAGCCCGGTTATTTTTACCACTACTCATAAGGTGTTGGAGTTTAACTGCCTAGAATGTTATAGGGTATGAGTATCATAAGACAGTGAGCTGCTGGACAAACGGTCAACCAATTTAATTTTGTTTATATTCTCCTTTATCCATATAAGATATTATACACTAGACCATATCCAGTTCTTAACTATAAATTATAGCGTATTAACTGGATATCTATCGCAGTGATTTTCAAACGCGAAACAAATAAATAATGTTACCACTTTTTGGTAACGTTGTTTGACAACGCGTCTGAGGCCTATGTGGCCTGCCATTGGTCTTTTTTGAGCGCACTTGGCCAATCACAGAACGGAAAATCACCGAGAGACGATTTCCTTTTTATTTTAAATATTTTTGTATTACAGTCCTCCCCCTCTTAAGGAGAAATATACATTTCCGCTAAAAAAAATTTTTTTCCGTTTTTAAATCGGGACGATAGTGTATAACATCTTATATGGATTAATGAGAATATAAACCAAAAAAAAAAAATAAATAATAACTTGTTATACTTTGATAAATTTTTACGCACCACATTATGACGAATATAAACGAAATCAAATAGGTCGAAAATCACCCTATTCGTTCTATATCTGCCACTAAACCCAAATGAGAAAAAAATTTTTATGCGTTAAACAGTTAAAGCTGCGGCTGGTTTTTCATGGCAAAAGTCGCCCAATACCTGCGCAGAAAAACCTATTTTAACTAGTTTTCTGAGAAACGAATTAACGCTGAGCCTTCGACGGTTGGCAATAAACTATGTTGTCCAGCTCCTATAGTTAATTATTTTCACTAACGTCCAAAAATAAATTTCTCAAAAAAATAGTTAAACCTGTTGACCTTTCTTCTTAGAAAGTAGCTTTTATGTACACAGAAAAAATGTGTATTTCTATGAAATCGTCTCGTTTCTCTCTGCCGCCCTTATCGATCAAGCAGCAACGAAAATCTGAAACCAATAATTAATTTGGCACCGGGCCAGGGGGCTTTGGCCAACGATTACTAATTGGCCCTGTATAGATATTCACTACTGAGAGGCAGTAAACAAATCCGAGGACATATTTCATGTATTATTCCTCATGAACAAATTCCAGTAGCATCAAAAAGTTTATAATTATGTGAATCAATATAATATTGGATATAAGATTTGACATTCATATGATGAATTTCATCATATCAATGTCAAATGTCAATATCCGTGTCATCAACGTCAAAGCTAACTCCAGTATTTACAACCTCAAACACCACAAAATAGGACAAACACAGATCTTTTTTACTTTTTGACTCCGGCAGCCCCGACTGTAGCATATGGCACTATTTTCATTTCTGTAATAGCTCGAAAACGTTGGAATGGGGGAAAAATTGGAATGGGCCACCAAAAGATCGGCCGATTCTTGCCCCTTACACACGTATTTTTCGAACTTCATTCATTTTATGGTTAATACCAATTCATACGCTACAGCGCGCTGCCGTTTTCAACCACACCATATTCAAATTGATATTATAGTATTTTTACGAACCAGTCTGTAAGTTTGTCTAATCTTTCGACTTTAATGATAGTGTTGTCGACTGCGTCTATATAATTTCGAGACTTTCGTTGGTTTTGTATATTTTCTCAGTAGATATGATAAACCTTTGATCTTTTTTTCAATATAATTTCTCAGAAATAATAAATAAATTATCAATTTTGTACATAAATGATAGTTTTCCAACGGAAGTAAGAAAAAAACATTATCTTAAAAATGAATAACGCGTTATAACGTCATTTAAGTTCAGGCAGTCTAATTTAAGTACAGATGCAGTATGAGGCATTCGTTACTTGGAGGTTTTTGATTCGATCCTGTGGATTTTCACGTACGTCGCAACAAATTAACCCGCTTCTCAAAAAAGTTAAACCTTTGAAAAATAAAACCCTGAAACATAATTCGTTGATTTCCATACTGTGACTTTTGGTTTGATTTTTTTTTTTTGGTTTTGGTGAGTATGATTCATTTTTTGATTTGTAATTTTTTTTTCTGATGACAAAATCACAGCAGGATCACAAAATGGAAATGTGAGATTATTTCGCGAATTTCTTTTATCGTTTTATGATTGTTTTTTGGCGAATTTTGGACCCTTCACTTTGTACCGCCGGGCTCAAAACCGTTTTATAATTTGGGTTACCTAAGCTTGTGAAATATAAGCCATTTTTAAAATTTTCCTAGCTTAGCTTTAAACTAATAAGTTCACCTGAGCCCGAAATGTGTGTTGGGTTACCTCGACTTACTTTGGCTTAGATAATATATCGCAGTGATTTAAAAAATAAAATGTTACCAATTTTTCTAACGTTGCTTGCCAACGCGCCTGAGGCCTATGTGGCCTGCGATTGGTCCTTTTTGAGCGCGCTCGGCCAATCACCGGAAGACAAATCACCAAAAGGCGATTTTCTTTATTTAAAACATTTTGTAACTTCCGCGCAGCGGAGAAGTGAAAAAGCCGAAAAACACATTTCCGATATTTTTTCCTCTTTTGGAAGTGTGGCGTTGTGGGCGCCTGGTCTGTACACTAGAAACCCGCATCCGATTTTCATGAGACTAATAACGTACAAAGAGTTGAATATTTACGTGAGTGTTTAGTTTTCTATACCAATCCCACTGTTGAATAAAGTGTATTCAGACAGAGTCACTCTTTTTCATAATTATCAGGCCAGTTTAGCACACTTTGAGTTATAAATCGCTTCATGAATGGACCTAATACCACTTAAAATAATGAAATGGAATAATTTCCAATAAATTATTGTTTTTTTTTTCAATAAAATGGGTCGATCATCGAAAATTAATTACTTTGTCTACAAAGTTTTCTTGGAAATTTCGTGGTAATAACGCGTTTTCAACAAAACAAAGTTTTTTGAGAAACAAAAATAGGTTTCCCATTTATCTGATACACAATGTTTTCCAAATTTCGTTGTTTCGTATATTGAGTTTATCTAAACGTTTATTTAAACGATTCATAGTTCATGGTAAACAACATGCGGATACAAGTAAGATCATAAAGGTCTCATGATAATGAATGCGAGCGTTATTCCTAGAACACAGTCTAATTAGTTTAATTAATTAGTAATATAATTAATTATACTATATTAATTAGTATAATTAATTTTAATTTGTATAATAATTAATTGTTCTTCATCGAGACAAATTTATTCTGGTATTTCGTCTTACACCATTTTATTAATGAATAATTGAAAGTCTCGAATGGAATTAATTATAATGTATCATTAATTATACATTTATTATCATTAATTAATAATTAACTCACAGGGGGAAGTGCGTGGAAATAGACACACAACTGGTTTTTTTCGTCGATTTAAGGCATATGGAGGCCCCGTAGGACAAAACGGGTATTGGTGACCCCCCTCAACTTCTCGAGAAAATTCGAATGACGGTGTTTTTTGCGTAGATTGGAGATTTCAAACAGCTCTCTAGGGGGCCCTGGTGGCCCAAATCAATTTCTGAATAGTCAGATCGACGTAGTTTGACGAGCTATACGACTTGGCTTTACCAGTTTTTTGAATTATTGCGAATTATTGTGAATTTTTTAAGTGCGTGTTTATTTACACGCAATTTCCCCCTACGTTTTCCCAAAAACTCCTTCCGCCTGAGAGTTAAATGTCATTTATATTGGACATTTTGAGGATAACTTATTATAACTCTAGGAGTAAAAGACCTACGCCTCGAGTATCACCCCTAAATTAGTTAAGGTTAACTAATGAGGTTAAGGACCCGTCCTTCGTGTTGTTTACAAATTTAATGTTTTGGAAAAATACTTTAAGCATGTTATATTAGAACAATTTTATTGTTTTTTCCTTGTTTCAATAAAAAACAGCTTCACCCATCTCATGAGATGATTTTTGGTAACATAGTCTTCAGCATCGATCGCGTACGTTGAACTTGACAAAAAATAGAAAATTGAAGGGTGAATTTTTTCGACACTATTCATGCTATGGATTTCATTATTTTGGTTTGAAATAATAAGTCGAAAAATACCTAACTTAATGATTCATCGCAAGTTTGAGACCTCAAAATTTCTAGAATTCCAAAACCAAATTAATGACGGGTTCTTAAACATACCACCCCGGTCGGGTTCTTGGTCAAAAAACGTAAATAAACAAACAAAAATACACGTTACTGATTTTCGGGTTCGGTTTGTATACAACCTGACGGACGGGTCCTTAAAACAGAACATCCCATATTATAGCCAATCAGACTCCTGCTGGTACATTATACAATTTATTTGAAAAAATAAACTTGAGATGTGTTTTCGAAAGTATCTTGACAAAAAGAACAAATTGCTTTCATTTATCAATTTAGAATATTCTTTGACCTATTTTTTTGTGCAGACTAGTCTGACAAACTTATAAAACAGCCTGTCATTAAGAGGTGTCTTGAACCGTCGCCTTCGGGCTGACCAACTAGCCTATCCGAGATCACATTAAAAAACTGTCTATTCATTTTTTCTAGTTGTCATAGACAACTGGTCTAGTATAGGCAAAATTTGTGCAAATTTTATTTGCAGAAAATATACTGAGCCTTCAATTAAAGAACTTTGGCTTATGCTATCTAAAATGTTTACAATATACTACATAGTGATAAAACATGACAATATATGTAATATGTTATGTAATATATTACATAATCTATATATTATGTAATTTTCATATCCAAGCTTTCCGAAGGGCAAGTTGATTCTCATCCCTTAAACCGACAAATACTAGCTAACTAATCATTTGGCTGACGTGTGTTTTTGGCTTCAAATTTTTTGCTAAAGCAGGTCGTTTTTAAGCAATAATCAAAAACCTAACATACACCACCTGAGGGGTTATCTTACATTTATAAACGCTTAGAAGCGGTAAGATAACCCAACTTTGGTAAAACAACCAGTCAGGGCGTTTAGTTTAATAATTGGAAATCACGATACGTTTTGGTCAAAAAAGTGGTCAAAAAAGTGGTCAAAAAGTGGTATCTTAAAGATAACCCAATCTTGGTAAGATAGCCAATGGTAAGATAACCTCTCAGGTGGTTTATATGAATATTTATTTCGAAATTGGCGTAATCCATCATTTTGTAGCTGAAATTTCACAAACTTTGTAAATACATGTACAAATACACGTACGAAAGAAGGCGTATATTTTATATGATCAAGTACGTGCCGGTTTCTGGTAATTTCCTAGTAGAATTCGAAATTCGATTATGGTGCCATTATGGTGCCTTTTTCGTTAGTTCATCACGTAAAATAACGGCTAGCAAAATATCTGTGCACCCTGTGTATAATCTTTAATTTAAAGACGTTTCTATATATATACTGTGCGGTGAAAGGTTTATTGAAAATGTGTGTTTTTTTTTCTTAGATGACATCGTCGTGTCGCACTAGAATCTAAGAAAAAAAAACACACATTTTTAATAAACCTTTCACCGCACAGTATATTTTTTTCTAAGCAAACGATCACTGACCTTGAGCAAATTTCTTTGTCGATTTTATCTCTTGGTTTTCTACCTTTAGTAGGAATTGTTATTTTAATCTACCACTTTATAATGACTATATTCTCGGCCAGGTGAAGAGTAAAACGTAATAACGGTATCTTTTCCTGATTCATTCTCAAACATGATATAACAGGATGAAAAAGACAAAGGACATTTTCGAGAAAATTCTGAATCATGGAAAAATTATGGGGTAGTTCATGACTCATATTTTCCCTTTTCATGCATTGTTCAGCTTTTGACCGATTACACTTTTCAACTCACGATTTTTAGGACTTTTCTAAAACCTATGATTATTTATCATACTCTTGAAAATTCCCCGACCATCCTTGGACACTTTTTGGTCTATTTGACCACAAAAAAAACACGAAAGATAAGAGCACGAACGGTTAATTGCTCAGGGATTTAACATTCATTTCAAAAATTTTGATTATTATTAAAACTGTTTCTACGAGTGTGAAAGAACAATGTACAACTTTTATTGCTCAAAAAGGCTTATTATGTTGAGGGAATTATCCTCAAAACACGTATGAAGGTGCGGCTGTTCAAATTTGGCGCTCACTGTACTTTCATTATCAAAAAATACGTGCTAGACATTTGTCGTTTATTCAATAGCCGGTTGTCTCCGGTGGGATTTACCATTGACAAAGAACTTCCGTTTTAACGTCCAATTTTAATCTGTATTTTTGTGCGTGATCATATTCAATTAAGACGTCATAAAATTGATACATCAGGCCATTGTCAATTGATTTGGTGACGTTTGAGCAAACAGAAGGTGAAAATCTATTGCTCGATCTGAGTGACCCATTTAAAACAAAATAGAAAAACGTAATTACTGTTCCCGGTAGAACTCACGGTCGGGCCGTCAACGTGAAAAATTATTTGGATAAAAGTTAAAATTTGAAAAACGCCAAAACAATATTTCAAACTAATACAATAATGTATAATCCTACATTTACAGTATACAGTTGTACAGCCTATTAATTATTATTATTCATAGGCTATACAACTGTATATGACTTATAGCGTTAAATCTGTCAAGATATGGGTGACCTGTCAAGATATGGGACCACCGACTGTTTGATCACCTCTGTGAATGATCAAAAACAGTTTTAAGATTATTTCTAAAATGCTGAACTTTAATTAATTACTTCTTTTTTTTTACTTCTTTCTAGTAAAATATATCTTTATAAAAACTTGTGAAAACATTGGAAAATACATGACAAATGTATATTGACAAAATTGTCAAGATATGGGAACTTGTCAAGATATGGGAACTTGTCAAGATATTTTTCTGAGACTAAATTTCAGATAATGAGAAGTTATTGCCTGAGGGGCGAAGCCCCTCAGGAAATAACTTTATTATGGAATCGCACCACCGGACGCGGAACCCCACGCGAAACATGCGACGCTTGGTGTAGTACTAGTAGTAGCCTTGAGTTACAATTATTAATAGACTATTTATAAGAGTAAGTAGGTTCGGTGTAGTGCCCTGCAGCTATTTGGAAAGTACACTACGCGTTTTCGGTAATTTCAATTACTAATTGGACCGATGATTGGGCTGTTTACAAAATTTTATCATATTTTTTCAATCAAATATTTTAAAAATATACTAGTGCTAATTAATTATTGGGAATTTGATATTTTGGAGGATATAAATGGACTGTTAACTGCGCACCCTGTATGATTCTTTAAGGATAATTTAGTTTAATAAATAATTTAATAAAATTATAAATTCTAATAATAAATTACTAATTGCAAATTACAAATTTAAATATATATAAATCACAAATGACAAAAATTGAAACACAAAGGAAAACACATAACGGCGCAGGGGGTATATTATAATAAATATGAAATAAATACTAAACTAAGTGTTTTGGGTAATGCATGGAAAGTGTAGTACGTCAGCTTATAAAAAATTACATAATTATAATGATTTTTTTTTTGAAATTGTTTTATTAATAAATTAGTAGAATAAATGTAATAGATTTTTGATAATTTAAGATCTAATTAAAAAAAATTAGATCGTTAAAAAATTGATCGTTTCTCAGACTTTTCAACAAAAAAAAAATTTACCATTTTTAAAAATACTAACAAATTTAAATCACTAAATTAATTGTCAAAAAATTAAAAAAAAATATTAGAGAATCAACTTTAAATTATTATAAAATATTTTTACAACTTCATATTTATAAATAATAAAAGCTTGTCTAGTACTTTTCAATTGAAGCGAAAATCAGCTGTTTCGCATTCAACTTGCTCACTTTCAATGTCGGTAAAGTACTACACTCGCGATCACTCCATAACTTTTTTATGGCATTTTCGCTCAACGTTACAACATATGGTGCGAATTCCATAATAGCGTTTCCTGAAAATCTAAGACGATCCGTAAAAAATACTTTCGAGGCCGTTATTATCATTTATTTCGGACCCAAAATTTAAATTATTCACTGAGAAACTAAGGTAAAAATGTCTGTTATGACTTATAAACCTTGAAATAGCCAACGTCCAGGTACAATTTGAGCAGTTTTTAGATCAAGAGATTTTAAGATCATACATTATGATTCATAATGTCAGCCCAACTGGTGCTTTAGTACTGGTGAGTTTCAAAATTAAAGACAGTTTTTTATTCAGTAAAAATTATGAATTTCATAGTACTTACAAATAATCACGAGGCTCAAAAACCATAAGTTATTACACAAATGGCGATTATTGGATATAAACTGCTGAATAAACTGCTGATTATGCGGAGATAATAAAATGTATATTATTATCGCGTATACCAAAATGTCGTACGTAAGGTATATTTTTCTATCCTTAGACTGTCTGACTGACGAAACTAAAAAAAGCCTCCACAAAAAAGCTCGTTCAAAGTGGAAAACATCGAACCACTTTTTTTCTGTTTTGAAATCAATTTTGACAGAATCTTGACCAAAAAACTGAGGTGTGATTTTGCGGCACACGATGATACATTTTTTTAGTAAAAATAATTAACCATTTATTCCGGGTGACTTACTTATGTTAACATTAATGATGTAATCGACTACCTACAAGTTCGAGCGTCATGCGGCATCTTTATTTTCAGTGATGCTTAAATATAGCTGACGGAGTCCATTTCATTTCATGCATTATTTAGATGGGATCGTTTTTTTTTCATTGCAAAAATAAAACAAACCTCGTTTGAAAATTTGATGAAAAAATATTTATCTCTATCGACAAGGATTGAAGTGCCGAGAGAAAATGATACACCCATGTGCGGTTATTTAGACGATTTTACCGCTCGTGTTGTTACATAAAACAAGTATCTTAATGTTAAAACTGTGCTGGTTAATTTTAGTATCGCGCATTTCGCGGGTCGGTTTTTACCCGAATGTGGCCCGATAACTGCGCTTGGATTTAATCATTACCGGGAGACCAAATAGCATTAACAAAGAAAACCTATTCATCATAGTCTCAATATGTGCATTCTTTTGGACTTATTTCCCGGTATCTTCTTTATCGGTTACATCTCGGCCGGTATAAAATACCTGACTAGATAGTCCATAATTTACAAATACCGGTATAATAAGGAATTCGTCAAACTCTTCAAATTCCTCTTCTTCCGATATTTATCTCAAATTTGTAATAAACGGGTTAAACTGTTTCATATGTTTTAGTTTTAGTTAATTAAATTAATTTTCCCGTAATGTCTGATGCGAAGTAACTATCTCAATCTATGTTATTAATTATAAATATTTTAAATATTTTCAAAGTTAAAAACTATTTCTAGTTGCGTAATTCGTGTCTCTCTCAATATGAATAATTCTACACGTCAAGACTTACGCGAAATTCCACGCGTCACTTTTTCTCTAAAAATGCACTTAAATTACCTTGATCAGTTCCTCACTTTCTCGAAATAATTTTTTTTCTGTCACAATGGAAAAATCCATCAAGTGTAAAATGATGTGGTAATCATTTCTAGTTATTTTTGTCTCACCGTCCCCGGCATATTCTGCCTAACTGACACAAATCGAGATGTGCTGCAGAAAACGCAACCGGTTTGGGAATTGAATACTTGGCAGAAAAAAGTGTAAATTAGAATCAAAATGCAATATTGCAGAATGCCTACCCGGTTCATCGTCTTAATTTTTTAGGACCACTGTACTACTTACACGAATCTGAACCCCCAGGAGTCCATTCGTGCAAACGATTTGCCAAAAAATAGCTTGAATCGAAAATTGCTGATAAATGTATCGAGTCAAGAAAAATTAACTCACGTATACAATTTTACAAATATACTTCAAAACACCCAGGATTGAGCTATTTTAGTTTTTATTACTGTACGTAATTATGATTTATTTTCCGGTAAATATTTGATTTTACACAGGATACCCAATTAATCGGCTATTTTCAGTTAACCGGCAGTTTTTTTGGCAAAACTGTTCGAGCGAAAACGCCTACACGATTACCAGTTAACCGGCAGTTTTTTTTTGCTCTAATCTTTCTATACATTTTTTTCTTAACTCTCAGGGGTAAGGACTTTTTGATAACCCGTAGGGTGAAATTGTGTGCACGGATGCACACACTTAAAAAATCACAATAATTCGCAATAATTCTGGTAAAACTTGGAATTTGCTAAATTTTGACCTTATAAGATGAACTTGATTCGGAGTCCTTAGTAAGGGCCCCTTACCAACCCTTTAGCATAACGTTACTTGGCGTCGAGTTTTCTTAAAAATGAAACCAAGCCTTACTTGGCGTCCCTATATTGTTCGCTATGGTTGGATGAGGTTGATCTGTCAAGACATAATTTAGGGATTTACTGACATAAAATTGGTTGAAGGGAAAACAAATCAAAAAATATATCAAAGAAATCATAAAAACGTCAAAATCTTGACGCTGGAGTGATCATGGATACAATACATCTCTGCTCCCCGTAAATCTGACGTTTTCATTGCATTTCTCGAGTCGGCTTGTCAAAAGCACTCCAGTTTTGGTCGTTTTGATATTTTTGAGGAAGACAGGAAGGATCGTAACAAAATATATCATGAATAAAATATTATCAGCTTGTGTTCCAATAGGTCAAAATACGGGGCTTTTCAACTGTTTACAATTACTACCCGGTACGTATATATTAGTTACGATATTACTCCGAGAATAGATGTCCGTTCGGTTTAGAGCAAAAAACAAAATTGGGGCTCTACGTTGAAGCCTTTAACTGGCTTATAAATATCTTGAGGGCTTACTGGGCCCACATAATCGGGCCTAATTTGGTAATTATTACTAATGGCGGAAAAAATGATTTTAGTAAATAAAATATTTTTAAATGGTTATCCAACATTAGCTCAGTGTTGCACCAAACGGTCATGGCGAAGCCCGGTAGTTAATTTGGAGTGATCATAAAAATCAGAGTGGAAGTATTTAAAGGTCAAAAAAATTAGCGTGTTAATTATGACTGTTGAGATAAGCAAGATCAGGACCATTATCCCAAATTGTATATCTTTGATGTTTCCTCTACGAGTGATCGTTAAAAGTGCTTTTGCGAAGAATATGTATTTATGTCCCTGAAACGAACAAACTAAAAATTACAAATGCCAATCAAGAACATAACATTTTAGCATCCATTCGATAGTTTATATAAAAATAAATAATGAGATTTCCTAATTATTCTCACTGGTTGATACGCGGTTAACCAGTTGTTTAAGAATGGGAAACAGGGCTCGGTAAAATATCATCTAAGCAAAGCCTAGCCAGATATGACAACGGATTTTAGTCATCCAAATATTGGTGAAACGAAAATGAGACAATTTGCGTTAACGTGAAATTTTGAACCGAAAAAAGTTTGGTAACTTGCGTGCTTCAATAAATTGTCATTACGAGTGCTTTTTCGTAATATGAAAAAGACGTGCAACATATTATCGCATTAAATTTGATGAGTAACCTGAGAGTTGTTGGCCAGGTTTTTAGCTTTAAGCCTAAAAGAATACTTCAGAAAACGGGCCACAATCTTCTTGGCATCATTTTATGAAAGATGGCGGCTGGTGTCAACTATTTTTAGTCTAACGCGATACATGTAAGATACAATATAAAATACATGTAACATGTAAAATTTATGTGAATGCCATTTGTGTCAATAATACATACGTTACAGATTGAAACCCAAGTGTTCGTAATTATTTATTAAATTGTAATAATTAGAGTATAATAATAGTATAATAATATACTAAAATTATAATAGGAGTACATTTATTGATTCATTTTTGACTTATATCTCTTCGATTTAGGTAGTGCATATCCTCTGAAGTTTCACGTCTCTTCATTCCGCTCACATCGTCTGAATTTTTCTTGTTGAATATTATTTAACATTTTAGTTAGATATTTAATATAAACATTTTTTTAATCGGCCAAAAAACAAGAACGACATTTTTGTTATCTTGTACGACTTGAAAATTAAACGAAAGTCGTATTGTTTCCAATTTTCGAAGATCTGAAAGAAATATCCTCAAAACGAGCAAAAAAAGGTGATGGGCACCTTATGACCGCTCCAGTGCCACGAACTTGCAGCTAAGTACCCTGAATTATTACGCACAAGCGCGCCGGCTGAGCCAAAAGTTCCTCTTACGACCGTTTGTATAAGTTTGCATAAGCGGTCGTTATGAAAGCGCAGGTTATAGCCTATAACTTATAGGAGTAAGGACAAAACAATTGATATCAATTTGTTATACACCCCATGCGTCGCGGCGCGCCGTTATGGGGTGGAACTGTACGTTTTCACTACGCCCTGCCCCTTTATCGAGTATTAATTACGTAATCGAGCAATTTTTTCTCAAAGATTTTACCCGATAACGGCGCAAGGACTGTACTAATAATTTGTAAAAGTGGTAACACTAGTATTTGCCGCACAAAAAACTTTCCAAAAGAGTAACTGGAGTAAAAGTTCTCAGTTTTTTTAGGAATTTTTTCGTTAACTTTAATTAGAAATAATTACTTATTAAGTTATAGAATAACATCATGTATTAAGTAATAGAATAACATCATGTAATTTACGGAACGGATTTTGTAAGTACAAACAAAGTTACAAAATTCTCGTACAAACACAATTCGTGAGATGTTGATTATCACCAATTAGCAGGTGATTGACGTGAATGAATTTGACAAAAAATATACCTACCGGAAATACCATAATCGCCAGAAGTTTCACAATTAGCAAACAGTGCAAAAAATAGCCATAAAACTTTCATCGTTTTGCATTTATAATTTTGTTGAGCCGCGCATATACTTTTATACGACTTCTGTTATTGTGAAAATAATACGAAAAATGCTGTTGCGGGACTTTTTGACACAATGGAAGTAACATTTGTTATTATCAATGATATGGGAAACGTTAATTTTGGAATAAAAACTTGGACTGATTTTGGTGTGTGGTATTAGCTTGTCTTATCAGCTGCGGTTCTGTTTGAAATTCATTTGAGAAACTTGCTATTCATNTTTTTTATTATATATACACCGCCTGAGGGTTTATCAGGCCACTTTTGCCTTCCAAAACCGGCCTGATAAACCCTCAGGAGGCCTGATAAACCTTGAGGGCGTATGCGGAATAGCTGGAAAATGATCAACACAAGGTGGCCTGATAAGCGCACGAGCGGGTAATTGCGCAATACCAATTTGTCATTATCCATGGATATCCAATGAGAGACCGGCCTGATAAGCGCACGAGCGGGCAAAGTGGCCTGATAAACCCTCAGGCGGTGTGTAACCTGAAAGCAAATACTAATATAAAATTTCGTGGGAAACAATGGTGAAATCAGCGAGCTTCATTTGAAGCTAATTTTTTCTCGGAAAAGGGACTCTTTTGGCGCTACCGACCCTTGTTTGGCCTAGACAAATCTTGTTTGTGGGGCCCTGATTTGGCGACTCTCTTTATATACCCAAATTTTATTAATTTCCACTAAGTTTATTACAGCATATCAACGGGGATGTATTGTCTTTTTACAGTTCATCATGCTCATTCAGCTGTTTCTTGGATTTTTCGCTGATCCACTTTTTCATCGCATCAGGCTTCCGTGAACCTGTGTATTTCACCATTTTTTCTGTGTTTCGGAAAAGAAAAAAATCTCCGGCTTTGGGTTTCAGACCACGCAAATATTGGGACCATGGATTTGCCAAAATAATATTGTTTTTGATGTTGAATTCGGCCAGTCTCGGGTAGCCCCTGAAAAAATTAAGTTAAATACAAATATAAGTACTTTATTTATAATCAACAGGGTATTCATACAGCCCTATATGCGCCATACAGAAGATAGCTGATAACGTTGGATAAGTATAGTGTAAAACTCGATACGTTTTGGTTTAAAAAATGGTAAGACAACCCTATCGCGTTCCTAATACGATAACTGGCGGTAATATAACCCATCAGATGGTGTATTGGTCCCATATGAAATTGGAATTTTTGAAACAAATCCAATTTCAGACTGAATTATGGGGGTTAAAATGTAAATTACCGTTTTTTCTTCTTGTAAGTTGCATGAGGAAAATCATTGGTGAGTTCTTTTAGAATCTGCATTTCTTCATCATTTTTTCCATTGTGAAAAAGCAGAAACATTGGTTTTCCCACTTGAATGTTTTGTTCAAGGGTGGATGTAGTCAGGTATAAAATTTCACGGTCGAAAAAATCATCCGGTGGCCCTTCGGAGAGCATAAACTTATCATTTCCCGATTTTGCACTTTCTAAGACTTACAAATTCGGTGTCCACGGTAAAAAAAATAGTTATTAAGTTATTACAAGTGTCCTTACTATATTTTTGAGTATACGATAGTTCAAGTATACTCTTTGTTGTATTCGACTCGTGGACACCTAACTTGAAACATACGGTCGGCTTTCCATTCTTTTTTGGACATCATTTGTCGACCAAACCGATTATGCGTTTTTGTATCAGTAATTCGGTATGTTGGCGGTTCCTCGTCGAGAACATCAAAAAACGTAATCAGCCGAAAATTATCCGGATTGTCGCTATCAGCCATCATAAATAATATTTCGTTTTCATAACCGGCTTAAAGTACATATTACCACTGGCAGATTGTTAGTACTTCAAAGTTTATTGAACTACACGACGGTTTACCTGCTGTAGCTTTTCCGGCCAGTTGAATAAATTCTCGTTTGATGTTGTCAAGTTTGATTTTGTCTTTCTCGTCTTTTTGATCTGGAAGAAGCAAAAATACTTGTAATGCAGTTGAATTGTCGAATATAACCATCGTTTCTTCCTTCAAAATAAAAATAATGAACCAATTAGAACAGATGATTTTCTGTTAAGACAATAAAATCGACTAATCTTCGGTTTGCAAAATAAGGGTTGGGTGATCATGTAAGGGTCGATTTTTAAAGACACAAAAGCTACCCATATTTGGCTACCCATGTACAAAAAATTGTTATCTTACCGCTGTATATTGTTTGATCAAGGGAGCTCCAAATGTGTCGAGAAAAAATGTAACAATTTCGTGCGTGAGAGGTAACTCAACACCGTTCATGGAAACATCACTAGCCAAAAGTCGACCTTCCAATCCAGCTTTCACAACGTAAAGACCATTTACTTGGATTCCAAATTCAGCAGCAACAGCAGCGTTTGTGGTTTGAATAAAACGAATATGACCGTAATCGTCAGTTACATTCGAAATAACGTCCAGTCTTTTAAATATCATTATTAACATCAATATTTTAAGACGTCTATAGAAAAAAATGATCTCGGAATCGTTTTTCGAAGCGGTTCCCGAGAATCATTAAAAAAAATTTGGACGTCAAAAGTTTTCATGAAATCATTTACCTTTGGTCATTTTCGGGAAAGTAGGAAATTGAAATAACGTGGGTATCTTCATCATAGTCCTCTTTAATTTTGCGCACGGAATTCACGTCGTTTATTTTTTCAAACGGAAAATTGATGCTCCTGTCCAAGAATTGTATCAATTTGAAGTTTTTGCGGCGCCCATTGTATCTAATTCCTTTTCCGTTTTTGTAAAACATGAGAATCGGGTAACCACGAATACCGTATTTTTCTCGGATGGGCGTTTCGTTTCCTAAATTATTATATAATAGTACCAAAACGAAGGGCTGCAAAAAGTTTTCAAAATACGACAAAAATGAGCCTGAAATGAAAAATACATGTGTCAAAAGTTTTGAAACTGCCTTAAAAACTCGGGTCGAAAGTGCGCTCCATCTGAACTGGGCCATTGTTATTTTATTTATATTATATCATTATTTCTCTGGAAGTTACAGAACTCGTACTAACAACGGCAGCCCGCTTCAAATGGCTGCTCTGTCCTGAGACTACATGACGATTTATTACGAGCCAAAAACCGTTACGTTATGTCTACATCTTATGTTTTTATAAGATTTGAGTGTCCCAAAATTTTCTCACTTATCGCTAACCTGCCATGTTAACTTTTACTAAATCAATTTCTTGGGCCCATTCGATGCTTTCCAGTTCATCTGGAAGTTCGTCAAACTCATCGGCATATTCCATTGCTGGGTGAGAGTTTGGGTGGAAAAAATAAGCGACCAGATACTCGGTTGAATCAATCATTTTGCCAAGTTGGTCAACGCTTTCGTAAACGCGATATGGATCAATTTGGGGGTCCGCTTTTTCATTTTCTGTTTCGTCAGTATTTATCGGGACTTCTGGGTCAAAATACAGGGTTAACAACCGGATATTTTAAAAATGTCTGGTTCTGCTAATTTTGATACGTTTATTTGCTTTTTAAACTACCTTTTTTGGGTGAAAAACCATTTTGTTATAAAAAGTGAGTATACCACGGTAGTAAAATTAAGTCACCACCTACCTGCGTGAAGTAACATTCATTTTCTCGCCTACGCAGTTAGTGCTTAACTCCCAGGGGGACAATTTTTGACCCAAATTTGGACCAATGTCCCCCTAAGGATTATATGCCACTTGGGACCCTTGGGCAGGGTTGTTAAAACACCGGTTTTTTAGCTTTGTCTTTGTTTGTCTTTAGTCGGGTCCGATTTTTTTGGCTTTAGTCGTTTGTCGAAAATGCTTTGTCTTTGTTTGTCTTAGTCGACTAAAGACTTTAGTCGACTAACGCCTAAAGGCTTTAGTCCGTTTTTACAACCCTGCCCTTGGGAGTTAACGTAACAGTCCTGTCTACTTGCCTAAATGAAACCTAATACCGAAACAAAAACTGTTACTTAAAATGCAACTCTTTCTTTAAGCAGGTAGTGCGTAGAAGGAAAAGTTAACTGTTAAAGTTAGCTGTTACTTTAAGAAGATAGGTGGTGTATGGTTAATATCATTATATCAAAGAAAATAAGAATGCCTTTCAATCTATCTAGCGGCTTTTGACATGAAAATTTCTCGAAACATATAATACGAAATTGAAATCTTAAGTAACCCTTATCAGCTGGTTTCACTGAAATGTCATCGGTTTTCACATCTTTCTCTTCGGTGTCGGCACAAGTAATTGCCGACAATAATAAAAATATTCTAAACTTCATTTGGCAGTATTATAGTGAACGCATAATTATTATTTTTGCACGCATTAAGACCCACATGTTCTCGTTCCCAGTTGGTCTGACGTGGCTTTTTGGATCTGACAAGTAATGTTTCATCGACATTACTAATTGGGAATTTTACAAATATTTAATCAGTGAGCTCCATCCTCTATCCAGTTATCTTAACACTTTTTCGATCGAAACGTATCGCGATTTCCAATTCCCCTACCCAATTATCTAAACGAAATTCAATTGTATTAACATTTTTTGAGCACTTGTGGTGTTAAGATAACTGATAAGGTGGTTACTTTTTGTCTTTAAACTTTTCAATCGTATTTTAGTGACATTATGGGTCACAGGTACACCCATTGGATTGAATAAAGCGAGGATTTATCAAGGCGGGCCACATATGTTAACTCATATGGTGTCAGAAATACTGACCAAATGACTTGTAAATGATACTTCAATTGGAAATAATCTTTAATTAATACTTTAGTTAATACACATTAAATACACATGTGCAAGCATATGAACAGTTTTCATAGTACGCTGATTTTTTAACTATGTGATAAATAAAATTAAAACTTCAAAAAGTCGGTCTAAAGAAAACCTTGTAAAATAAAAAAAATATTTAATTTTAAACATAATGTAATTTACGATTAAATTTGTAACTGCCAAAAGCCCCTAGTACTAGCATGTAGACGATAAATTCATGAATTAAGGGGGTTACAACACCTCAAATTCTCGAAAAAAAATGTCGACAAAAATCTATCATAAAAATTGAATGGTTAACGCTATCAATTAATTTTTTTTTGTATAAATAACTTCAAACATTTTCTGCTCCATAAGTGCCCAAATTTTTCACATATATAAACCGTACANGTTGGGTTGAGTTTTGTCTGAGCGTCTGCGCTCGCTCGTTATGCAGCGAGTGCGGACAAACTCAGCCTTACGTTATAACATTATTTCTCCGGAAGTTATAGAACTCGCGCTTACAACGGCAGCCCGCTTCAAGTGGCTGCTCTGTCCTGAAACTGACTACATGACGATTTATTACGAACCAAAATCCGTTTCGTTATGTCTATATATTACGTTTTTATAAGATTTGAGTGTCCCAAAATTTTCTCACTTATCGCTAACCTGCCATGTTTACTTTTACTAAATCAATTTCTTGTGCCCATTCGATGTTTTCCAGTTCATCTGGAAGTTCGTCGAACTCATCGGCATATTCCATTGCTGGGTGAGAGTTTGGATGGAAAAAATAAGCGACCAGATACTCGGTTGAATCAATCATTTTGCCAAGTTGGTCAATGCTTTCAAACACGCGGTCAGGATCGATGTGAGGCTCCGCGTTTTCATTTGCTGTTTCGTCGGTATTAATCGGGACTTCTGGGTCAAAATACAGGGTTAACAACGGGAGATTTAAAATGTCTTGGATACATTTATTTACTTTTTAACTTATTTTTTTTTAGTAAAAAACTTTTTTGTTACCGTGTGGTCCAACAATGAATCAGGCAGAGCAATTTTTTGCACGCAGTTTTAATGCCGAAACAAAATAAATCTACGTGCTAAAATTTGTCTTGATTTATTAATTGTTGGACCACACAGTATAAAAATGAAATACACCACGTTCGTCAAATTAAGTCACCACTTACCTGCGTGAAGTAACAGTCAGTTGCCGCCTACGCACTACCTGTTTAAGGTAACAGTCCCGTACTACCTGCTTAAAACCTAATAATGAAACAAAAACTGTTTCTTTAACCTTCAAACACATATTGCGGAAGATTGTCCGCATTGGCATATAAAACGGTTTTTTTTGGTGTTTCATTTTATTTTATGTAACGGCAGTGAAAACCAACATAGAATAATCGATTACAAAGTCGGAGAGCAAATAAAAATAAAAAATTTATTTCCGTTATGAATATTAATTAGCCATTTATTGGAGCTAGGAAACCTCAAAAAAGAGGTTTTTTGCAGTTAATAGTTTTCATGCAGATTTTTTTCTGTCATATTTTTCCAAAACTGTTGAGTAGTCAACGGTCCATTAGCCTGCAAAAAATCAACCCCGTTCGTCACCCGCTTAACCGTTTGTGAATTTGTGTTTTTGTGGTCAAATCGACCAAAAAGTGCCTAAGGCTGGTCGGAGAGTTTTTGAGAGTATGCTCATTCGATTCAGGACCATTGATTTGCTTTTAGTGAAAAATTACGTAGATAATAACACAAAGAGTGATGATGCGGACAATCTTCCGCATCTGTGTTCACGGAATTTTTTTAAAGATGTGTTTGAAGGTTAAGCAGGTATTGCATAGGAGGAAAAATTAACTATTATTTTAAGCAGGTAGGTGGTGTATTGTTAATATCATTTCATAAAAGAGAAGAAAATGCCTTAAAATCTATTTAGCGGCGTTTTACATCAAAGTGTCTCGAAACGTATATAACGAAATTGTAATCTTGAGTAACCCTTATCAGCTGGTTGCACTGAAATGTCATCGGTTTTTACATCTTTCTCTTCGGTGTCGGCACAAGTTATTGCCGACAATAATAAAAATATTCTAAACTTCATTTGGCAGTATTATAGTGAACGCATAATTATTATTTTTGCACGCATTAAGACCCACATGTTCTCGTTCCCAGTTGGTCTTACGTGGCTTTTTGGATCTGACAAGTAATGTTTCATCGACATGACTAATTGGGAATTTTACAAATATTTAATCAATGAGCTCCATCCTCTATTCAGTTATTTTAATATTTTTTGGATCGAAACGTTGTATGCGATTTTCAATTCCCCTACCCAATTATATAAACGAAATTTAATTGTATTAACACTTTTTGCGGCCCGCATGAAACTGCCTAGGACGCTATGAGAAAGAGAAGAAGAAAAGAAAGAGGGCAGTAAAATCCAAAAGTGCTCAAAAGGCGCTCTTAACGCCCCGAAATTATTAAACCTATAAGTTTACTCAACTGGAAAACGTAACTTTTTTATTAGTGGGCGTAGAAAAAAAAATTAAATAGTTTCGGGCGTAAAATGTGATTTCAAGAACGATGGTTATATTTATTTTTTTAATTTGAGCGAGTTTAAGGAAAGAAAAAAATAGCAATTACGCATATTTTTCAAGGCAAAATCGTAAATAAAAGCGACTTCCCGACATTTTAAACATGTTTAATACAGATATTTCGATTGGTAATTAAAATCCGGATTTTTTTCACTTTTTGAGCACTTGTGGTGTTAAGATAATTGATAAGGTGGTGTACTTTTTGTCTTTAAAGGTTTTCAATCGTATTTCAGTGACATTATTAGGCACAGCCGCACAGGTACACCAATTTGATTGAATAAAGCGATAAATCCTCGGGCCGCGTATGTTAACTCATATGGTGTCAGAAATACTGACCAAACATCATAATCATTTTGTCAATGATATTTTAATTCGAAATAATCTTTCACCAAGCAGGGCTCGGCACAATTGGCTCTTTTTTGGCTTGGCTCGGCATTACAGAGAAATTTTTGTGTACAAGCATACCACAATATTTTTTATTGCGCTGATTTTTTTTAACTATGTGATAAATAAAATTAAAACTTCAAAAAGTTGGTTTTAAGAAAACCAAAAAGCCCCTAGTACTAGCATGTGGGCGATCAATGAATTAAGAGTGGTTTGAGGTCCGCTATCAAAGCCGAAAAGCCGAAAAACGTCATTTATTAAATACTTCAAAATTACCTTCCAAAGTTAGAAAAAATGCATGAATGTTTTATAAAATGAATTATTATTTCGATTTGAGGTATAAGTTCAATGCAGTTTGCTTAGTTAACAACGTAACAAATGTTTACGGTGAATTAAATTGCAAAATGCGCTGCTATAATATTGACCAATTCTAACTTGTGTTAGTAATCGATGATGCAATGATTTATATTTATTTATAATGAGAGAAAACTATTTAATAAACTGTATTTTCAGAGTATTTACTGAGATGTATCAATATTCGTTTTACGTTTTGGACATAAATGTCTCAAACACGACCGGAGTTAACTTCTGAACGTCTAACATTAACTCCTGGCGTTTTTTCTAGTTTTTAGATCGACAGATTTCAGTTTTATAAAATAATACAGATTTGCTCTAAAACTCAGGTGTTTGAGGCAGTTTGACACTTATATAACGAATTTTAGAAGAAAAATATCGAAAAGAGCACTCCTTGAGCCACTACATGGTAATTCACGATTGTGGTGAAATATACTCTTTAGCGCCTAAACAGGTCTCTTGTTTTTTCTATTTCATATTCGGTATGTAAGGGTAGAACTGCACCATATATGTGAGTTTCGAAACAATAGATATTTTTTCCGCGCGGCAAAACTGAAAACTCTCCATCTAAAACTACGAAAAACCGTAAAATTCGAAATTCACAAAATTAGAAACTCATAAAATTCCATACTCTGAACTTTTGGGAAAAAGAATTTGATAAAAATGATGATTTTGCAAGAAAGTAAACAAAGTCAAACAAATGATACCGAGATTTATCTACAAGTTTTATTACACGCCCCTAAGATTCATTAACAACAAAGCGTAGTAAACAAATAAATTTATCCGAAATTTAATAAGAAAATATAACTGAATAGAGCATCAGAGTTTGCCAATTGGTCTCCACTGGTTAACCTCATAGTGTACTATAGTAGACGGTAAACTAGACTTTAATTAATAAATTAATTTTATTGTCAGAATATATATTTATTTTTTGATTAGGTTTAGACACCGGGTAAAAAAGAACATACTTGACGAAAAACAAAATGAGCCCAATTATTGATGTTGTTGCGACGGCTCTTGAGATATTTCTATGTGGTGGTGTGATTTTTGGTTGGGCAAATATGTCGAAAATATTTGTCGGAGAAAATTTCTACGCATGTCAAGAGATAGAAGGCTCTGATAATGCAACTATGAACGGAACGACCGATAGGTTTGAAAATAAATGTTCCGTTTTATATGCATTAACAATTTATTAAACTATATTATAGTTCACCTCCTAACCAGTTATCTTAACATAGTTGTTTTAACACTTCTTGGACTAAAACGTATCCCGATTTTCAAGTGTTTAACCAAACGCTCTACCCAATTATCTAAACACTTTTTTCAGCTAAATAGGTAGTTGTTAAGTCCCAGGGATGATGGTCCAAATTTGGACCAAACGCCTCAACTGGACCAACAATGATTGTAAACCAACAATGATTGTAATCGAAAATCGCTGAAACGCGGGCCTAGTCAAATTTTATGAGACTATAAAACATACGAAACTAGTTTTTTGGGGGCTTAACATAGCCGCCAGAGCGTTTGGTCCAAATTTGGACTAGTGTCCCCCTACGGGTTATATGCCATTTGGGACCCTTGAGAGTTAAGATAACTGGTTAGATGGTTACTTTACAAGCATTTACATGAATTGGAACTTCTTTGACGATTTTCATAAATTGTTCATTTGTTTCAAAAAACTTTAAAAAATATGTTTCAAATCTTTCGTGGTAGTGAATCAGGAATGCTCAGAACAAAATACATCCTTAATGGCAGTGTTTGTGGCGGCATCTACCTGTTTCGAAGTCGCGGGATTATTTATTGGAATAATGTATGATAAATTTGGAACTATGATTACTCGATTTCTCGGCAATTTGTTATTTATCGTTGGCGTGACACTCTTGGCCCTAGCATCACCTGGTACAACGGATGTGTAAGTGGTTTTTATTAGTTTATATCAAATATAACCAGGTGGTGAGTAAAATTTGGCAATAAAAACGAACTTGAACCAATAGATATTTATTGTGCAGTAAAGATGCTTGATCTTAACAGCTGCGCGCTTGTCTAGGCAACTACCGAAGTGGCATGCTGAAAACAAACCGGGCCACTTTCATGACTGGAATTGTAGTAGTAATCAATTGTGCATCTTTTAAAAATTAATCTAACAATAAGATTACTACTTCTACAATTCTAGTCATGACAGTGACCAATAGCGTGTCGCTTTGCTTTCAGCATGTCACTTCGGTATGCACACTGTTTGAATTTTCCTCTATTATTTTCTTCCTGATTTTTGGCAAAATCATTATTTTGCATTATTTCCGTCGTATCAATTGGTTGCGGTTTATTAAAGTCCATATTCGTCACTTTAAAAAATACAAATAATGAAATATTTTAGTTTTGTCCAAGTCGGCATGTCATGCATCGCAGCTGGTGGTATAACGTTGATTTTGACAAATTTCCAGATTTCAAATTACTTTACAACAAAGCGTGGTATTGTATTGAATTTATTCAACGGTTGCATTGATTCTTCGTCTAGTACGGCATTACTTCTATTCTTATTGTATGGCAGTGTTGGTTACAAATGGACTTGGTTGATTTATGCCGCTGTCGGGCTTTTTGTACTTTTTCGAACCTTGGTTATGATGCCAGTTAAACATATTCCTTATGAATGGATTTTATATAAATTAGTGTGTCATACATAAAAATTATATTAAAATCAATGTGTGGTTAGTAACGGCAAGTAACGGGACATTGAATCTCCGTAGGACGACGCCGCGGCGTAGGGACTTATAATTACGTTGGTTAGGGTAAATTCAGAATTTAGTTTTTTCATTTCATGCGGGTCATTTTGTTCAACAGCCCACGCTTTGGGCCCGTCAAAACATCACAAACAACAATGTATTCAATCCTGTTTTAGCCTTTGCCAGAAGAATACACTTGTTTAACCCCATTGTCGAGTGTGAAATCAAAGAAGGAGACGGAATTCGACGATTCTGAGTCCCTAAAGTCACTCACAAATAACAAAGAGTCAAAAACGGAAGAGTCTGGGTCCTTCTGGAGCATCGTATCATCACCATTATATATTTCTGGTGTTTCGTTTTTCGTTCTAAACGTTTTCCGCGTTCTTTTTTTCCTGGCAACAATCAGTGACTCGACCGGTGAGTTAATCCAAACTACCAAAAATGCAACGGAAGAAGTAGCCAAGGAAGAAGCAAACACAATGGTCACGAACTTTGCGCTCGTTCAATTCTGCGGGATCCTTTTTACACCTATCAATGGTTTTATAATTGACCAAGGTAATTTATGATGGCCCATCATTAATTGGGTTATGATATGCGAAAGTTAACTTATAATTGGCCCTAGGCTGTCTATAACCGGTAAATCTGAACGATATGTATCGCAAAACCGATAATTTTCCGTGAAATATCGGTCATGCGAAACAAGAACCATCGGATTTGGATTTGTCACTTAATTGTACCCCAAGATTTAACAAACCGGTAATTGTCATAGATAGATATCCTATAACCGAGCATTACCGGTAAACTCCAATTACATCTGAGTTAGACTTAAATTTATCTTATTATTAAAAAAGTATCCATCAAAAAACGACTGATTCCAAAATTTGAAAGTCAGAATTGGCGTCAGGACTATATCTACTGCATCATTATATTATGTTCATATAATATGTTATTATTACGAATTTTGTATTTATATTCAGTCATGTCAAAGATTGGTAGCGGAAAAGAATCAAAGCTTTTGGCTCTTACTATAAGTACATTGGTTACATTAATGCTTGGTATCAGTTTTTCAATATTTGCGATTATTTCTTCGGTTTCCCTGCAATACGTCACATTTGTCATTTCTGCCGTTCATCGTTCATTTACATTCGGAAATTTTGCTTCGCTAGTTGGTATGGTTTTCCCAATGGAGTATTTTGGAAAATTATATGGCTTTGGACAGGTATTTTAAATTCACATATTATTCAAAATCACGTCGGTAGCGTTTTCTTCAATTTCTGTCAAAATTTATGCTTACCCGAAAAAATTACTGACCGCGCAACAATTAACTTGTCTCGCTTTGCCAATTATGATTGACCGCTAAACCAAGCAACTCGAAACGACAAGTAGCAATTTCTTCTTTTTTTGTTGCACAATTAGGTATTGTCCTAATGTTGTCCGCACGGGAACATTTAGATATGCCGTTGACAGTTGCCCGTGCTTTTCTTTTTCTGGCATACCGATCTGAAAAAAAAACTTTAACTTTCTACGAATTAATTTGTATTTGAAAAGATATTTTACGTTTCAAAACATGGTGCATTGTTTTTATCGTTTAATAATTCAGTTTTGCACTGCCGCCTCGTCGTTAATGATTGGCCCTGTTGTTGGCTTGGCCTTAACTTATGGCTGGAAAACGATCAACACGTGGATTCTGTTCCTAGAAATTGGAACGTCTTTTCATCTTATTGTTTGTCTGATATATTACACGAGAGCTAAACAAACATCCTAGCCAGAGATCCTTTTAATTCGAAAATTACACAAGTTCTTTGACCTAAATACTGTAAATATATTTATGTACTGTATAGTGTTCATGCATTTGTTCTGCAACTGAAATTTGAAAATTGTTCCGAATAATTTCAAATTTTGAAATAATTTGAGGCGCATTTTAAATATATGCTTGATGATAAAGTTCAGAAGTCTTCATTATCTGATCGAGCCACATATTTTACAGCAGGGATAAAAATACATTACCAAACGGATTCGTTATACAGAGATCGGCACATTTTTCTTACCGAACCTGTCTAAATTAGACATACAGTCCCTCACCCAAATAGGTAACACCCAAATAGGTAACAAATGACGTAATTACCTAATTAGGTAACAACTTTTTTTTCAAAGTTCAACAACAAAAATAGGCAACAATTTTTTTATGTCCAGATTTTTTTATGAGAAATGAAAAGTATTTTTATTCAAGACTCACACTACGCTGGGTTTTCCGTTCTCGATACATACAAGCTACTTTTATGTATATACAACATCGAAAAGGTCACTTTTAGGCTTGTAAAACCCAACTACCCAAATAGGTAACAATTACCCAAATAGGTAACAAGTACCCAAATAGGTAACAAGTACCCAAATAGGTAACAAAATTTTCAGAACGATGTTGTTACCTATTTGGGTGAGGGACTGTATTATATTCCGGGGTTAAGTTAGGTCAGATGGATGAAAAAAAATATGACCGAAAATTCATTAAAATTTCCCCAACAATAGTGGTTTTTTTCTTATACGTTTTCTTCCAAAAACGTTTTCTTCCAACAATGTTTTCTTCCAAAAACGTTTTCTTCCAACAATGTTTTCTTCCAAAAACATTATACACCACCTGCGCCGTTATCGGGTCAACAATTTGAGGAAGAATTTTGACCCGATAACTGGTTTTGACCCGATAACGGCGCAGGGCGTAGGCGGAATGTCTCGAAAATTTCGATCTAAAATTTTGACCCGATAACGGTAAGAGCGGGAATTTCGGGGCGAGGTCTTCATAAAAAAAGCTTAAAAAGACATAATTTAAAGATTTGTTCGCTAAAAGCATGCTTCTCAAAAAACTCACTTTACCTTAGTGCAAAAAATAAACTTACTTGGCCTTATCACGGTCCAAANATTGGTCCGTGGCTTGTATTTATTAAATACATTTTTTGTATCATCAGAATTTAATTAAACAATTTAACTAAATATATACTAAAATATACGAAGATTCACCAATAACGACACAAGTTAAAGCAGTCGTTTATATCAAAAAATAGTTTTTTTTTCGAAAAAAGTTGCATTTTTAAGGCAATAATCTAATTCTGAAAAATAGAGAAAGTATCGAGACGTCTACTATTTAGACATTAAATAAAAAACAGATAAGGGATTCAAACATTTTTAATGACAAATTTTTTGACCCGATAACGGCGCAGTGCGTAGGTGGGGTAGCTGGTAAAATTTTAGTGCAAATTTTGACCCGATAAGTGGTTTTGACCCGATAAAGGGTAACCCGATAACGGCGCAGGTGGTGTATCATAAAAACCGGGATAACACTGGTTTTTATTGCTTGTCGACGTTCACACGCTGAGTAATAGGGTACTTCACCCATAAAGCCTGATTTGGTAATTATGCGTAATTTTATTATTATACATGATTGTGATTATACGTGATTGTTCATGATTTTGCAATCACACTCACATTAAATCACATTAAATTCACAAAATCACGCTCACATAAATTATTGGAGCGTGATTTTGTGATTTTAATATGATTTTGCCATCCCAGTTATTTAAGCGTCATGATGACTCAAACTTTTTTTGATTTAAGCGTGATTGTGATTACATTTTGACCAAAATAACACGTTTTTCCATCCCTGCTTTCCCCCAAAGAATGTAATGTTTTTAGGAGCTGATTCAGATAATTATATAGTACGATTTGCTTATGTGAATAGCCGCGGTTTACCCATCAGTCTACAAACTGTATACAGTTTTTTTATTGTACACAATTTAATCTATAAGATAAATAGTCTTTATAAGTTCATTTTCTCGCCGTAGATTATGACTCACATTATATGAGCCTTAGTGAACTTTAGTTTCCATTCAATAGGCGTGGTTGTACATTTAAATTTGTATATTTTTGTTTTTCCAACGGTTTCAGGTTTATTATTTTTTTGTGTAAAAGAAAAAAAGCTTGCTATATCGCAAGTTAAGGTTTAGGTAGGTTGTATATTTTCTATTGATCAATTTGAATGACATAACCCGCGTTTTGTATCAAAACAATTTATCCAATCCATTGCAAGACATCGTAACGATACACATGTCTGATTTCCGATCAAATTCCTTCAATGATGTTTATTTCATTGTCTGACTCACTTTTTCATTCACAATGGCCAGAGATGGAAATTTGACAATGGAAGAGAATAAAATGGAGACAAATGGAAGTCGAAAAACATTTGTCGGTGTTCTGTTTGCTTTTGGCTCAGCTATTTTTTTCACGATTAACGGTGTCATAGTGCAGCTTTCTGGAGTACCATCAATTGAGGTTGTTTGGTGGCGATGTGCCGGTAGTTTGCTCATACTCATCCCCTTGGCCTATTATAGGAATGTTTTATTATAATTTATGAGTCAAAAATCTACCGAAATCAATTAACAAACACCTAATCGACTTTAATGTGTAAGGTCCTCGGCGAGGACTCCTCGCCATTGAAATTTTTGAGAGTTAATTTCTTTGTCTGGGAATGGCCATTTTGCTTCGGGGGCGTCATCCTAGTCCCTTCTTGGACCACATGTATTAAAACTCCGTTAAAATCATAAGTCTCTTATTTTATTCGACTCAAAACTTAATTTAAAACAGACAACGCGCTATTTTATATCCCTCAAAATAGCGCGCCCTTAACAACACAATTATCGGTCAAAACGCTTGACCGATTTCACAGTGACANTAATTTATGAGTCAAAAATCTACCGAAATCAATTAACAAACACCTAATCGACTTTAATGTGTAAGGTCCTCGGCGAGGACTCCTCGCCATTGAAATTTTAACTGTTTTTTTTAATAAAAAAATTCATATTGTCTCTGAAAGCCAAAATGGGAGAATTTTTTGTTCTTGTTTTTATATTTAATAAGTCTTGAGCAGTTGAAATCGCCGTTCGTGTAGGTTAAAAAAATAAATGACTGAAATATAAACAATATAGTAATATCTAGTGATAAAATATTCAAATGGTGCATCGACTCAAAATTAAGAAGCTCATGTTCGGTATCAAATATCAAGCAAGATATTTTAATCACTCTTCTCGGCCAGCTCAACCCATGGCCCATGGGGTACCCAAATATTTTACCACTACACACAGTGTGGGTGTTCGCATTTAAATGGCGAAAACGTTATAAATGTGAGTATTAAACGATTTAATTTCAACGTTTTTCTTCAGGTTTTTTTTTGCATACAATTTTTGTAGTACAATTGCAGTCTGCATATACGAGTATAAATATTTGAAAAGATACAATGTTTCGAATGACTATTGGAAAATTAAATGGACCATTAGTGATGGTAATAACATTATTGTACTACGATACTGTTAGGTTCCATTATGATGTCATAATGGTACCATATAGAACTGACGAATATAATAAGTCAGTTCCACTGTTTGCCTTCTCGCGTATGAGTCATGAATCGACTAGTAGTGAACTAGTCATCTTAGCTCGGTAACACGCGCTCATTACTGTGTTATATAGTGTGATGTTAAACACACAGATTCGATACATAAAGACCGAATCTGAGTGTTGCTCTTTAGTTAATAGTTCAGTTAATACTTAAGTTAATAAATACTTTCGGTTTAGGAAATAGATAATAAATTAACTCCCTGTTGTCACATGTAGTATTTGATAGGACCCAAACAATACTATAAATTATAGTCTATAATCATTCTGAAAAGTTTTTTTTTCTAAAAATAAGTCTCTTGTGAGTCAGAAAGGTCGTTCTTCCAGATCATTTGTGATTAAAAATTTATTAACAGTTAGCTTAAACAACACCATTAATTTTATAAAACATTTTATTGGCATGTACAAAAATATCCCGATGGTGATTTATTTGGCCAACTGGATTATCGATATCGTCCAAAATTATTTATTTGGCTTTTAATACGAGGATTACTTGGATCTTCTGCATTGTGGCTGATCAACGAATCGTACACACGTTTACCCGTTGGTGATGCCTATGCCCTTTTACAAAGCGGAGTACTTTGGGCATCTATAATTTCATGGGTTTGGCTCGGCGATAAACCTCATTGGACAGGAATTGATTTAATATGATGTCAAACTTAACAGTTTGGGAAATCGCGAATGTTTTTTGTCTCCCAGAAAAATATCCCTTTTTGTTCATTTCAATTTGTATATGCTAAAAGAGGCGTTAAACTGTTGGTTGTGTGAATTTAATTTTCCTATGGTTTTGGCCCGCGAGCTCCCTGCGGCGGAATAACGGATAAACGGACAGTGATTCGTTTAACAAAAACATAAAAAGGCGGATAATTCATACGGTCTCGATTTTTACTTTTTTTTTATTTCATATTTTCAAATCAAATAAGATGTTATTTGCATTCCGGTTACACTGGGTGGTGTTCTGTTTTTTGCAAAGCCCGATTTTATTTTCAACACGTCGAACA
Source organism: Oikopleura albicans (assembly GCA_004367875.1). NCBI lineage: Eukaryota > Metazoa > Chordata > Appendicularia > Copelata > Oikopleuridae > Oikopleura > Oikopleura albicans. The sequence continues at coordinate 359,046 of SCLG01000143.1, forward strand.
AGACGGATTTGGTTGGGATAGTATGTGTTCTCGCTGGTTCTTTTGGTGGCGCCTGTACCCACAATATTGTTCGAATGTTGGGTAAAAATGTACACTTCACCGTTTCAATACTTTATTTTTCAATCATGGGTTTCCTGCTTTCCTCGACTGTGACCATTGCCACAAAAGGAACAGTTTTAGATTTAATTAAGTTTTGTTAAAAAAAAATTAATATTTTTTGAGAAAATTCACCATTTACAAACTATGTGGGTCACTAATTAAAAAAAAACTAGAGTTAATACTCGTAAAGTAGGGTGAAATATTTTTTTTTTCATTTTTTGCAGTTGAAAATTTGGATAAAAATTCAGAACTCTACTAAATTGTTTACAACTCTTCTAAATTCGTAAATTTTGTTCTTTTGATTTTTTCTTCTAGTTGTTTAACGTCAGCTCTTAATTTTATACAAAATGAGACTTTAAAATAAATTAATTCAACCTTCTTAGTTCAGTTTGGACAGCAGTACGAATGAATAATAATAATTTTAAACCGTTAGTTAGGTATATTAGGTTTTACAATTCCATGTGGATACAAATTGGGCTTATTATTGTACAGTGGTCCAAATGGTTTGATGGGACTTTCATGCCTGACTTTAGCACTACAGCGTGAGCCAGCAGGGCGTGTTTCTATTATTAGGCAACTGGTTCATATTCTATTTGTAACGTATTAATGTTTGGCCCAAACAGTTTGAGTCGTACTTACTTTATATTACCGATTTTCAACCGAAATTTTCAACCGGAAGTAACTTCTGTAATTTTGACAATGAATATGTATTACATTAAATGTATTTATTACGGATTTATATAAAATTTATTTCATTTGTGTTGATTTTTGAACCTAAATAAGATCTGCTGAAATCCCGTTTGCATACGCCATTCAAATTCTACTTTTTGGCGTTTTCCCAGATTATCTGTCGATAATTGGTTGCGTTTTGATTTCCACGTCTGCTTTGTCAATAACATTACGAAAGTGTCTTGCAGTCGGAAGACGAAGAAACGAATGATTTCGATAGTTTTCCGTAACTAAACCAATGGCGAGACGTGACTTACCGGAAAACTCATATGATTCTGTTTATACGCCTTTTGACATGAGTAGTATATACTATACTATATTGTGCTTGGGAACATTCTCCAGTAAAAGTTAGGTACTTGAAATAAGTACCACAAGAAATTTTAACCTTATTTCCGGTGGTACTGGTCGTTAACGGTCCATTCGCCTTTATCCGGCGCTAGAACGGTTTTAATAAAATCGCAAAAAACTTTTTTGCTTAAATAAACGTGAAATATTTTTTTTGTTTTTGCAATTTTTAGTCGTTTTACGCGAACTTGGCTCTTCGAGTTTTTTATGCCCAGACACTTATCAACAATTTAAGGTTGTTTAAAGTGAATAATTAATAATGTGTACAACGAGAATAAATGCGTTTACAAAAGTAATTGGTTGTTCGGGTTCCATTTTAATCGTAGTTCGACCAATGCCTTTTGTTCATAAACTGTCTTAGTATATTACTATATAATTAAATATCAACTACTGTATGTACTGTCTACCGGTTTTAATGATGCCAATGCTCCTATTTGAGAGTTGTGATGAAATCTACATTTTTTGTATGTGATTTTTTAATAGTTTGCACAAGTTCAATATTTTCAAATTGTTCAAAACAAAGAGTTAAATCTTGTTGAAAATAAATTATTGTGATAATCGGAGTGATGTTTAACTATGCGCATAGATCAATAAAATTATTAAACGAAACATCATTGAGAAAATCTTTTATTAATAATTTATTATATCAGGCAATTATTCGTTTTCGATGTTATAATCAAAACCAAGGTTGAAAAAGCAAAGTTCCAAATGAAGAATTGGTGACGATCCCTTAACACGACGTTATTGCGGTAGCCATTTTGTACACTAGCAAAAATTATTATTGATAAATATAGTTTCTACCGCGATAGTTTCTACCGCGAGTGTTAAAACGAAATTACTTCTAGTTTTCTTAAAACAACATTGCGAGTACTACCACGAGTTTACCTCCCTTCGTTAGGGAGGCCTATTCAGTAAATTACTTCATTACAGGCTTCATCTCTTCACATAAAAAGCCTTGCCGTATATGACGAAATTTCAATCGGTATATGTGTTCAAAAAATAAATAAAATTTAGGCCAATCCACCCTTTTTTCAAGACCTGTTGTATTGATTTTTAACCCAGACTCAACGCCCATGTTGGAGACCCAATGCGGACTTTTGCGTTTACAACCCTGCTCGACAATTTTTTCTTTAAGACGTAACTTTTCAAAATGTCCGTTATGGCTTCTATAAAAAGGCAAAGCAAGAAAAGTCCACAGATAATACCGACAAACAAAACATCAATCTCTAAATGAATCGTCCCCATGCCGCCAGTTCGCCCCATTTTGGCTCAGTAGTTCATCATATATAAATAAATTGTATTCCAATGCTCTCAATCGTGCGCCTTCCTCTTTAAAAATTTCTTAAGTTTTTTTGGAAGATCTCGTCTATTTAAAGCCAAATAAGCATAATCTAATTTAAATTAAGTTTCATTTTTAGCCTCTCGTTTGAACCACTTGTAACCTTTTAACCTTAACCAACTGAACCGAACTCTTAGCTGAACTGTAGACAGAAAAACCATCATGTTTGTATTCGTATAAAAATTATTCGATGAAATAGAAACTAGAAACATCTAAAAAGTTTATGGTGAAAAGGTTTTTTTCCGCCAAGTTCACTCTGTGGGGTCACTGGAGTGGTGAAACTTTTAGTCTTCCAGAAATGCGATGACCGCTAAGTTTGGGGATTGTCGAAACACTGCTTATAGTGACAGTACTGTAGACTACTCAAAATTGAACAAAACGAGACATAAGTATAAAATTTCTAAGCGCGCCGAGCCAAGCCAAGCCAGCAATGTTTTGAGTTAGAGCGAACCGAGCCGAGCCAAGCCAAAAAAATTTGAGGACTCAAAAGCTGAGACGAGCCAAAAAAGACAATAATGCCGAGACATGCGCTCACCAGGTGTTCTGGACTATATCTATAAAACGGGGAATATTTTTGATTACCTTTTCGTTATCAAATCATGGAAATTCATAAATAAACAAAAATATAAAACGAACACTTTCACTTAATAAGCCAAATTAACATAAAATAATACTAAAATGTCATCTTCTTAAATGCCCAAAATAAAAATTCTTAATTAGAATTTATAATAGAAAACTGCCCGAAAGTGATCCTTTTTGAGACAATGCTCCTTTTTGTGACAATGATATTTTTTCGGACGCTATTTTCGAACTCTATTATATCAACATCTGGTGTCATCGTAAATCTGGAATATAACGAATTTTAGTGCATTGAATATTTTACACTAGCATAAATCATACAGTATTATGAGTTACATCCTAACTTACTTTCACCCCACTAAGCATGTGAAAAAATATATGATTTTGTATGTATAACGTATACTTTTATGTTGGACTCACGCATTTATAGGTACAATATTAATCATTTTCTCAATAGCAATCTGATTGAAGGAAGCTTGACGCATTATTGGATTAGATGACAATAAATGAAAGAATTCAAACTCACCGTCATGACTCTTAAAGATCACGGTTACTGTCACTGATGTAGTGCACGAGTATATTGTTCACCATTATTCACTCGTCTCATACGGTATATGTCTGGTTTTTTTGGAAAAATAACTCCTAATGTAAGCATCAGGGTTCATGACAGTTGAGTTTTTTGCACAGTTCATACTCGACAGTTGAGGAAAGTTGAGTTTTTCAATCACTCATACGAGAGACTGGCACCGACTGAATCCGAAAATTTTCGAAAAATGTCTAAAGCTGAATATGTCTACAAAAAAGGAGTAAAGTGGATAAAGGGTAAAGGTAATAACGTGTAAAGGTGATAAAGTGTAAAGTGGATAAAGGGTAAAATGTCTAAAATTTTTTGGAAAAAATCATGTAAAGGTATGTGTCAATTTTAGCTATTTTTCTTCATCGAATTTTTTATGGTGGATAACGTGTAATGGTAATAAAGTGCAAAGATGATAAAGTGTAAAGGTGATAAAGGGTAAAGGTGAAAAAGGGTAAAATGTCTAAAAATTTTAGACATTTTCCCCTTAAGACATTTTAGAAGTTATTCCCATTCAGTCGGTGCCGAGAGACTGTAAGCAAAAAACTTTTTTCAACAAACCTTGTGTTCTTGTTTGATACGGAATGGAACCGCGGTTAACCGTATTATTCAGTTTCTTCAAAAAATCTATCTATGCACCAAATTGTTTATTCCTATTTTAGCCTAAAGCTCTAGTTGAATTACTCCCCGAGTTCCGAGGAAGAAAAATGGAAGTGTTCAAATTAGCATTGATTATGCACCCACACGTTACCTTATAAAGCTTTAATCAATGCAAATTTCTGTTTGAACCTTACATATTTATGTATAACGATGATTTGGTATAAATGTCGGGAAAACTGCGAAAACTAATTAGCTACATATATTTTTCTTTTTTTTTCCTTTTACATCTCGGTAACCTATTTTTAAATTATTAAAAGGAACGTCATCGGCATTAAGTGGTTAAAAACGTAAGCGGTTAGAGACATGACGAGAAGGAAAACATACATATTGTAGCTGATTACCCTTATTAAATTACGACATGGCTTAACTCCCTAGGGCCCGGGCCAGCCTCTCAGAGATTTCGCATCGCTCAGTTTCCCGCTCGATGGTTTCTCCAGCTGAAAACTATGGACCCGTAAGGGGTATATTCAAGATTTGAGTTTCTGGTCTATATTAGTAAGGCCTAAGGGCTACATTTCAGGAAAAACCGGTAGCAAGAAATATTATATGTGAATAAGAAACAAAAACTGTTCGGAAGCGATATGGTTACATAATTTTCATGATTCGCAAGTTATGGCCACAAGTTATGGCCACAAACCAAAAGTTTGAACTGAAAATATCTTTTTTTTTGACAACTGATTAGTAAAAAAAACTGTCAGGTCGACATATTGATTTTGAACCCACTAAAAGTATCTGTAGTTGTTGAATCTCAGCTTTTACCATATTATATTTTAGTTCAATGATCCTTGCTAGTTTGTTAAAACTATTTTATATTTTTGTACTATTTGTTGAAGCAACCGAAGTCAATTCATGTAAAGTATGCAACTCGAATGAATCAATTACACCACTTTACCACTTATCGTTCCTTTAAAGGTACTCAAAAAGTGTTTAGGTAACCCAAGTTTGGTTAGATAATTGGATAGGGTCTTAAAAAAAATTCTGGTGAGATATTTTTTGGACTTTATGGAACGATAATTTATTAAAAGGACTTTTAGTAAAATACATGAGGTTTTTTCTAGTGGTTAAGAGTTGCAAAATTCCAACTTATTAAAACCTCTTTATTTAATACGGATACCACACCAAACGTGCACTAGTTGCTCAATACATATTGTATAAAGATAATCTTCGTTTTCTGTTTAAAATTGCTGTTAAAGAATTAAGGTTTATTAGGCCATTTTATTCCGCGTTTTTTTATTTACTTATAAGAAATATATGTGCAACATAACAGCGCAAAGGTAGCCATCATGAAAAAGCTAAGTAAATATTTAGTATGGCAGAGGCGTTTTGCATGTCGACACGAAGGTAATATTTTAATATTAATTATTAGTAATTTCAAAATTACTCTTACTTGATCGAAATTTAACTTATCAAAAAAAAAAA
>SCLG01000143.1:365244-424190 GCA_004367875.1 Oikopleura albicans
GTTTCTTTAGACTATAGCAGTTAACAACAGGCACGAGCTTATATAAGAGAAGAGCTTTTAGATATCTCAGCAGACCATCCCTTATTAAGCCCTCCCCTGTATAAATATGTTTGACTAGCTAGCCAGAAATATTAAATATCTAGATACGGTGCATGTTATATTCATATTCTAAACCGACTACAGAATATTATCGAGTTATTATAGAAAAAGACAAACGGGCGGCACACATAGACATCTGAAAAACAATGAACCCGAAGTACATTCTCCCAAAACTACTTTATACAGAATGTTTGAACTTGTTCAAAAAAGATTCAATCTAAGAATCGACTGTTCTGTCAATGGCGAACCCCAAAATATCAATAAAGATTACTTATTGGAAAAATTACCCCGGAGTTTTTACTAATAGCGCCTCCTTGATTTTCTTAAAATGGCTTAGGTCGTACATAAGGTATGTATGCTCCTTACCAGGACGAGTAATTCTGTGCTACATGGAAAATTGTTTTTACATACACCACCTGAGCGGTTATCTTACCATTGGTTATCTTACTAAGATTGGGTTATCTTACCAATTTTTTTTTTCGTTTATAAAGGTAAGTTAACCCCTGAGGTGGTGTATTTGGAGATTTGAAATATGGACCATACCTACTAGGTATTACATAGTCTATACTGTAGTCTATGGTCCATCTGGCAACATATTTCTGCGTCGTGTGAATTACACTTATCATATTTACAATGGTTTGAATCATCATCTTCGAACTAAAAGTATGTGACCGCTTAAGGACCGGTCAGTCATGGTGTGAATAAACTACAACAAAACCCAAAAATTATTCGGGCGGTGAAATTAGTTCATTGAAAAATTCGAATATTCGCGAAAAGCAAATCATGGGTCACAGTCTGAAACTTTGTTATCAAGTTGGGTCCCGTACAAATTATTATGAGAACTCATTATCATAATGAGAAACGCCTCTATCGCATTTTGGGTAACAGTCTGTTTTACATGATCTAAGTTTGAAATGACCTAAATGTTGCAATGTCTGATTTGTTGTTTTGTTGAACAAGAAACTTTATAAACTGTTCCCGGTCGAATGCCTCGATTTGTTTTAATAACATTTTGTATTCATTTTTAGTCGAACAAAATTATTATCGTCGAGGGACGTTTTTACGAAAATGGTTTAATTGCTTTGACGTATTTTATTGCGCACTAATTTGGAGTTTTTGTTTGTAATTTTTCAGCACTTTTCAACTATGGTTTAACCATTAGTAATACTTGATTTCTTCGCCGGAGTCTTTGTAAATAAATTTTCGAAACCGAAAAAACCGGTTCTAGTTTTGGCTTCCAGAAATAAAACAGGAAATTGTACTGATTATTTGACCATCAATGTACGTGATAGGTGTGGCACGGCTATCACGCAATATTTCGATTTTGTCAGAGCATATCATAAAAGTCGTTTATGATAAATTGTATCTGATTGACAGATTTTTTTTCTACTTGATATTGAACCGGATACTGAAAACATTGTATTAAATACAACAAAACATAATTTTTTATAATGACAAAGGCCGAGCAGGCCACAGAACGCCCGTCAAATGGAGTTAAGCCATTTTCATACCTTCAGAATAAAATGGTGCAAAGGAAGTTGTCCCGTACAGAGTAAGTCCTGATATTGATTTAATATATTTTGAGAATTTTACTGAAAAAACAGCGGGATTAATATTTTCGGGAAGTCCGATTATAATCCGGTATACAGTCAAAATCGTTACGATTTGTGGTTTGAAAAATCGTTACCATATTGAGTCTCGACGTCATTTCGTGACGATTTGGAGCGTAACGATTTTGAGGTAGGTACTGGTCTTAATTTTCGGTTGTAATTGGGTCTCCTCGAAATTTAGCAATTTTTTAGTTCAACGATTGAAGTGTTCAAACAAACAAAGACTGAATTTCTATAAATATTTCATGACAATAGTTTTATGATATAAAAAGAATATTTTAATTATTTATCTTAAAAATAACAGCGAGTAATATGTATATGAGCCTTATGTTATGTAAGTAAGTAAGTAATATATTTTTGTTTTTACGACCTTGAGCTATTTTGTTTGTGACAGTGAAAGTCGTTGACCCATCATCGACAATGACCTTTATGTGTTTTTTTCAATTGGAGATGCTAAAGAATTAAAATTTTTAAAAACAGATTGAAGTCCACAAACGGTAAATCAAGCGGTAATGGGCCAAAACCGGTGTCAAAAACGGAAGATGAAGACGACGGGAAGGTTCAATTGAAGCGGGAAATCGATCTGGTCGGAGCCGTTTTCGTTATTGTCGGATGCCAGATTGGATCCGGCATATTCATTTCCCCAAAAGGTAAAATTGATTTTTTCGTTTTATGATTTTTATGAACTCAAATTGAGTTGATTATAAATAGATCTAACACTGTCGATTAATGAGTTCAATTATTATGGCTCTATGAGATGCTTTGTAAGTGAGGCTGCATTATGTGGCTGTCAACCTCTAACAGGACGGAATTGAAAATTTCATGCGCTTAGCATTATATTAATTTATGGTGACACATGAACTCATCACATTGGGAGTGCGCTTCATACTATATAGTAATGTATTATTTCTTCGTTTTGTGGTGAGTTCAGGTTTGGGCTATGCAAAAACATGAAGTTACCACAACTTTTTGAGAAACTTTTTTTAATATTTTTGAAACGTGAAATTCATTAAAATAAGATANGATTAATGCTTTTTCCTCTAACTAATAGAGGTTTTTGAATGCAAAACAGTTCTGTAATTTTGTAAAACTCACTTCTAAAATCTTGAATAAAGTTTAAATGTAAATGAAAAAAAATTTGGAGCGTAACGATTTTGAGGTAGGGACGGGACTTAGTTTTCGGTTGAAATTGGGTCTCTTCGAAATTTAGCAATTTTTTAGTTCAATAATTGAAGTTTTGAAACAAAGACTCAATTTCTATGAAAATTCACTGACAATAGTTTTATAATATAACAAATAATATTATAATTATTTATCGTAAAAATAATACTTTCCTTGCAGCGAGTAATATGTACTGATATCTTATGTTATGTAAGTAAGTAATTTAGTAAGTAATTTATTTATGTTTTTACGACCTAGAGCTAAATTGTTTGTGACAGTGAAAGTCGTTGACCCATCATCGACAATGACCCTTATGTGTTTCTTCAATTGGAGATAGAAATTTTTACTAAAGAATTAAAATTTTAAAAACAGATTGAAGTCCACAAACGGTAAATCAAGCGGTAATGGGCCAAAACCGGTGCCAAAAACGGAAGATGAAGACGACGGGAAGGTTCAATTGAAGCGGGAAATCGATCTGGTCGGAGCCGTTTTCGTTATTGTCGGATGCCAGATTGGATCCGGCATATTCATTTCCCCAAAAGGTAAAATTGATTTTTTCGTTTTATGATTTTTATGAACTCAAATTGAGTTGATTATAAATAGATCTAACACGGTCGATTAATGAGTTCAATTATTATGGCTCTATGAGAAGCTTTGTAAGTGAGGCTGCATTATGTGGCTGTCAACCTCTAACAGGACGGAATTGAAAATTTCCTGCGCTTAGCATTATATTAATTTATAGCTAACCTTTTTATATTATGCGACCTAAGTCTATCGTTCATCGTCTTATAAAATCAAATTCGAGGATCTTATTTTTGTTAGAAATGAATATATTTGTTAGTAATGTCCACCATATGCGGGGTTAATTGTCATTTTGTCATTTTTAGATCCGGTTATTCCGTTTACGTTAATTTATATTCATAATTTGCGTTTTCCACTAAAACATTTCAAACTAAGGTGTTATTGAAAATGTGGAATCAACTGCTATGTCACTGATTGTTTGGATGGGTGGCGGCATAATCGCCACAATTGGCGCACTTTGTTATGCTGAAGTTGGTGCCCTAATTCCGAAATCTGGCGGAGAGTATGCTATTTTATTTCATGGATTATCATTTGGGAGCATACCTGCTTTCACTTTTGCGTATACTTCTGCTACAGTCTTGAAACCGGCATCTTTAGCTATTCTTGCTCTGTTTCGGATTCATCAAAACTATATAATCATCATAGGAAGGTCACAATAAGCGTCAAAAGTGACTTTTGATTTCGTTTGTGAACAGGCTAGAAAACCGACCCGTATTTGAGGTCCAACCGACCCTTATTTGGCGCAATAATTTTTTTTTCGAAAAAAAGCGACCCTTATTTGGCGATGGCGACCCTTATTTGAGGGCCCATTATTTGGCGACCCCCTGTACCCCTAATTTTGAGCAAAATCGGATCGTTTCCACTGAAGTTGTTATTTTTTTTGTTCATGCGGCATGACAGTTAACATTTGAAATACAATTTTAAAGTGTTATTTCATATGATTAGGTAGCGTATCCCATGCTGATGGGGTCTCGGTAAGCGGAAAGTTAAAACTATACATATTTTTGAATCCATAATCAGACATTTGCGAAATATACACTGAGTGTGTTCGAACCTTTGGATTTGACCTTATATAGGGATCTGCCACCCAGTGCGGAAAAAATGGTTGCGTTGTCGTGTATTTGGTTCGTCATTTTCGTCAACTGCTACTCAGTTAAACTCACTCAAAGTTCACTGAAATTTTTCGGGTATGGAAAGATTATCTCAATTGTCATTATTGTATCATCGGCGATCGTAATGGTCTTCATGGGAAAGACGGATTTGAGTATATGGCATCCATCTAAATCATTTCAACGGGTTGGGAGCGATCCCGCGGCCCAGTTTGAACTCCCTAGTGTAGGGTACAACAAGTAATTCTTGTTTTTAATATAAAAAAATAATTTATTGAATCACAGCTCCTTCTCTCAATAAGGACGTTGTGGATTATTAAAATAAGCATTTTTATTGAGGTAAATTATCATACACTTTCCATTTGTGACGTCACGACCATTTTGAAAATTTATCCTTATTTGGGTTATTCTGTTTACGGTATGACTTATACTCCGTTATGTTATGTGTAACATGACCGTTCTGTCATACCCCGTTATGGTAACACAATTTCGTTATGTTAACACTTTTTGAAATTTGATAACTTCGATTTTTAATTATTTAACCAAACGCCCTAACCCATTAAGTTAACAAAATTCTATTATGTTAATAGTTTTGGAGGTTTGATGGTGTATTTTATACATCAATGCGTATTTATTATTTTAATCGTATTATTATTTTAATCGTATTAAAAAAACTATATAAGTTGATAACCCTGGCCAAGTATAAGCGCAATTGGTCTAGCCCTTTATCAATGCTTATGGTCATATGACGGATGGAATCTTTTGAATTATGTTTCGGAAGAAATCAAAGAGCCCGAAAAAAATTTACCGCGAGCACTTGTCATTGCAATGGGCACGGTTATGGTTTTATATTTGTTCATTAATGGCTCATATCTAACCGTTCTGGGTCCGGAGGGGTTACTGGCATCCGATGCCGTTGCTGCTAGTTTAGCAAACAAAGCCTATCCCGGGCTAGATCGTGTCATTTCTATTATGGTCGCAATGTCCGTGTTTGGCACCTGTTTAGTTTCTTGCTTTACTGCTGCTCGGGTCCCGTACGTTGCGGCCCGTGAAGGACAATTTCCACGGCAAGGGTGTCTAACAGAATTTTGAGAATTAGAAATGATTGTAGTTTACAAAATAATAGTTAGTTTTCATTAAAAACTGAACGCTCGTTCTTTTTTTTGTGATGGTTCTCCAACTTTCGTGGTATGGAAATAGAACGCTCCGTTCTGTTCTAATCATGTGATGGGATTTTTTTCTGCATCTTCGTGAAAGTTTTATTTTTTTTTGACAAAAGGGGACTAATTGGGACCAATAAACAATTTTATATATTTTTGTCGTTCTGATGTTCTTGACCGTTCGAATGCGTTCTGGAGCGTTCTTGTGCTAGAAAAATGGCAAGAACGCAGTTTGAAGGTTTTTTTAATAGAACGAAAAAACGTTCTAAATTACCGTTCTGTTCTGTCTCGTGATGGGAAAAGGGCCAAGAACGGTGTTCTTGTGTTCTGTTAGCGTTCTCGTTTTGAAGTTCTCAAGTTGTGCGAAAAAACAGAACTTTTACATCTCTGGTAATGATAATCTTGAATCGGAAATTAAAATATTAGACTTAACAAAAGCTGTTAAGGTCTTTAAGATCTTTAAGATCTTTAAGATCTTTAAAATTCTATGTCAAGTTGGACATCCAATTGATAGTCATTATCAATGATTCATATTGAAAATAAGACGCCAGTACCAGGAGTAATATTCAATGGAATACTGTCAACACTAATGATATTTCCAAATGATTTCAATTCCCTGGTCAACTACTTTAGCTTCTGTATGTGGATATTTCATGTATCGACTTTCTTGACGCTATTAATTCTACGAAGAACAATGCCATGTGATAAATTTAAGCGTGTTTTCAAAGTGCCAATTGTGTTGCCTATAATTATAAGTATAATTGGAGTGTATCTTATAATTGTACCATTTTTGAAGGTAAGTTCAAGCAGCTTTAATAATTTCTACTCAGCGTTTTACATGAATTTCCGTCATCTTTTCTCTCGCAGTTTCTAGAAATCGATATTTGAGTTTTTGACGTGCGGAAAAACTCGAGTTTGGCTATCTAGAAGAGACGAAAGAAAAAACGGCGAAAATTCATATAAAATTCTGAGTATGCTGACTGAAAATCGAGTTTAACTCATAACAATTTTGTGAAAAATATTATTCGGTTAGGGTTCCAAACTAAGTTTGAAAACTAAGTATCGGAATTCACGGAACCATCAAACCACATTGACCAGGGTGGCAAAAACGGCAAACCGCGTTTGTCGTTTGTCGACACACGTCGTTTGTCGACAAACCAAACGAGCGACAAACGCAAATTTTTGAAACTTCGCCAAACGCAAATGATCGAAAACGACAAACGGGGTGGTCGTTTGTCGATATTTTAATACACCACCTACCTGCTTAAAGTAACACCAAAATGAGCACAAAAACTGTTACTTTAAACGAAAATTGTTACTTTAAGCGGGTAGGGCGTAGGTTAAATTGAAAAAAGTTCAAATAGTGTTATTTTAAGCAAAATCGGGCTTTTTTCTGTTACTTTAAGCGGAATCGAGCTTTTGAATTGCACAATTTGAAAAATATTACGTAATGTTTAACTTTTTTGTTACTTTAAGCAAAAATAAGGTCAAATAATTGCGCAATTTTGAAACATCGCGTTATCAATTATTATTAATACAGGGGAAAGGGTTATTAGTAATAACGTATTACTCATAAGGTCAGATCCCAAAATACTGATTTTTTCTTAAATTGAGATTTTGCTTGTCATTTTGCACTTTTTAATAAATTGACCTGACCTTGCATTGCCCGAGAAAAATTCTATAAACCAAAAAATGGTACCCCTTTTTCTATATATATATATATATATTTGATCATTTTCATATGAAAAATAGTTCTGAATGCTTAATCAGCTGAAAAATATTTTTGAAATGTACTAAAAATACTTTATATCATATGAATTATAAATTATATGATATAAATTATATCCACAAATATTGAAGCATAGAAATGAAATCTTAAAAGACTGTTACTTTAAGCAGGTAGTGTTGAAAAAGGGTTGAAAAAGTTACCACTATTCGCAAAAAAACTGTTACTTTAAGCGAATAGTGTTACTTTAAGCAGGTAGGTGGTGTATTTTATACTTGAAATTTTCATCGACAAACGACGAACGCGACAAACGGCAAAAACTCGTTTTTTTGCAACCCTGACATTGACTATGTAACCAGGGATGTAAAAAAGGTGTGATTTTAAGAAAAATCCAATCACGCTCACAAAATCACAGAATTTGTTATTTTGTGATTGACATTTACATCCCTGTATGTAACATGGACCATGTCTGGTTTAATATCATAAGATCTGGACCAGACCGTCGTGTTTAATCATCAATATTACATATTTTGTATTATTCAGACACGTTTTTATGTCGAATTATTCTGAATGACGGACCTACTTGTAATTTCTAAAAAAAACTCTATAATAACAATTTGTACATATCTCATTACGACCTAATAACTTTGACCTAGACAAGCTTGACCTATTTTTATTCTTTGACGGCACTTAATGGACTTTTTATAATATAAAATATCATTGAGTACGTTTATTTTAATATAATTTATAAGAAGGTGCATTTGGAAAAGAGTAGACGAAAGTTTTATTTGTAAAAGTACAATGAAAAATAAAATTTTAATAAGACATACATTTCTCAGGTTCAATTACGTGCGTTGTAAATAAGCCAGACATATTAACTAATAATTTTGACGGCACCCCGGTTAACCGCATAACCACGGGATACACAAAGAGTACTTAATATCGAGCAAATATTGAACTCATGCGAGGCATCATGCTCTTAGTATATGGGCGGTGACCGCGGCGGTCTACCAGAATAGAAAAAAAACGTAAAAGACGAGTGCCATATAGGAAAATTCTCAACAAAAAAACTTTTTTGGTAGTAAGAAATGACACTGACTGAATTGATTTTATGTGTGATTGCTCAAAAAGAGAGTCAGACGCATTTGAAAGTCGAATTTGTCTTTGACCTCATTTGCCTTAATCCACATATGCCCATGTCGACATAATTTACCCTTTACCCACTCAAAATTTCGACAAAATAAAAACAGCAGCAATTGACAAATATACTAACACTTGATATGTCAATTGCTGATGTCTTTATTTTTTCGAAATCACTTTTTGGATAACTGGTCGTCAGTTTTGAAATAAAAACTTTATAAATGAAATACACCACCTAACGGGTTATTTTTACAACGCAAAAATTCTTCAGATAGTTGAATTGTGTTAAGATAATAGGTCGTTTAGTAAGATAATTGGAAATTGCGATGTGTTTCGGTGTGTAAAGTGTTAAGATAACGCATTTTTTGTTAAGATAACTGATTAGGTGGTGTAAAAATTATTAATTATGTAAGTGAAGTAAGATCCACCAAAGTGTTTAACAATGTTAAATTAACATTAAACTTTATTATACCGCATATTGATGAATTCAATTTTAGGGCTTCGACATTGGCTATTTCTTCGCTGTACTCTGGATCGCCGGAGGGGTTGGACTATATTTGATTTCTCAACTACCAGCTTTTCGTGCTCGTTTCGCACATATTTCTCATAAGATCACTAGAGGGCTCCAGATCGTCTTGCAAGTCGTACCGGAGGAACAATGATTTGTACTGTTTTTATCCTGACGGAAATTCAGCATTTATGATACTTGTTTCTTCAATATACCGTACACCGCCACATCTACTGTTAGTAGGGTGTCCACAGTTGATTAATAATAACTGGAAAATCAAAATTTTTCGAAAAAATGCTTATTCGGTATAATCTTATTTAAGCATTTAGCACAAAAAACCTTCTGGAAGTTCTATTATGCTCATTGTTTTCGCAAATCAGAGTAAGATACTTCAAAAATATTATAATTATACCAAATTGTTTTCTATTTATATTAATGCTTAGCAATTACAGTTCGCTTTGGACACCCTGAACTCAGCTGTTGATCAATTCAATTTTCCTATTTCAAACATTGTAAATTTTGTAAATACGAATAAATTATTCATCTTACGTAAATTTATTTCATGCTTTTACTTCTTTTTATTGGTTTTTATTATCTTTAAGATTGAAAACGGACCGGTTATATTATACCGCAGTCATAGGTGTTCCATACGGTACAATTCTTGATAATAACCGCCGAGAAGATATTGATGGGTAAGGGGAGTGAAAAACGGCGTAAAAAGCAATAACGCTTTTTAGGCTTTAAAGCAATTTGCCATGTGGTATGGCATATTTGAACAAAAATGGGATAACTAATTACAATCCACTTTCTTCTTCTACTTCAAATCAGAGATGTAAAAGTTCTGTTTTTTCGCAGAACTTGAAAATTTCAGAACAGAACACCAATAGAACAAAAGAACGTTCTATCCTATCACATGAACTGAACGTTCTATTCCCGACAATTTATTGAGAATCTGTTTGATTTGCGGCTGTTGGGATAAAAATTATCGACAAGAGGGGNCAAGGCGCGCGTCTCGAGTGTTCATTGTCGGGAAACTCGTTCCCGACAGCCTTCGGCTGTCGGGAACAAGTTATTGTCATCACACGAAAATTGGAGAAGCATCACAAAATAGAACGAGCGTTCTGTTCTGTTCTGTTCTGTTCTGAAATTTAGAACAGAACTTTTACATCTCTGCTTCAAATTGCTAAATTAAAATCTAAAATATTTTTTGTGGTTATTATTCATTCTTATTTTCCTAAATGAAAAAATGATTGTCAATCATTGATTGATTACAAACTTTAGTAGTTCATTATTTTTACTTTGTTTAGTTTAATTGTCCGTAAACTTTTGCCACGTATTAATTTCAATTCATCTACCTGTTGCTGATGGATCGTAGAAGAATGTGTTCAGAATTGACAGTATTTCGTCATTTGTATCAGGTGCGTTTATCGAAACGAGCGATCCCCCAAGACCTTAGAAGGTATTTAAGGTAATTTGTTATACGTTAGTCGAATTAAGCAAGACAACAATTGTATTTCCTTAAAAGTTTGAATACTAGTTATTTTTTCGAGCTTAAAAATGAGATAATCTTTATAATTTAGTTTCAATTTTCTCTAATTTAGTTTCGACTTTTCTGTCTAATGATTTCGAGTGTATTTTTATATAAAAATACGGCTAGTAAACCACAATCAAGTTCAATTTTATTTTTGTTTTTAATTAATTTTTTCGTATTGTTCTGTATTAAGCAATGTCTAAAAACCGAAAAAAACTGACCCGATAACTTGTGGCCCGATAAGTGCGGAGTGCGTGTATTACCTTGGCAGTTGTCTTCTGCGGACATCCATCCGCGAACTGCGAGATCATGGTAAACACATCGTCCAGTTCCCGCCAGTAAAATCCAATTAGGCTCACATGCTTCGTTGATTGGAATTGAGGGGTAGGAAGGTGGTGGCGGTGATCCTATAAGGGGCTCAAAATCATACAGGGTATGTGCACTTATTTTGTCNAATGAGATTAGTTTCGATTTTTCTGTCTAATGAGTTCGAGTGTATTTTTATATAAAAATACGGCTAGTAAACCACAATCAAGTTCAATTTTATTTTTTTAATTAATTTTTTCGTATTGTTCTGTATAAAGCAATGTCTAAAAACCGAAAAAATGAGCCGATAACTTGTGGCCCGATAAGTGCGGAGTGCGTATATTACCTTGGCAGTTGTCTTCTGCGGACATCCATCCGCGAAAAGCGAGATCATGGTAAACACATCGTCCAGTTCCCGCAAGTAAAATCCAATTAGGCTCACATGCTTCGTTGATTGGAATTGAGGGGTAGGAAGGTGGTGGCGGTGATCCTATAAGGGGCTCAAAATCATACAGGGTATGTGCACTTATTTTGTCATAAAATTAACCGAGTACGATTTTTTATTGACAAAAATTGGAAGTCACGTTTCCGCGCCAAAGAGCCCTTTTTGATAATATACCTAGAATTCAATTAATGCCATAAAAAGTGAAAAAAAAGACAAATTGACAACCTTCATGGGCTATTTCAAAAAAAAAATTACCACAGTTAAATCTCGCCAAAAAAAAAATCAAATTATCATTATGACCGTAGTAGGAGACCCTTTCCTGGCACCGATGCCTTCTGACAAAAACAGTTTCGTGTTTTTTCTTTTCGCGAGGCTGATCCAATTGCCCATAAACCATAAGTACCTCCCTCTTCACCGTTCTCATTATAATTACTCGTGATAAAAATATTGGGTTTGCTGGTTGTGGCTGGTTGGCCGGGCGCCCATGCTGTAAAGTCAAATGGTGTGTTGTCATAAGGCCAAGTATTTGGCGGGGGATCACCCCATTTATCCATTCCAAGCTTTAAATGGGTAAACAATAAAAATCAAATCTTGCATTTCTGAGTTTGCGAATATCGTACTGACACAATTATCAGTAGTCAAATCCAGAATTATAAATATGCNTTGTATAGTTAGATAAATAATAATTTGTGAACAAATGGTCTATAGTTTAGACTCTAAACATATTGTCAGTTTTTGCCCAAGGTCACTGTTTCACGTGATTATGAGCTTGAAAGTCATGTTTGCCCAAACGCGGACCTCAATATCTATTGAAAATTAGCATACATGTATCTAATCCATATTTTTTTTTCTTCTATTTAAAAATAATTTTGCCAAAAGAAAATACCGTTATATGTTCTTAATTGAAAACTTGAATTTCCCAAAACTACCTTAGGTACATCATGAATGTGAGTACCAGCATAAACTTCACAAACAAACCCCTCAGGCTGAAAACATTCACCGGTTTGCCAGTTATTGGTCGCACCGGCCAATAGATTAATATACGCACAGGTATTCTTATTCGGAATAAAAATATCAAAAACAAACAAAAAATATGTAACAAAAATTCTTAAAAACAATGCAGGCACTTGTAAATTCTTGTGGTAATTATTATTCCTAATCTGATTTGGGTCGGCGACGCATCCTTTTTCTGGGAAACTATCCGCCCATTGACTGTAATATATGGAACGTCCATCAGAATCTGAAAACTCACAATTGCCAGAGCGAATGGAGTCTGAAAAGTCAAGCCAAACACGTGTTGTTCCACTTCGGATCCATTCATCGAAGTACTTTGAAATTGCTTGTTGTTCTATATCTAAAACACGGGTTTTCAATTGAGTGTGTGAAGTTCACGGCTTCGTGGGGGTCCTGGGGAACAAGTTATGGTCCCAACAATTATCAGGGCTAACAGTTTATTTTGTTTTACGTTAACTAAAAAAAGAAATAATGAATTGAACTCTGTAAAACATATTTTAAAACAATTTCCCGGCGATCACTCTTTTTAAGCAACGCTATTGACACGTCCTAAATAACCTCATATTCACTAAAGTGAGAAAGCTGCAATTAATATTACGTTATTACTACTATTTAACAAATTGACGCCCAAACCGGGTCACGGGTTTTATTTATACTGGTAATATTTTTTTAATTCGTACTGGTAATATTTTTTGATGAATGATTGTTGTGGGCGACAGTTCTTACACCCTGATTCAGGCCCTTTTATTTAAACCTTCATTTTAAAACGTTATTTGAGGCCTAATTTGTGATTTTTACTTGATAGATGTTAATGGGTGACGGTCACCCGGTGACCTTTAAATAACGTACGAATATGACACCTGATAAAATGACCCGGCGGCATGCCGCAGAAGAGTGTTCCCTATTTTAAAAATTTAAATCCTTGATATTATACCAATATGACTCGGGTATTCAGTTCGAGCGTATTCGCGCCATTTTACAAAATATTTTTGTTCGGAAAATTTGAATCACCGCTCAAAAATGGACAAAATTGACATGGGAATAAACACGCTAGACATGACTCATGACTATGAGTCATGAGTCACCTGACCTTCTGAATTCAATAAAAAAAAATCAATTATATCTTTAATGAATTTGATATTATACCTGATTGAATTCGAAGTGGTTGAGCGCCAATGGATTTACACGAGTCCCTTTGTGCGTACCAATTTTGATGTCCGTTTCCGTTCATAAAATATTTATAACACTTTCCTTGTGCATCACCTGCCTTGTGATAAGTCCAGCCCGAAGGACACTGTTGTCCAGTTCGTTTCATACAAACTCGTCGGGGATACGATTCATCGGCCGTTGGAGGTCTCCCAGCGCACTCTCTGGTGAACCATTGGGTTGTTCCTTAGAAAGATAAAAATTGTGTTACTGCTGTATTCCAAAAACTGAATTAATTCGTGTATCAACTGCTTTTTGTTAACGTTAACAAAATTCTCTGAAAAGATTCACTAGAAGCGTAAGTTAAACGTATTGTTAAACCACAGTTGGTACTTAACTTCTGCGCCACTGGTGTAACACAAGTTGGGGTAATTTTTATCTTGTTTTCCTTTTTTGTAGGGCCCCGTTGTTGCACAGCGTGATCCTGCCATGTTTTCCTTAGTTGGTTCGCCAAATCCCCAATTTTCATATTGTGGTGGTGCGTTGGTGGCCTCCCAGACAAATTCTTTTTGGTCGTTATGGTCATACAAACCTAACCAAGTGGTCAATTCATCCTCTTCATCGTACCATGCGATAAAATCGGCCTCTTGCCGCTCGTCAAAAAATGACAATAGATGTGCGCCATATCTTGAATAACAAATGTCTAAAACTAGGTTCAAATCATGAGACACAACGAAATTCAAACAATTTTGAAAGATTTGAACAAATTAGCCCGACAGCGAATTGTGTATAATGAGCTATACATTTTCTACTATTAATCATACGTCAATTTTAAAACTTTTTTTTCTCATAAATACATGTATAAGGCTATTTCATATTCGGGAACAAGTAGGATTTTTCAGCAATCCGAAAAAATGCGAGATTGTTTTCAGCGGAGCTAGTTTAGTGTTCTGTGCAATTAGGAACCTCGGGCTAAGCTCTCTTGCCATGGGCGCCCTTCGTCATCGTACTTGTAACAATAATCGCCAACTTTCGAAAAACCATCATCGCATTCTTTCACAAAGCTATCGGAGCGAACGGTGCAAACATATTTGAAACTATTTTCGCATTTGCCTTTGACCCATTTTCCTTGTGTTCCGTAATCACCTGGGAGATGATCACTTGTCAAGGTTGTCAAAAGAATCATAAAGAATCTTAAAAGGGCAATGGGCGAAATTAAAAAAAACTGCTTTCGACAACCCTACACTGAATAAAGCATATGTACATCTCTTATCTTTATTTGAGGATGGTTCTTGGTGGCCCACAGGATCTAACCCATCAGACCAAAAAGCCCATTTATACACGGGTTCATCTGAACCATCAGTAGTTATCCAATGGTAATTTCCAGGGACATCTAAGTCATTTAGTCCAAGCCAATAATAGTCGTAGGATCGTCGATTTATAATGCTTTACAGAGGGGTGCACAATTAGGACCCAAATAAACATGTTAAGTAAGAATTATTAAATAAATAATGGATGTAGTTTTCGAAACGCTTGAGCTCGCTTGTTAAAAATGTATATCGAGGTTTCAACTTCAAAGCGAGGCTAACCTTCGTAAACAAAAAAAAAATAAATGATGTCTTTTTCATTTACGTAGTTTAGCCTCGCTTTGAAGCTGAACGCTCTGTATATTATAGGGGNGTTAAGTGTTTTCGGTAATTAGGAACCTCGAGCTAAACTCTCTTGCCATGGGCGCCCTTCGTCATCGTACTTGTAACAATACTCGCCAACTTTCGAAAAACCATCATCGCATTCTTTTACAAAGCTATCGGAGCGAACGGCGCAAACATATTTGAAACTATTTTCGCATTTGCCTTTGACCCATTTTCCTTGTGTTCCGTAATCACCTGGGAGATGATCACTCGTCAAGGTTGTCAAAAGAATCATAAAGAATCTTAAAAGGGCAATGGGCGAAATTGAAAAAATTGCTTTCGATAACCCTACCCTGAATAAAGCATATGTACATCTCTTATCTTTATTTGAGGATGGTTCCTGATGGCCCACAGGATCTAACCCATCAGACCAAAAAGCCCATTTATACACGGGTTCATCTGAACCATCAGTAGTAATCCAATGGTAATTTCCAGGGACATCTAAGTCATTTAGTCCAAGCCAATAATAGTCGTAGGATCGTCGATTTATAATGCTTTACAGAGGGGTGCACAATCTGGACCAAAATAAATATGGAAAGTCAGAATTATTAACAACTAATGGATGTAGTTTTCGAAACGAACGCTCGCTCGTTCAAATGTATATAATATAGGGTTTAGGAGTTCCATACAGTCTGGCACAAAGATGCGCTGAACGAAAATGACCTTTATTCTGCATCCCCCTGTATACAAAATCTTTCTCGGCTTTATCAATCATTGTGGTCAAATCTCCCCCATAAGATTGACAAACCGACTCGGCTATGTTCCATGTTGTTTCCTCGCCCGATTCGAATGCTTTATAGCATTTTGACGTTAGTGCATTATGAGACCAATTGGTAGGGCATTCACAGTAAATCAATCGAAATGCCAAAAACCAAACACGCATCCTATTAAGCAAAAGTTCAAAATAAAGTTCAAAACTGTGTGCTCTATTTCTTTGAATGGCGAATTCTGAACCCTACTCATAATATGAATTTTAACAAGTTCACGCTAAAGCAAATAACCGTATGTGGTCATGTCTATATTAGGTCGATGATTATTATAGAACATTTGAACTTGTAAACGGATGTTTACTTTTCTTCTGTTGAATATTAATACAGTAATTATTTTTGTGTCTAAAATGCGGGCGGTATTCAATAATTTTATCAAAAAAGAGGTTATTTGCACTTAACAGTTCTGATGCATATTTATTTCTGTCATATTTAAAAAACTGTTAAGTAGTCAACGGCCCAGTAGCCTGCAGATAATGAACCCAGTACGTCACCGGGTTAACCGTTTGTCAATTTGTGTTTTGTGATCAAATCGACCAAAAAGTGTCCAAGCTTGGCCAAGGGTGGTCGGAGAGCTTTCGAGAGTATGCTCATTCGATTCAGGACCATCTAATTGCTCATGGTGAAAAATACGTAGGTTAGAACACGACGATTGATGGGATGGAAAAAATTCCGTCCGACGTGTTCAGGGAACTGTTTTAAATATGTGTTCAAGGGTTAAGAGCGCACCCTATGTATATTTTTTATACTTTAACGTGAGTATTCATAAATGGTGAAATAAGATAGCGTTAGTTTTTGTCTGTTTCACATTTGGTAGATCATAAAAAATCAATACTCGCGAGAAAATGATCGTCATTGATAATTTCTAGCGTGGAAGTTGTAGGCGTGATGTTGTTGTGGCTTGACGCTTAGTCAGCCATTCGTATGCCCTCCAGCATGTCTCTTATAGTGTCTCTTACTGTAGAAGAGAAAAGAAAGAAAAAAATGAAAACAAAACAATGGAATCGCAAAAATAAATTTAAAGTTTTTTTTGACAAGAAAAAAACGGCCCGCCTAAGGCTAATTTTTGTGTGAAATGGCTCGTCGGACAAGACGACGCAAAAAAGAGACACACGTTTCGGAAAAAGAACCAGAGAAAACAGCCTTTTATGAAGAACGCGTTCAAAATGAAACCGATCCTCAGATTTGGGTCTATTTTACATACATGTATAAATTTATTTTAAGAAATAATGAACAGATACATATAACGGAGATTAGAGATGAAACCGAACAATATTTCAATTTGTCTGAAAGGCGCTTTGATTTGATGAACAAAAAAAAAATGAGTATTTTTAACTAACAAAAGTTTTACTGTGGTTAACTACCACGATGGTTCAGCTGCTGAACTTCAGCACAACTTTCAAAAGTTACCAGAATCACCGCCACCCTTAAGGAAAAAACTACCACATCGGTGTTGGCGCTAAACAGCAAAATACTGAATATCACGATTCAGTTTTTGGGCGTTCACGGGTTAACTAGTATATTTATGAAAAAATTAACTCTAATTTAACTTTTGCGGTTCGTTTAAATACCATATTGACGTATTTTGATGACATTAAATCAAAAAGCCTCAAATTAAAGTCCTTATTTGTCATTTTCTTGTAACCGGTTGGTTTTTGGCCCTTTTAATCAAGAAAAACAGATGCAGCGTAGTCGATTACCTATGGAAAACGCCTAGTTAAAAACATGAGAACTTGATTTCGAGGGAAAAAAATTAGAAACGTCCCTATGTATAATACTAATTTAGTTAATCTAATAATTCTTTGCGCATTATTACTTGGTAATTATTATTGTCGGAGTTTATAGACCCAATTTAAGAGTTTTTCTACAGATACATCCCCATTTGAAATAACTCCCGATTTGGACAGTGGTCGGAAGGTGAAAGCTGCAGCTGACGAAGAGCGTGAAAACCCACAAATCAGCTCCCTTGCCCTGTCTGAGCTGTCAAATGCGATATGTGATATAGACAAGCCGACAGAAAGCGATCAACCCATAGACGTATTCAACAAATTGTTTAACTCTCCGGCGGCCGCGCTTGAACATCCACTTAATACCGATATTTTTGACGTTGAAAACTTTGTGCCGAAAAATATAAGCGTTTCGTACGAGGTTTCAGCCGACTCAAGACCATTTCCGGCGACACCGAAAACGACCGCGGGGCCACTCGTTAAAAGCTCAAACATTGACCAACTAGAACCTCAGGAAGAACCTATTGCTTTATCTGAAGAGGAAAATCCCTTCAATTATAATATGCTACCACGAAAAAATGATGATCTGAGGTAAATTAATTCATAAACTACCAAAAATTTTGCTTACACACTGCGCCGTGTCGCTAAATTACGGTTATGTTACTTCTTATCAAATAAAAATGCTGGTTTCGTGTTTTTCGGCGTGCCCTTACTTGACGCTCTCCCGGTAACACATATTTATAACAGGGCGAGAAACCATAATTGTTTTCATTTTTGTTTTCAAACCCCGGTCGGTATGAAATGATAACCAGGTGGTAATTTTTTTTGTATTTTAGTATCCAGGAAGAAATGACAAAATCAACATCAAGTTTACCAGATTTGGAAAATGAGTATGACGAAGGCATAATTTCGAAAATGAGTTTAGGCACTGATTATGAGCTTCCCAATATCGAATGTGGTCCAGAACTAGTCCAACAAGGGACTCATTCTGATCGTGCTCATAAAACTGAGCTGTTTGCACTTGAAGAAGATGATTTTAGTGACCTGCCAAATCTTGAAGGTACGTTATGCAATAAAAAGTGTTAACCTCACATGATAATTTTGGCTTCAATAGCGATAAAAAACGTTACGTGGAGCTCTGCTTAGTAGTAAGAAAACTATTCAAGCTGGTCCCTAGTAGAATGATTATGTAAGATTTAAAGGTACAGTTGGCACTTTATGAACTCAATTTTTTCATTTAGATTTCATTTTCTAAAATTTTCCATAATAATTTCAAAAAAATGAATTTCGTGTTCGTCTTAGACGTAGACTACGCTTAACTCCGAAGGATAAGGTATAAAGTCGCGACATCAAAATATCACCCTTTAAAATATCGGAGCAATTCTACTTATAAGTAGGGTATCTAAACGAGTTTCCGAAGGCATTTGAATATTATTTAATGAGTATACATTATACTGTATAATAAATGACCCCATGAACCATTGCTTGGCATGAACCAGGGCTCGGCATAAACCATGGCTCGGCACAATTGGCTCTTTTTTTGGCTCGGCTCGGCTCTGAGCGAGCCAATTCTGCCGAGCTCTACCAAGACCTTAAATTTTTGAACCATAGAGTGTAAAATTTTAAACGTTTCACACACATTAAAACTTTCCGAATCCCAATATCTCACTCTGATAATATACCGGGTTCAAAAAACGAATGATTTCAACAAAAATTCTAAAAAAAAAACGAAATTGACAAATAATATTTAAGAAGTTAACAATGACGTTCATTTCAATCCATTATCAATCGTTGCCCCTTCTCAGTTGGATGACGAGTTAGACAATTCCACCACTGTTACCAGAACGTCAAAAACACAGGAATCTGACGTGTCAATTCCAGAGATAAAACATTCGCCGCAAGTAGTAGAGCAAAGGAGTTTGCTTCCTTCAACAAATGACTTATTGGACGATCAAATCGAAGAAACGGAACATTTGCAAAATCTTCAGATTATGGATGCCGAGATATCCCGAGCTGATAGGGTGTCTCAAACTTTTTGTCAGAGGTGGATACATACATGTGTATTCACATATTTTATGTGTATTCACACATTTTATTACATCAAAATACATAATCGTAACCGGCACTCAACGCAAATAGAATATCATACGGGGGTCTCATATTAAGGGACAAGATTCAAATTAAGTGACACTTTTACTAAAAAGGTTCGAATTAAGGGACGGATTTTTTCGAAAAAAAGGTATTAAAAGCTCAAATAAGGGGACAATAGCAAACCGTCGCTTAATGTGAGAGCCCCATGTATGAAACTTGCTTCATCTCAGAGTCACCTTTGTCCTTGTCTACCAATTTTTTTTTGTGATTCACAATTGCTCGGATTCAATTTTTTTGAATGAAGTCACCTTTTACCCCGTTGAAAACGGTGTTTGGAAACTCTAGAAACGAAAGACCGCGTATGGGAACATTTATTTCCGTTTTGACACCCTAATTTCTGACAAACTTATCGAAAACAAAGAGAGTGATGAAAGAAAAGCCGAAGACAAGTATATAACAGACGTGCTCAACTTTTGTAAAGGAAGCGAACTGGACAATGGTGACCGCGTCTGTGAAGAATTCTCAACAAAAGCGGAAACATATGATGAGCCAAAGTACCCTTACCCACACATTGAAGATTCAAATTTAAAAAATGAGGAAAAAATATTTAATCGTATTGAACCAAATCCACCATGGCCACGACGCGATAAATTCACGTCGTCCGATAGTTCAGATATTGAAAATTCAGACTCCGAAAAACTTGACGAAAAATTGGATTCAAATTTAACTTTGTTCAAGAATGATGCCGTCGCCTTTGAGGTGGCTGATCATGCACATAATGTGCTGACAGGCTGAGATCAAATGCAATAAAAAATTCTAGAAAGTTAATAGTAATTGTTGAACTATACATGTTACATGAAATTTAGCTGCCATTTTGTTCGCTTATTTTTTAGATGCATCAATTTGATCAAATAGAGCTGCTCGATCTGAAAATTTTAACACAAATTAATGTACCTAATGAGTAGGGACTCTATTGGGTACTCAATTGTTATTTCATTATTTTTAAGGGAAGTCTACGCGGCGTGCCAAATTGGCACTGCCAATCCACTAAACAAATATGAAGGGCTGAAATTACAATACATCCATACGCCGGTATCGGATACAAACTTTGAAAAAACATTTGCTCTTTTACGTAATTTTACCGAACAACGGCGCAGGGCGTAGTGATAACTGAAAAACTTTTGGTATAATTTTGTCAAAATTTTCACCCGATGACAGATCACTCTACAACGGCGCAGGGGTTGTGTTTCGTCAGTCAATTTTGCGCAATTTTGATCTTTTAACCAGCTTTATATGAAATGCAAAAAGCAAACAGGGGCTGTGATATGATGTTACAGTCAGTGGTAACATCAAACCTGAAGGTACCAGTCCATACATTTCTTCTACAACGCGTCTGTAATAAAAATTTGCCAAAACGGAAGATTAATGTTCGACTCGATTTGCGAGAAATCAACATTTTAATTGAGTTTCTATACACGGGAAATATATACCTTTCAGTTGCTAATATTGATGCTTATCTCAAAGTGTCAAGTGAGTTTGGAGGCATCTCAGTCATAGAAGAGAAAATGCTGTCTTATCTGAGTTAGGGTACACAAAGATGGCACATAAAAATCGCATGGCCTATACCGGTTGAGTTTCAGCCGACTGACCGTTTGTAGTATACCGTGTCGGCATATTTTAAGATGATATAAAGACCATTTTTTCCCCTTTTTATTTTGAACTGGGTGCCCTAATTTCTTCCCTCGTTAGAAATGCGGCATTTATAAAGAGAAGAGAAAGGAGGGACACCCAAATTCCGAATGAAAAGGGGGAAAATTGGCCTTTATATCATCTTAAAATATGCCGACACGATGTACTAGAAACGCTCGGCCAATTTTCAAGAAACTCAACTGGTAATTTTTTTATGACGGGGCAAATTTTCATCTTGGACATCTTTGAAATGTAATAACCACAGTTTTCCTTAACGGTTTTCTGATTTGTTAGCGAGACGGTTCTGTGTTTTGTGTTTTTTTTTAATTCTTGGGAAAACTGTTAATTATTTGATTTGCCTCCATTAAAGAATCTTAATAAACAAAATATATGTATAACTCGAAACTAAATTTTTACCCTTATAAAAGTGAATGTGCTGATGAATGCAACTACTTCCAGATTATTTCCTTAGCGGAAAAGTATGGTCAGCTTGAGCTTAAATCGAAAATTCTCAACAAAATCATGAACAACGTTGAGGAATATCGCGATGAAATTATAAAACTATCGCCGTCCAATTTCGAGGAATTGCTTTTGATGGATGACTTGAACGTTGAGAGTGAGACGCATGTCGTTGGACTTCTCAAGGATTGGATTTCGGCCAATTTAGACCATCAGCAGTCATTTGCCAGCGTACTGTCGGCTGTGCGATTTGCGTGCCTACCACCAGATGTCATTGTGACGGACATTGCATCCGACAAAATGTTTGGTGGTGAATGTTCCCAAGACAGAGTTTCAAATTGGCAAAGATATTTTTAAGTGGTTTTAAGACATACAACTCTGGGAGTCCCGGCCAGAAAAAAAACATTTCTGCTAATTTTTTTTTCCTCTTTTTATATCAGGACGATATTTAGTTTCCACTGTACTACATAATACAGTAAGTTATAATTTAGACCTAATTTAGTCTAGTCAAATATAAACTGGATAGTATATAAAAATATTTGTGTTTTCCAATAAGTAACTCAATTAGAAGCCGTGATGAAAGGTATGAGCTATCATCTTTTAGCGAATGCGAAATTTGAAAACCCAATCGCTAATTCTTACCCACGCAAAACATCCCTTTCGCTCATGATTTTTGGATCCACCAATAATGAACAGGTGTCGACGGATTCACCGATGAAATATTTAAAAACCGGCCAATGGAATCAAGTCGATATTAGCGCCTTCCCATCTCTTGGAACGATTACAGGTTTATAATTAGAAATTTGTAGCGCATACGTTTATTACTTTTGATCACAATGTGCCGATCATCACATAACGGATTGTCTACGTTTACACAAGGATCTTCCGGTAGTATGTAGATTTTGGAAAATTTTCTATAGATTTGAAATTTGTCCTAGCCACCAGGGCTCGGCACAATTGGCTCGCTCAGAGCCAAAAATTAAAATTTTGCTCGGCTCAGGCGAGCCAACGAAAATTTAATGGCAGCGAGCCAAGCCGAGCGGAGCCAACAAATTTTTCGAGCTAGAGTGAGCCGAGCTAAGCCAAACAAAAATTTCTCCGCTCAATTGACGAGCCGAGCCGAGCCCAAAAAAGAGCCCGTTGTGCCGAGCCCTGCTAGCCACAAATTTTTTAGGCCTTCAGAAGAACAACCTAAAAAGCCTTGATGAAGTTATGTGACAATCATCACAGCGTGACGGTCACTCTCTGACCCTTATATAGTATGCGCTTATATCATTATAGCCTATAATTTATTACTTTATGGTTGAACAAACAATAAATATTTTACATTTTTAATTAGTCAAAAATTAGGTCATCAAATGATTGTCAAAAATGGGTTCATCTACATAATGGGCGGCGAAACCAATCGTCCTGATGACAAGAAAAAACTCATCACAAATTCGGTTTACGTTTTTGATACCCGATTGGGTCAAATCACCGAGCTCTGTTCAATGAAAGCACCCCGTACGCATTTTGCGGCATGCGAAGTCAACGGGCGCATATTTGTGTTTGGGGGTCGCAATGAAACGGGCATGTTGCGTGAATGTGAGGTTTTTGATATTAAATCGAACAATTGGACGAAAATTCGATCCCTACTCAAGCCCAGATGTTGTCATGCAGCGGCATCAATCGGTAGTGATGTTTATATTAGTGGAGGTTATATTCAGGAATCACCGACAGTATCGAAATATACAAATTCAATCGTTTCATATGATACCAAGTGCAATTTGTGGCAGGATGTGGGTACTTTATTATCGGCACGGGGCTGGCACCAGATGGTTACTTATGGATCTAGTGCGTATGTAGTCGGCGGTTGTTATCAGGTTAGTTTTATTATTAAAACTTTGAAAATGTGAATCGAAAATACAAATATGTTTTTATTTCTTCTTTTCGGATTGATTTTTGATAAAAATCCGACAAACCAACTCGGAAAAGACCGCTAAAAACCATTTCCGGGAAATTATACAAAAAAATTTAACGCGCGTTGAAAATGAAACCGGTTCAAATGTTCGACCCGCTTTCATTTATAATGGGCGTTACATGAAATTATCAATTTTAGAGTGGTAATCAACGTGTTGGACTTCATACAATAGAAGTGATTTCAGCGAATAGGGAAATTACACAGCTAGACGTTACGCTCCTGAAACTAGCTAGTACTCCAGGTACTGTTTATTATTTTAGAGTCAAAACGTGACTTGTCACTCAAATCTGGATTTGCAAAAATAAATCTATAAATTATTCTTATTTTATTAAAAAATATTGTTATAATAACAATTTGTATAATTATCATTTTATTTGTCGGAACGATAAAAAAACTACGCGTCAAACACAATGTAAACAACTTTAATATGTCAAAATTTTCCTAAAAAGTGCAAATTATAACAGTCGTGCACATTATGAGGGCCAACATTCTAAAGGTCGGAACTGTATTTTTTTTGTTAAATCCTAATAAAGCAGAATAAATATTGACCACGAGAAAAATATCATATTTTTTTCTGAGAAATACACCACCTCTCTACGGAAGTTAACAAAACGATGGAGACAAAAATGTGTTAACTTCCATGAATTTTGTTAACTTTTAGGACTTTTGTTAACTTTAGTAGATAGTGCGTCCACTAAAACTGGAAAAAATGTCGCGAAAAAATTGTTAACTTACATGAATTTTGTTGACTTTCGGACATTTTTTTAACTTTAAAGGCGTTAAGTTTCGTAGCCAGACGGTATATTTGATAAAAACGGGTTAGTGCGTCTTAAATGGGAAACGGTGTATAAATATTCAAACTCTAGTAAGGAATAGTATTCAAAAACAATTTAGGAGCATTTGTAAATGGAGACCACTTATATATTACCGGTGGGTGGGACGAGTCCAACAAACACTACTCAACGGCATGCCAAGAAATAAACTTTCCGAAAATGTCTATTCGATTTTCAGACTTCATCTTACCAAAAACAATAACTGTTCATCATTCAGCAATGTGCATGTTTTAGCTTCCAAAGCTCAGGGTTCCTGTTCATTATTTTTTTTTATTCGTTGTCAATATAGACCTTTTCAACTTGTTCCACATTCAAGAATAAAAAGTTTCAGTTTCAAACATTCCATGTTCTGCGTTCAGTGACTTCAGTCTGGAATAATGCCCGATGAGTTATCGGCGATAACCGCATAAATCCGCCCGGTAACTGGACGCCCGATAACTGTGCACCCGGTGTATATATATAATAATCGACATAGTTTTAAATCTTTCGCGATTTTTTTTAGACAGAAATATTGAAAGTGAATGAGGGGTAGCTTATACCGTATACGAAATACAAAATATAATTAATTTAGTTCGAAAAGAAAACAGTGCCATATAGCACTGTCGGGACGGTCCCGACGGGACCGTAACAGGATATCAAAAATGGCAGCATTACGTTTTCGTCAAAAATTATTTCCGGTTAACCGCAAATGGGCATCTGGTAATAGGCCTCATTCGGAGCTCAAATCTGAAATTATCATCATTCAAAAGTATGTGAACCGTTTCGATTACCTGTTTCTATATTTGTATACCCTCCTATTGCGGCCTAAATTACCAGAAAATTACATATTTAAGCAGGATTACATATTAAATCAACATTACAGAAGAAAAAAAAATCTTTTGAAGAATACCCCCGCCCTTTGTCCCAAATTCTATCCAGCCGTATTTTGTTTACTCTGTAGCTTTATATCCTTCATTACGGACCAATGATAAATAGGAGCCTGGCCAGATGGTTCACATGGATTATGATCGTGGTCGACGTCTTTAAAAAAATATGACGTCCAAATCTGACCAAATTTAATTAATAATAGTTCCTCATTCATTGAAAAATATATATATATTAAAAAATACTACGTGCGCAAAAAATACAGAATTATTTAAATTACGTTATTCATAGAAATTGTGGACAAATATAGTTTTGACCAGGGTTGGTAAAACGGACTAAAGCCTTTAAACTTTAGTCGACTAAAGTCTTTAGTCGACAAAGACAAACAAAGACAAAGGGTTTTTTTTCAAAATCGACTAAAGACAAACAAAGAGAAAGGATTTTTTTCGAAATCGACTAAAGACAAAGCTTTTTCGACAAACGACTAAAGCGACTAAAGGTCGACTAAAGCCTGATTTTTTCACTTCTCATTTTTTCTCTTATCTTATTTTTATTTTCAGAAAGTCGTCGGTCATAAGTTTTTTTTTTCCATTTTAACTTCGTCAACTTTTCCACTTCTCACGTTTAGCATGTTGTGCTTAAAAGATTCTAGAATAAAAAAAAGGATACCTTTAAAGANCCTGGCCAGATGGTTCACATGGATTATGATCGTGGTCGACGTCTTTAAAAAAAATATGACGTCCAAATCTGACCAAATTTAATTAATAATAGTTCCTCATTCATTGAAATATATATATATATATATTAAAAAAAATACTACGTGCGCAAAAAATACAGAATTATTTAAATTACGTTATTCATAGAAATTGTGGACAAATATAGTTTTGACCATCACAATTTTCGTCACGCCTTTTGAACAAAAGAATACGAAATAATAATTTCTGTCGCGACATACCGTGTTTAGCATTTTTTTTGTTCTTTTTTAAAAAGATTAATAACCGCGGTTCAAAAGGGCGGTGACATTTGAAGTTGGTAATGGAGAAATAAAGAGAAATGGAAAAAAGTTTTTTTGAAAAGTGGTAAAAAATATTAATTTGTGAGCTTATACGAAAATTTTGTGAGAAATAATCGAAATTCGTACAAAAAAGATGGCACAGTGATAAATGTGAGACCGGGGCTCTGACCTGACTTTTAATTATTGAGACCTAGGGGTGTTTGTGGCCTTCTACTTGTTATCCTTAGACCAAATGCGAAAATGATGGGAAAAGTTTTTTCTTGTTATTCAAGGCGATTGATTGAGGATCGATTGAACGACAAATAACATAAAACAGGTTTTCAGCACGCTCTTTTTAACACGTGAAAATGTTTTTTTAATAGGGTTTAATATGCATTTGAGTTTAAACACTATGGACCATAGTCTATGGTGAACTGTTTAGATGAAGATTTGTAGATTACAGTCAATGCGCGGACAGCGCGACAGCCCACAACGTGACAAGTTCTGGCCTAGTGACAATTGGAGCAATACTGTTTTTTTCGAAAAATCGACCCTTATTCAGCAACTCCTCTGTATATCAATTATCACTCATATTCTATGAGTAATTGAAATAAGTTTAAGCTCTAATCAGCAAAGTAATTGAGCAACATTCCATGGAATTCCAACATAGTGTCCAAATACATATGGTAATACAGTATTACTACTCTATCATAGAACGTAAACAAATAAACTTTTGAGTCTGAAATTTGCTCTTCGTCACGTTTTTCGCCTATTTAACAACCATGAAAACCTACCGTATTTCAAAATGACATTTGCGAAATTGGTATTTGATCTAAGAGACTCAGTAATGATAATCGACGGCCAGATACCACTAATCCGATTAATTTAATAGCATGCTCCTTTAAAGGGGCATCATCTTTTCAGTGAATTTGACATCAAGCTTGACATCAAGCTAGGTTTGACAATGGCTTCGAAAAAGCTGTCAGCTTAGATCGAAAATGTCAGCGGGAATTAGCAATTACGGTATTTTAGACAAAATGCGCTCAGTTAACTCAGACAATATATCCACGTATTATTCGACTTGATGAAATGAAATGGCTGAATACTATTATTAGAGATTAATTGCAAGAGAATAGACATTTGAACCATATGGAGCTTTTCCTGGACATTGCTTGACTTGTATATTATAGTTACGGAATGGGTAGGGTATTTTCGACGATGTTACAGAGGTCTAATAGGATTTAAAGAAACATCTTTTGTTATAAAATAAAGGAGAAAATATGGTTACAAGTTCCGTAATCGACCACTTCTCAAATGTGGCCAATTAAAAAAACTCTTTAGTTATTAAAGTACACCACCTGCGCCGTTATCGGGTCATAATTTGCCCTCAAAATGTTGACCCGATAACGGCGCAGGTAGTGTATTGTTTTTTTAGTTTAATTTAATTGTGTTTCTCTAACGTTTTAGCTGTAAATATATTCTCCATTCGGAAACACAAAATAACATCACGCACTTTCTTGTTGATTTGTAAACCCGTGAGCGATGACTAGCTGAGTTTATACCTCATCTGACCCATACGCCTACCTACTTCACCGTTTGTGGCTAGAAAAAAAATTATAAGCGTTCGAATTGAGAAGATCATAGTGATATAACGAATACCCGGCCATATAATCGCAAAATACAGTAATCCTCAATAGTTATACCAAATAACAATTTCTTAGTCGCGATCCTTTCTTTTTAATTCATTTGGGCTACAAGGAATTCCATGGAATAAAATAATCGCATTTCGTAAGTTTATCCCGTTCAATTAATACTAAGGCCCCTTAATAATTTAGAGAATGAGGAGTAGAAATACTAACAAAAACATGTAACATTTAGTAATAGAAATATTGTAATGCTTATTCTTAAAAATATCTGAAAAAGTCAATGACGGTGTTTTTTAAAGCTGCACGAATCGGCAGGGCGATAAATGAAATGAGTATGGAAATTAAATTGACCGCGAAGCGTGGCGGAAAACGCGTGTGTAGCCACTTTCATGAAAAACGGGGACTTTTATTAGATGATAATATATTGGTTTAATTCCAAGAAGATCAAAGAAATAAGTTTCTTATGAGGCAGGTTACATGTGCGCTTCAAAATCCGCTTCACGAAGCTGTTTTATCATAAAATTAATGCACGGGCTATCACCAAGCTTGAAAGGCTGCCGTTATAAAACAGAAATATGTGTTTTGAGAAAAAAATTATTTTGCTATACTTTTATTTTATAAAATAAAAGTAGCTCAAAATGACCATTTTGCATTCTCGCAATATATCACATTGTCGAGGAAAGAAAATTGCAAAGGATAATATACTTTATATGTATATTACTGTGCATATATTTGAAATACAATCATTTCTAAAACGGCCATTTTTTTCTCAAAACATTAATTTTTTAATACACACATTTCTGTTTTATAACGGCACCGCTTGAAAGGGCTTAAACTGTAAGGGGAAACATGAAAAGAGATTCATTTTCGGTTAACAAAATTTTGGGTTGTGGTTTTGGATGCAATATTAACACTGATCATCATGTTAACTTTTGTACGTTTTTATTGAATTCAACATATTTGAAGCGTTTCAATGGATTACTATCTAATACTAATACATTGAAAAGGAACAGTGTTGCTTTCAAAGAAAAAAATTGGATCAGAATGACAAATATATATATATTCAGCGAAGAGCCAGTTGTCCGGATGTCTTTTTGGCCGCCAGTCAATTTAGACTTATATTACTATGGTGATGCTTCTTATATTTACCCTGTCAGGCAATTTTCTAGAGCAGAAATTACTTAACAGATCTTTTAAGCAAATATATTTTCACAACTTGACAAAAAGACGTATTCGAATTTAAATTATATCAGATCTATAATTTATCTCTTGAAAAACTATCTATAAAATGTAAGTGAAAAATGCATAGCACATACGTCTCTTGAATTTGCTACGCCCTCCCATTTCAATATAATGATGTGAAAAAAAATGCGTGAGCGAGTTAAAAAGTAAGACAGAGCACATCCAGCGGTTATCTTATGGTGATTCAACCCTTTCAAGTCCGAATTTCTGAGAGATTACTATGGAAACTTGTCCATGCGGAACATGTCGGAATATTTGTTTATTAACCCCTGAAAACGAATTTGGACATTTGTCCAAGCTCGTTTAAAGTATGAATTTATTGTTGTTCGGCTCAACTAAATTGTTACTTCCAAGTTGAAACAATATACCGTACATAAAATAACCAATTTAGCTTTTCCGATTAAAGATAAATTTCCCGGTAAAAAAGTGATTTTTGGTTAAATTTGTCAATTTTGCCAATTAAGTGAATAATTTCGACTAATTTTCAAAACTAGCGCAATTATTGAGCAGTTTTTTCTCCGACCACTGGCCCGATATTTTGGCAATAGGTATATACTATAAGTAGGGGTGCATGGTTTTTTTTGAGATAACAACACTTGGACCTGAAACTTCGGTTCTAGGGTAGAATTGGTGGCGATTTTCGATTTTTTTCATTAAATTGGTCATTTATGATAATTTATGATCATTCTTGATAAAAACTTAAAACACGAATATCTCCCAGTTCCAAGCTGACCCAAAGACGAAAGTGGTATCAAATGAAAGCTTGTAACTTACTTTATCCGAAAAAGTAGACCTCAACCTGCGCAATTAAATCCTTCACCAGTAATTCCCGGTTTTTTATTCAAAAACACGTAAAATTATCGGTTTTTAAAGTTTTTAGGATAACTTGGGGCTAAGGATTCGGATTTTGAAATAAATGTTTTTATCCGACCGATAATTGACCGGTAATTATCGGTTTTCTATCTAAAAACACGTAAAATTATCGGTTTTAAAAATTATTAGGGTGAATTGGGGCTAAAGATTCCGATTTTGAAATTAGTTTTCTCATCGGACCGATAATTGACCGGTAATTTCCGGTTTTTCATAAAAAGATACGCAAAATTATCGGTTTTTACCGTTTTTAGGGTGACTTGGGGCGATAGATTCCGATTCTGATATAAATTTTCACATTCTACTATTAATTTACCGGTAATTCCCGTTTTTTTTTGGTTAAAAACACGTAAAATTATCGGTTGTTACCGCATTTGAGGGTAAATTGAGGCTAAGGATTCCGATTCTGGTTTTTTCATCTGACCAACAATTGATCGGTTATTTTCGGTTTTATTGTATATTTGGGCAAACTGTCCTGCAATGCGGGAATTTTCAATATTTTTCATAATATATGCATTGATGCAAAAAGAGGATATAAGTTTTCCATGCAGTTTTGTGAAACGGGGCTTAGTATGCGCGTAAAACGAGTCCCATGACAAAGCAGCCCCGCGAAACGGGGCTGAGTATGCGCGTGTAACCAGTTCCATAACAAAGCAGCCCCGCTTCGCGTATGAGCGTGTAAGCAGTCTCATGACAGAGCAGCCCCGCGAAGCGGGGCTGAGTATGCGCGTAAAACCAGTCCCATGACAGAGTAGCCTCGCGAAGCGGGGCTGAGTATGAGCGTGTAACCAGTCCTATGACAGAGCAGCCCCGCCAGAGCAGGACTGGTAACACGCTCATACTCAGTCTGCTTCGCGAGGCTGCTTTGTCATGGGACTAGTTACACTCTCATACTCAGCCCTGCTTCGCGAGATTACTCTGTCATGGGACTGGTTTTACGCGTATACTCAGCTCCGCTTCGCGGGGCTGCTCTGTCATGGGACTGGTTACACGCACTCACTCAGCCCCGTTTCGCGATCCAGCAGATGAAACTGCATCTAGAACCATTTGAATGATATCCAGAGCAGCTCGGAATCAAAAGTTAGCAGATCCATGCACCCCTAACTATAAGTTCTATTAACTATCTTTGAATGCCATAATAAAGAAATGTAAATCTCGTAAACGTAAAATTTGTTTGCCAAAACTTCCGTTTAAAACCATGAACGAAGCACTAAATATAAATTATATATTCTCTTCTGATTGGAATGTCCGTGTAATGTACGCATCGTTCATATAAATATTTATATAGGGTAAACTGGTACATATATATGAGTCGTATTATAAGACATATGATACAACTAATGACCCATGAAATTAATGCTGAAAGTTTTTACAGAATGGAAATAAAAAATAGGTTACGGGAAATATGATCACGAGAAAAAAGTGGCTACGAACCACTCCTGAGAGACTACTCTAGAGAGACCCCAAATTAAAAAATTTTACGAAACACGTTTTCTTTCAATCACTTTTCTCTCAAAATCTTTTTATTCGAAAAACCGTGTGTACCAACTTGTCTAATTCAACTTACAGAGTTTAACTAGCCTGGTTAACCTAACTTGCCCCAAAACTTCTTCTCAAAAAATTTATGAAGTGAGTTCAAGAATTTTTTGAAGATTCGAACAAAAAACGTTTTGTTGCCTTTCAAGGGAGTAAATCCCCGTTTATGAGTACTTTCGCGACCACACCATTTGGTCGCGAATTGTTGTTCGAAATATAGTTTCGCGACCACATGGTCGCGAAACGGTGTTTTGGTTGAACTTTCGCGACCACTGTTTTTTAGTAGAAAAAAATGGTCGCGAAACCTTGTTTAAAACACTATTTAGCGACCATGTGGTCGCGAAACCATATTTTGAATAACAATTTGCGACCAAAAGGTGTGGTCCCGAAAGTACTCATAAATGGTTTTTTTCCTTCACCCTTTAAGACCCCTACAACCTACCTATATTTATAAAAAATACAATTTTGAAACGAAAAACAAATAGACTTCAAGACATAGTGTATCGTTTTAATCATTTACAGTACAACTAAATATAAAAACGATTTACATTTTTGTAAATATTTTATAATGGTCATCCGGCCGAACGATACCGTTACCAGCATTGAATGGTCGGGACGAAATTAGTGGATTTATGTGACTACAAGTGCGTAATTGACTAGGATTATGCGCTAGAATTGCTGCTCAACCGCTGGCAGCGTACAATAGAAATAATTTTTTGTTGTTGTGCTAACCAAACATTTTTTCGTCAACCGAAATTCAATAGAGATAATGGTTAGAGAAGTTTACGTGTATGAATCCCAAAAACTGATGGGTAAAACGGGTATTGCTGACCCCCCCCCTCAACTTTTCGAGAAAATTCGATTGACGGTGTTTTTTCCGTAGGTTGGAGATTTCAAACAGCTCTCTAGGGGGCGCTGGTGGTCGAAATCAATTTCTGAATAGACAGATCGACGAAGTTTGACGAGCTCTACAACTTGGTTTTACCAGTTTTTTTGAATTATTGCGAATTATTGTGATTTTTTTAAGTGCGTGTTTATTTACACACATTTTCCCCTACGGGTTCCCAAAAACTCCTTCCCCCTGAGAGTTAACTACGTAATTTTTCAGTAAAGGCAAATCGATGGTCCTGAATCAAATGAGCATACTCTCGAAAAATCGCCGATCACCCTTGGACACTATTTGGTTGATTTGACCACAAAAGCACAAATTTACAAACGACGGGGTCCATTTTTGCAGGCTAGTGGACCGTTTAGTACTTAACAGTTTTTAAAAAATATGATAGAAAACAAATGTATGTGAAAACTATTAATTCAAAATAATCTCTATTTCGAGGTTTTCTCGCTCCAATAAATGACAAATTAATATTCATTTCGGGAATACAATTTTGATTTTGATTTGCTCTTCGACTTTGTTATCGATTACTCTATGTTGGTTTTCACTGCCATTGCGTTTAATAAGATAAAACGTCAAAATAAATGTGTTTTATATGCTCATGCGGACAAAAGTCCGCAATATGTATTGGGAGGTTAACCTTAAAAATCTTAACTAGTAACAAAAGTGTAATACAAAAAAAAATGATAGCTTCATTTTGATGAACATGTTGGTGTCCAATATGATGTTTAAAAACTCACAAATTATAATTTTTGAGTCAGAAGGTTTATTTTTGTGTACGAATTAAAAATCGCGAAACTTTTGAGAAATAACGAACTTTGTAAAAATAACTTCTCCTTGCCACGGAGTCCGTGGGAATTCTCACCTTAGTTCTGTAAGGCTTTATAGATATTTAAGATAACCTTAAATCAGTGTTTTTTATTCTTCATGTCGAATATGAATTGTGAAGATTTTCCTTTCTTTGGACTTTTTTTTTTGCTTTGTAATCACGGCGGGACTTGAATTTCAAAAAAAAAATATGTACACGATTAACAATTAAAGTGGCTTAAACTTATCTGACAAAACACCGTCGGATATAAAGTCTATTGTCTCCGTTTCCCACGTCAAACGCCGTAAAACTCAACATTTTTTGAGCGTGACGACTTCCATGAGCGTTCTGAAAATCAATTGTCTTTTTGAGCCTGTTTGTAACCACACGATAATCTCATGTTCAATGGAGAGTGATGTTGCATAATAAGAGACGATTCGATTATTCGACCAGTACGAAGTCAATGGTAGATATGGTAGAACTGGGCAAATCTTCGAAAAACTGGTAAAGCCAAGTTGTAAAGCTCGTCAAAGTACATCGAGCAAATAATTCAGAATTTTATTTTGACCACCAGGGTCCCTAGAAAGCTGTTTGAAATGCCCAACCTACGCAGCTTGATTCTCTTGCGAAGGTTCGATATTTCAAACAAGTCTCTAGAGCGCACTGGTACTTCAAATCAAATTAAGCAAATTTAGTTTGCCCATTTCCACATATCTATCAATGGCTTCAAGGAAAAATGTTACCCTTAGATGACCCAAATCAAGGTATGCCGTAACAATATGCTTTCAAAATTAAGCAATGGGAGCCAGTTTTGAAAACGGGTTAAAATCTCAGGTGACGGTCCTAGACATATACTAGACACTTATTATACCGTATATATGTGAAAGAGCAGGTCGCGGTAAAAGAATGGAACATTACCAGTGCAAACTTCCGAAATACTAGTACAAATAGGCTTGAAGACACTGAAGTAATGAAAACCATACTGAATTTATGCAATGAGAATAACACATAAGATTTTAGCGTCATATCCGGCCCTTTAATAAAAAAGTGTTACAACTAAGTCGTCAGATTCGGAATATGTTAAATCAGAATATAAGGTGGTGTATGTCACACACAGTTACCAGAATGTGTTATATGTACATTTGCATTAAGTAAACTTAATTTCAGTTTTTATGTACTGATAATAACAAATCAAATCTGAGCGTCAAATTGAAAAAAAAAATTTGTTCACAAAAACTCTTATCATTAAGTGTCATTTTATCATTCTGCAAATTGAATTATGTGCGTTTTTTCATCAATATACACTTTCTATAGTTGTATTTCTGACAATTAAAATTTAATTAACGGCCAGTTTTTCTGACTTTTTTTTTCAAAAATGTTGCCGGCAGAAATTTTTATATGATTGGGTTATGATTGGGATATGACTATGATGGGAAAAGAAAAGTAAAATATTTTTTATAAGAGAAAGAAAAATAAGCCATAACCACAAAATTTTTTGTGCTTATGGCTTTTTTTTCTTTCTGTAAGAAATTTTAAGAGAAATAAAATAAAAGTTTTATAAAGATACGGTAGATTGTCTGTGCTAGCCAGTTGTCTGAAACCCAGGTGGGCCCAAGTGGTATTTTTGTAAATTGTATTATTTTGTTTTTGGTGATAAAATAAAAGCTAACATACAAAATTGATGCTAATCCGTAAAAAAAATTGAAACCTTATAGACTACTGTACCAACGATCAACCTGATACATTAGTGCGTAGTGTGTTAGTTATGAAACCAGGTTATACCGAAATACTTTCGAACTTTTTCATAAAATTTTTTTCGTTCTAGATTATAATATGTATTTTATTTGGTTACCAAATTTTCGGCTTTCAACATCATCAGGGTATGAGAAGCCGAAATTCAATCCGTTATAGAATAATGTGTTTTTGAAAGAGAAGTAAGTTTAATGGCGATCGCTTCAAGCTTGGTTCGTATATTTTTTCTAGATGAGTTGGTTTCGATCAAACTGAAGCGCTCGCTTATAAACTTATGTTATTTTTTGGACCAGGTTTGTGTGTATCAGTTTCTTTTTTTTAGATATTCAGGACAAGAGTAAATATGTTATGTTATGGCACTGTTTCGACTAAGATTGTTAATTCTAGTACGGTTAATTCTAGTTCGGTAATTCTAGTAATTAACCTTCGTTAAGTTTCACCAATATAATACATATTTTCACAATAACACGTAAATTTATACACAACTCCGGTTTTGTTTAAATTTTCTGTGAATTTTTTTAAAGGGCGTACTAAATTTACCGACTTTTTGAGTTTTCCAGCAAATATAAAGTCTATATTCCGGTGTAATTTTTTAACAATTTCAAAAATTTGCGAAGAAATTTTTTCACAACAGTGAGAAGTGTAAGACCAAATCAAATTGTAGTTTTTAGTGAGATTTTCTTTAATTTCCTCGCGTTTTTCTTTGTTTTGTTCAGACTTGAAATTATAAGTCTTAATTTGTTGGATTTTTTCTGTATTAAGTTTAATTGGATATTCATTTGACAAGTAAATTTACTTCAAATCATTTAATGATTTTTCTAGTTCGTCCTTTGAGGTACACGAATAATAACATCACCACAAATTGCACTTATTTTGTATCTGTTTGGCATTACAGACGATTTGAAGTTAATTTTCATATTAGAGCCTTGTTTTTTGTATGTTTTAACGT
Organism: Oikopleura albicans; assembly: GCA_004367875.1. Taxonomy (NCBI): domain Eukaryota; kingdom Metazoa; phylum Chordata; class Appendicularia; order Copelata; family Oikopleuridae; genus Oikopleura; species Oikopleura albicans. The sequence continues at coordinate 401,552 of SCLG01000143.1, forward strand.
GTAACTTGTTGGTAGAATCTATAAAAGCACATGTGTCAAGAAAAACTAGTTTGTGTGATTGCTTGTGTTCTATAGTAAATTGCAAAAATCCACTATCAAAATTATTGATTTATTTTATAAGTTTCATTTCCTGCCCTTTACGTGTCACAAGAAACACGTCATCCACAAATCTTGCGTAAAATTGTAATATTGAATTGTATATTGATTTACCCAAACTTGCAGGTTTACCTACTTCCTTACTTCTCTTTCAAAAGCACATTATTCTAGAACGTCTTGAATTTTGGATTTGTTTATTATTTTTGAACATTCTGTCAGTATTAGTATATCATACCCTGAAAATGGCGAAAGCCGACAATTTGGTACTCAAATAAGATACATATCTCAAATGTCTGAAATCGATATTACAACTTTCTAGATTATATTATAAATTTTATGACAGTTTCTCGGAAAGTGCGGAACAGTGTACATTTATACCGACAAAAAACTTACGTAGACTGTCATTTTATGTCGATAATCTAGGATGAATTCAAGTTTTTATTTTACATTTCTTTATTAATATTAATAAGTTAAACTCGAAAAAATGAGTGTCAATGTTTACACAGTACGATTATACGAGTGCTCTTCGGTGGAGGACGTCACTTACAAAAGAGATACACTTGTATACGGTTAAAATGCAGACAAAACTTTTTTTTACTTTTTTCACGTAACATTATTTCAAAATCTTTATTTTTTATTGTTNTTTTATAAGAGAAAGAAAAATAAGCCATAACCACAAAATTGTTTGTGCTTATGGCTTCTTTTTCTTTCTGTAAGAAATTTTAAGAGAAATAAAATAAAAGTTTTATAAAGATACGGTAGATTGTCTGTGCTGTCCAGTTGTCTGAAACCCAGGTGGGCCCAAGTGGTATTTTTGTAAATTGTATTATTGTGTTTTTGGTGATAAAATAAAAGCTAACATACAAAATTGATGCTAATCCGTAAAAAAATGAAACTTTATAGACTACTGTACGAACGATCCAACTGATACATTAGTGCGTAGTGTGTTAGTTTTGAAACCAGGTTATACCGAAATACTTTCGAACTTTTTCATAAAATTTCGATGAATTTATTGAAAACGTTCTAGATTATAATATGTATTTTATTTGGTTACCAAATTTTCGGCTTTCGCCATCATTAGGGTATGAGAATCCGAAATTCAAGACGTTCTAGAATAATGTGTTTTTGAAAGAGAATTAAGTGGGTAAAACTTGCAATTTTGGGTAAATACCCACTTCCATATATAAAATAAACCTCCTTCTGGCTGACTTGTTCATTCAAAGGAGGTTTATAAAGTTTAATGGCGATCGCTTCCAGCTTGGTTCGTATATTTTTTCTAGATGCGTTTGTTTCGATCAAACTGAAGCGCTCGCTTATAAACTTATGTTATTTTTTGGACCAGGTTTGTGTGTATAAGTTTCTTTTTTTTAGATATTCAGGACAAGAGTAAATATGTTATGATATGGCACTGTTTCGACTAAGACGGTTAATTCTAGTACGGTTAATTCTAGTTCGGTAATTCTAGTGATTAACCTCCGTTGAGTTTCACCAATATAATACATATTTTCACAATAACACGTAAATTTATACACAACTCCGGTTTTGTTTGAATTTTCTGTAAATTTTTTTTTAAAGGGCGTTCTAAATTTACCGACTTTTTGAGTTTTCCAGCAAATATTAAGTCTATATTCCGGTGTAATTTTTTAACAATTTCAAAAATTTTTCACAACGGTGAGAAGTGTGAGACAAAGTCAAATTGTAGTTTTTAGTGAGATTTTCTTTAATTTTCTCGCGTTTTTCTTTGTTTTGTTCAGACTTAAAATTATAAGACTTAATTTGTTGGATTTTTTCTGTAATAAGTTTAATTGGATATTCATTTGACAAGTAAATTTACTTCAAATCATTTAATGATTTTTCTAGTTCGTCCTTTGAAGTACACGAATAATAACATCACGAAAATATCACCACAAATTGCACTTATTTTGTATCTGTTTGGCATTACAGACGATTTGAAGTTAATTTTCATATTAGAGCCTGGTTTTTTGTCTGTTTTAACTTGTAACTTGTTGGTAGAATCTATAAAAGCACATGTGTCAAGAAAAACTAGTTTGTTTGATTGCTTGTGTTCTATAGTAAATTGCAAAAATTCACTATCAAAATTATTGATGTATTTTATAAGTTTCATTTCCTGCCCTTTACGTGTCACAAGAAACACGTCATCCACAAATCTTGCGTAAAATTGTAATATTGAATTGTATATTGATTTACCCAAACTTGCAGGTTTACCTACTTCCATACTTCTCTTTGGAAAACACATTATTCTAGAACGTCTTGAATTTTGGATTTGTTTATTATTTTTCAAAATTCTGTCAGTATTAGTATATCATACCCTGAAATATACCTACAATTTGGTACTCAAATAAGATACATATTATCTCAAATGTCTGAAATCGATATTACAACGTTCTAGATTATATTAAAAATTTTATGACAGTTTCTCGGAAATCTGTAAGTGCGGAACAGTGTACATTTATACCGACAAAAAACTTACGTAGACTGTCATTTTATGTCGATAATCTAGGATGAATTCAAGTTTTTATTTTACATTTCTTTATTAATATTAATAAGTTAAACTCGAAAAAATGAGTGTCAATGTTTACACAGTACGATTATACGAGTGCTCTTCGGTGGAGGACGTCACTTACAAAAGAGATACACTTGTATACGGTTAAAATGCAGACAAAACTTTTTTTACTTTTTTCACGTAACATTATTTCAAAATCTTTATTTTTTATTGTTGAAAATTCAAAATATTGTTTGACAGAAATGGCCACAATCCAATAGAGAATTTAGTAGAGATCGTTCAAAATGGAAAACTCCGTCTTATTATTTGAAAAAAAAAGTATTTTTTTGATAATCAAATTTTTGATAAACAAATTTTGTCAATTGGCGCCATTCCTAAAGTAAGAATTATGCTTTTTCGTGTCGGCGAACATGATTACAGCATATTGCATTTTTGTACCGTGAGAATTTTTTTCTTCCAAGTTGTGCTCAAGAAATTCTAGTATTATACTCGTAGTTTCTACGCACATTTTCAGCAATAAGCTACGTAAAGCTACGTAAAGGTGAATTCATAATATCAACATTGTATGATTCATATATAATATATGAGATATTATAGATCTAGAATTTAAACATGTTTTCATCAAAACATATCGGGAACCATCAAACCCGTTCAGAGTCAATTAAATTGATAGCAAAAGTCGTGAGTGCAAAAATCGTGCCATATGACTCATATGATATTAGTCTTATACCGTATGGTCCAACAATGAATCAGCCAGAGCAAATTTGTTGGACCATACTGTATGAAGAATTGGCCATGGAATCGACTCAAACGGCCACAAACAAATAAACAAGGATCTTATCGTAGTATTCAGGGCTCGACAATAATGTAAACCCGCGAGTTGCGAAAAGTTGTGTTTTTTTATTCGATTTCTGCCGAGCCCTGATAGTAATAATCGTAGAAGAAGTCGTACAGAGGTAAATTCCTTTTTACGGTGTGTCAAACCTCAAAATTTTGTCCACTGTATATTAAGCCGTAATCTAGAAAATTGATATTAACAGTAAAAAATAGTTGATTGTTAGTTTGATAAACACAAATTCAAATAACGCTCCATTTGTTGTTTACACTTGTTGTAAATGACGAGCAGACCTGAACTATACGTGAACGTTGACTAGTAAGGTAGATTTTCAGACAGTTGTCATTGACTTGATAAATTTTAAATTTATTTTGAAAGTTACAGTGGCTAAAATTAAAGTTTGCAAATTAAATAAAGATGACGTGTTAACAAAGCTACACTTTTCGTACCCACCTGCACATATGATGAAATTAAAACATGTTTAGGCAATTCTCAGTTGCTGAGAAGGATCGTATTCTAAATTAGAAATCTAATTTTAATTAGTTTTTTTTTAATTACTGTATATATTTCTCATTGAAACCTCATTTGTAGAAAGAGAAAGAAACCCCAAACTGCAAGAAAATTGATGATAATTTATGAACTCTTTATGAATTCTGTTTTACAAAATTTGGTTTCGTTGAGTGTAAAATTACATGAGCTTTATTTCTGTATGTATTTCAGCACCTGATGTAACCACTTATTTGGATGAGACCCCCTAATAATAATGTATGAAATAAGGAAAATTCGGGGTTCGTCCGACTCCTATAGCACGTTTATAGAGCGAAAATTAATTTTTTTTCTTGCCTTTTCTTGCTCTTCAAATATTTCTATACCGTATACGGTATACCGTATACAGAACTTTGAATTGAAAAGTACAATTTGGTGAGTTACACTCGTATATGACAATTTTGACAGATATGTCAGGTTTGGAAAAAACAAAACAAAGAATAAACGGGTGCTTTTTTGAAACGCTGAAACACATAAAAATATAATTTTTGTATTTGCAAATGTGTCATCCAAGGGGAAATTTTGACACGTTTTTAACTACAAAACGGCCAAGAGAAACATCATGTGTTAAAAACGTGAAAATACAACTTTTTTGCCATTCAAAGTCTACCTAAGTAAATAGGCACAGGTTGTTAGCTAACGTTGGGCTATTAGCTTACGTTGAACGTAAAAACAGGCCTAAGATAGCAGAAAAAATAGAAAGGTCCATGTATTAGATTCCTAGAAAATCGGTTAAAAACCTGTTTTTGCCCCTTTTGGCGCTTAAGAGTTAAAGTGAGGAATTTAGGTGGAAATTTTGCAACTGAAGCAGTGCCGCCGTGGTGCCTTTGGTGAACAAATAGCCTTGACATAAGAACTCGACAAAGGCAAATAAAGCTCATTTTCAGCATACTCGTAACGCGTTATAATTCGTAAGATGAATACTAGTATAAACAAAAGAATAACACTATAATTGCCTGATTAGAGACTTAGTTAACGTTTACACACGTACCCAAATCACACCTTCCGATATAACGAATAGTTTTTAATATTGTACCAATAGATTACACATGACATGTTCAATAACGAGTTCCTCTGTTGGGATAGTTTCGAAAAATTAACGAAAAGGCTGATAATCAAATTTTGAGAGAATCGCTGTTTTTGAAATTTTCTTCCAAGGTTGGTTTTGGCTTCGAAGGTTGGTTAATTTGCGTGATTTAAAAATCATTGAAATTTTGAAATTGAAATTATAGGGCTAAAATCTCGTTATGTGGATACTTTTTGAGAAATTTCGTTATAGGGCTATTTTTTACTCTTTATCGAATCCTTTTAAAATGATTATAAAATATATGACTCATACCGTAGTCATAATTATTCTGTGGAAACGTCACCAAAGAATCAGAAAAGTAAATTATTGGTTCACATTTTACAATAAACCTCGTCATACAGTTGGTTTTATCGTAGATACACATGTATGGCTAGTCCGAATAACAGTTTTTCCCACTTAAACCACCCTTTCACGTAAGCCGAATGATTCGGCCCGAATCTGTTATAGGGCTAAAACTCGTTATGTGTCTATTTTTCAAAACCAATTTAGTAGCCCTATAACGAGTCTTCTGGAGTAATGGAACAAAGCGACCCGATAAAAGCATGAGTGGAAAAATCGGCACGACAAACTAGTTTTTAATTTGTATAATAAATATTCATTTCAGTTTCCGGAACTATTACGAATTCTTCTGATAACATTTCATGTATGTTTTTTTATAATTATATTTTAACATCTGTCGTGTATATAATTATCGCTTTATTGCATAAAATAAGTACATTAAGCAAAATTAAATATCATTTGTAAACACTTACGCACCTTAAGCGGAAGTGACGAAAGTCTATATGTTTTTTATACCATTCCCAAGTTCCTAAATCCGGTCTGCAGCTGGAATAAACAATCAGAAGATGCACGAGATTAACACTAATCAGTTTGACCTTGCTTAACCCTCAAATTTTGAGGCGTTTTTCGTACGCCTCAGGTAGACCGTATGTATACCGTGTGCGTATCTCCTCAAAAAGGTTTAGCCGATTTCAATATTTTCAAAAAAAAATAACTCCCAGGGGGACATTGGTGCAAATTTGCACCAAACGCCTTAAGTCGACCAAAAATGATTGTAAAACGGGCTTAATCGAAAATCGCTGAAACAGGGGTCTAGTCAAATTTTATAAGAAACAATATAAAACATACAACGAAACTGTTTTTTATGATAAAAATTCCGGAATTTAAAATTTTTCGGATGCGTTCAAAATGGGCGATTTTATATTTTTGTTTTTTCTTCATTCCGAAAACATAAAAATATATATCATACTTTTTGAGAGTACCCCATATCATATACAATTACCCCAGAAACCGCATCGTTCTTTTAGATATAAAGCTTAACATAGCCACCAGGGCTTTTGGTGCAAATTTGCACCATTGTCCCCTTACGGATTATATGCTACTTGGGACCCTTGAGAGTTAAAGGCCTGTCATACCTGATGTAAACAAACTTAACGTAGAAGAAAAACGCTCTTGAAAGCCACCAAAACCATTTATTCATTCACATACAAAAATATTTTTGTATTAAGCCAAAAGTTCAGTGCATAAAATGAGGTCATTTTTGGCACCATAATTGTTCCCCCTGAACTTTGGGCAAGAGCTTGAGGAACTCAAGAATTTTAAGGCGAGCTTAATCATATTAAATGTTGCGCTATTAGTTTTTTTTTGGCAAAATGGTCTACGTTTGAAAGCCATCAAAATTATAAGACGGATTTTAGATAAGGGATAGATTTTTTATAACCGACTCTGTTAAAATAGATGTAGTATCAGTTAAACATATACTACAGAACGAAAATACTGTAGAAGGAAATTTATTGATAAAAATCTAGAATTGATAAAATTTCAAGGCCAGTCATTCCGGAAAAAAATGATAATGTTTCTTTCTCAATATTTTGTCTCGTCCGATGACTTTCATGGAACCGTCTTTTCGTGGAAACGGTATTCGGGGATTTTCAGAGGTGTCCAGGACTCGTTTGTCCTGTATTTGTGCAAAAATTTTCCTACAAGCTGTTTCACAAATTGTTAGAAGCATTATTCTTCTAATTTGAGAAATAAGAAAAATAATGTTAATTTTTTTTATTTCAGATATAGTGGTATGACGAGATGAAACATGTTTTTCGTTTATTCGTAGTCCGGGTCCTTATAATAACCGCTGTCGATGCCGCCACCATTTGCCCCGACCAATGGACCGAAGAATGGACATTGAACTTCGGAAATTATATGAGACAATTATTTTATCGGTTAGGAGATGGGGGCACAGCTTGGGACAAGTCGCCGGAGGAACATGGCCAATGTGAACCCATTCTTCGAAATCTGACATGTCGGGATACAGGAAGGCTTGAAAACAGGCTAGGTTCACCATTACAACACCAATAAGCGAAATTTTGTGAAAAAATTTTAAACGTGACAAAAATATATTAGATCAAAATTAATTTATAAATGTCTGGCTACGCCCTACCGAATAATCTTACCAAGAAATTTCGAAAGAAGCCTTTCACTTGTTCGAAATGACAATCATATACAGGATGCGGTATAAGTCTTATACAAATTTGTTTAGTTCAATAAATAGAACTCGAACCCGTCAACCAAAAAAAAACGGAACCATATTTGCAGAAGACCGCTGTGTACACAAAAACATGTATTATACAACATGTATAATAAGCTGAACACCGGGTGATAATTTAACTCGCCCATTTTCAGAATTAAAACTCAGACGCGGCCTACTGTGGACCTACCTCAAGTTTAATTAAAATTATCTCTTAGGTGTTCATAATAATTTGTTTTATCAATGATTATAAACTGAGCATTGATGGTGTAATTTTTAACTTAGGTTTTTGTTCGCCGTGTGCGATTAGTTTCATATTGTTCTAGATATTCTCGTCTTCCGCAGTTTATTTATTATATAGTATTATATAGTATATAACCAAAAACAAATTTTACACGTTTTTTCGTCGAACACAAATTTTGTCACATTTTTTTTTTCTACCAATCTGTATTTGCTCAAAAGACCAGAAAACAAAACGCTTTTTGGCGGAAATGGGTGACCCTTTCAATTGACACGGGAAAATAAAAACGATTGAAGATTGTGCAGTCATTGTCTCGAGTCATTCAAATTACAAAGGCAAGTAAATTCTGATCGAGTACCGGAATTAACTTTAATTATTGTATGAGCAAAATGGTTTTTACTCACATCGGCACAAAACTCGAACCTCGTTTTTTGTTGAATGTTTTCATAAATGAGATCGTGAACTTCAAACATATGTGTTGTATATCTTATGGGGTTTTTCTGAAGAAAAACGTCTATTTTATAAAAGAACAAATAATCAACAACCAGAAAAAATCAAAACAAGTAAATTTACTATTCGACGCACAATTAAAAAGTGGATTGTAATTGTCTAATCCAGTTTTTTCTCAAGTTTATTGGATCACTTGATAAATGGATATTAAGGTCTAAAAATGAATATTTAAAAAGTTTGATTAGAACGATTTGTAGAATGACCAAAATGACTTTTTTGATTTTTTTTCGGGTTAGCGCTTTTTTTCTTCTTCAAAAAATTTTTGTTCAAATTGAATTATTATACGAAAAAACTTCTGTTTAGGTAACTTGAAAGTGTACACGAAAGCACCAAAAAATGGTATTGATGGAACAAAATGTTTTATAAAGTTCAAAGTTAAACGCGGAAGAAGACAAAGTATAATCTTGAACAACAGTTGGGAGAATATTTGCGAAGTCTGGCCTGGAGAACGGGCTCAACCGTACTGGTCCACATGGGGCAAGTGGTCCAGCTGCTCCAGGACTTGTGGCAATGGGGTGCGTTACCGAATGTGAGTTAATTACAGTCGTAAACTTTGTAACTTATCTTGTTGAGTATGCAATTATACTTGTTGATAGAGCTGTTGACTATATTGAATTTACTAAACACGGTCGGAAGTAGACGATGGCTGCAAAAATTTCACCTTGCAATATTACGCGGTGATCTCCATAACTCACAACACTCTAGCACTCTTTTCATGAAATTTTGTTAGATCTGTTTATTAGCAATTTTTTGACATTTTGAAGTTCCCTTGGGAGTTAAGATCTATCTTTTAATTTGCATTACTTTGGTATTATTTATCAATCGTTAACAAAAATAAAAAAACATGGAGTTATAAACCAGTGTTCCGAAAATGCTACAAACTCGCGTTACTAAACACAAACTAAAATAAGAAACATTTATTGAGGAAATACTATCAGGCTTAACTTAAGCCGCTTAAGTATTTCATTATCAAAGTTACATAAATTTCAAGCCGATCTTGCAACAAAACTGGTCGCCGAAAATGTCCTGGATCAGAGCATGGACAGCAACAATGTTACAAACGATCTTGCCAGAAAGATATTTTGATAAATAATTTTCCAGAAGATGTCATTGAAGAAACATACAATGGGACCTGGTCGGAATGGACAGAGTGGTCGCCATGCTCTCGAACATGCAAAGGAGGATTAAAATATATTACGCGAAAGTGCTTGACAACAGGTAAGTTAGCGCTTCCGCACGACCGTATTCAAAAGACTCAAATTTTTGGAGTAATTTTCTAAATTATAAATAATTTCGTTATATAGTTTTTCGGGTTTTCATCGATTAATATACAATGTACATGTATATGTATGATATATGCTTAAACGGACTTTACCTAACGGTGTTGCCTTGAGTGCGGTCGTTCTCAACAAAGGGGCACTCAAAATAGCAGTAATACACATGGGTACCCGATCGGATCTCCTACCTGAGTAGACCCGTACCCGACTCGGGTAGGACACGGGTTGGGTAGCTATTTTTACTCGGGTCTAGTGTGACCCGACCCGGAGTTCGAACTCGAATTAAGCTCGTTTCTGTGACCCGACTCAAAAACCCGTGTTTTACCCGCGGTTTCCGGGTCGGGTCGAGTAAGAAAAACTATTGAATGTGCCGACCCCTAAGCAGTATCTTAAATGAAACATTTTTAATCACCGATCGGGTACAGTTTGCGGTTAAAATACCCGAACCAGCAGTATTAATATATTTTCTTAACTTTTTATGGACCTTTCTTTGAATATGCATAGAATTTTTATATTTTAAACTCATTTATCTTTGAAATTCATTTAAGAACGATGCAAAGGATTAGCTGATGTTCCAATGGTTTGTAACGAAAATGTACCATGTCAGCCGAGGAAAAAACCACATTATTCAAATGATGAGAGCCTTTTGGAGAAATCAACCCGGTGCGGCAACGTTAAAAATTGCGGTGCGGGTAAATGTGTGACCAACTGGTACGGTTCACCCTACTGTGACTGTTATAAAGATACGATAATTATGGACGATGGATCATGTGAACTTATAACTACCACGCCAAAGCCAACCACGAAACCAACCACAACAACAACAACGACAACAAGAAAAACAACCATAAAACCGAAACCACCAACAACCAAGAAAACAACCACAACGACCACTAAAATGACATCGAGAAAAAAGACAACCACGACCAAATTTCCCGAAAAGGATTCCGATGAAATAGGTGAATTAACTTATTAACTCCCAACCTTATTTCTATCATAAATACTAAACTACTTTATTTAGACCCGTTCCAATCGTATGATGTATCTGACGAGTCGTCAGTTAGTGACGACTACAGTAGTTATCCACGTAACAAAAAAGATTGTGACGATTACGAATTTTTTGACGAAGATGGGGTCCCTTTTACCTACAAAGAATGTCTTGGCATCATTAAACCTCGAGGAAATCACTAGGTTCACCATAAAATATGATGTTTTCCGCTGTTTTTTTGGTCGCTTAGGCGGCAATTCTGCCTCAATGTTTTTACTGCAATGTTGGGTCAGTTGACTCCTCGATGTGCGCTGTGCTCAATTTGGCCACAAATGCCCTCAATTATGTATTTTTTGAAGAACTGGCGAAGATTTCGAACATGATAAACTTTACTGTGGTTCTTACTGCCATAATTTATGGCCCATACCTAACTTATTATTTTAATCTCATCATCCCATGTCTTTACAATGCTTTAACATTAGGCAAATCTCATATACAAAAAAAAAAACAATTTGCAAGTCGGCAAATTTAACGGTGTTCCTCAAACGGTGAACAAATCACAGGGTCAAATTACTTTTTGTAGCTCAATGAAGACCAATCATTCACGCTATCGATTGTTATTTTATTTTACCGGTGTACCGCAGTTCGGAGGACATTTAGAACTCATCTGGCGATTAACTTTCCGCTCGAAAATTAATTTTGAAGGTAGTTTTAAAGTTCCACCCTCTATTATATAGTTGATTATATGGAATGATGATTTTCAAATATACCTTTTGACAGTAAGGATTGAAATACACCACCTAACCATTTGAAATGGCACCATTTTAAATAACAGTTTAGATTTAAAACAACAATTTGCATTTGAAATAACACTTTTTTGACAATTTTTTTTCCAAAAGTTCAATTCCGGCCAAAAATCAATTCGGGAAGTTCAGATGAAAATCTAGAAATTCTAGATTATTTAAGCGACCTGTATATAAAAAATGCCAATGCAAGTCCATGAGTTCAGCACTTGCGTTTCTTGGGCCAATTATCCATTTAATCTGTTTTCACGGTATACCGTATGAATCATACGTGTTCAAAACAAACAATCTGCTCCTTTTATTCGTTATAGTCTATAACTTATAGAGTTTGAAATAACAAAACCCCTTATTTACATTTGAAACAATTTCTCTAGAGTTTTAACCTACGCACTGATCATTTCAAATACCAAATTTAGTTGAAATAACAGTTTTTATTAAACATGCTTATCAAATGGCTAGGCGGTGTAATTTAAAATTTTTATGAAACTTATGAAAGTGGGTTGACAGCTCTAATGTACATTATTCAAAGCAGTGTATGAGTCTAATTATTTGTAATTACCAAAGCCATTTTACCGCAAATGACAATTGTTATACACCTCAATATAACACATACTGTGTCTCCTATTAAAAATGATAATACAAATTTTGGTCGTGTAGGCGAAATGTACACTGTATGTTTATTTTTTATTTTTTTTGGATAATTTTTGGTTAAATTTTTATGTACAAAATACGGGTTTTTCTATATTTTTTTATTTCAATGCATCAAAAACATGAAACATCTTATCGATTACACAAGGTGATATCGCCAACGCACAACCGCTTAATCGCCTACGCATCGATCCGTTAACTGGCAGATCTTTTATAAAAAAAATAGTTTTAGGCTGCCTGTTAACAGCGCACCTTGTGTAATCACCACTAATTTATATATCACTTTTTGCACTTATTGCAATATGGCGGTTATATGCACCACTAAAACGATATTCATGTACATTCTGTATTACTTTAACCTGACATTTCATTACATACAGCATATCTTAGCACAACAATAATAAACTACACAAAAGACATTTGTACAGCGTATCCAAAAATCTTGCTACATAGAAAGAAAAAGTGGATTGTTCTCACTTAATCTACTTTTTGCTAAAGTTCACTTTGTCATGCTAATCGTCTGGAAAGGTTCAAAATCGCTGAAAACTTGGGACGTCTAACTTCAAATTTTAACTGTTAAGGTAAATTGTGAATATAAATTTAGAAGTTTAAGAACCAAAAATAGTTGATTCAAGGGTGGTCTGCTCGATTTGTTTACAACTCAACATCATTTTTTTATTACACCGCATTGAATATATACAGTTTTCTTCAGATTATCTGTAAAGGTTTAGTGAATGAGTTCAAGTGCAAAAAAATAAGTTAATTCACGAATTCTAGAAATTTTGAGCATTTCAAAATTTAAATTTTTCGATAAACTGCGAAATCACTCGCACGATTGCTATTTGCTAAAATTTGTTTGTGTNGAGAAATATAATTTACGATTGTATTTGTTCATCAACACCGCAAGGCTTGAAAATAGATATATCAAAAAAGTAGAACACAAAATATTAACAGGAACTAGAAATATGACGTTTTGAAGAAAAACGACCAAAAAATGGTCGCCGGGGCATCTAGGGTATACGCGCGCAATGAGGGGAATCTGCTGGTTAAGGTAAATTGTTAATATAAATTTAGAAGTTTAAGAACCAAAAATAGTTGATTCAATTGAGTTGAACCAGGTGTTTCTTACGAAAATCTTAAAAAGTTATGATCTTTAACATCCCGTAGCACAGAAATTGGTTTTAATCTCAATCATCGGAAAGAACATTGTCGACAGTTTTTAATGCAAATTGTAAATTTCTAAGAATTTGTCGGTACATATGGAAACATGTGGTATTTGGATGGTTACAAGGGAGACGCATTGAATGGTCCGTACCAAACTCTCCTTTTTCATTTTCAGCAATTTTTCGCAAAATGCAATGTTCCGTACCCCGCGTCTGGCTTCGAAGCTGTTATGCAGGCATTTTACTCACGAGCCACACCTAGCTAGTACTCTACTGTTATTTAAAAAACAATTATTTTCTCACGGTGTAGTACGTTTTTACTATTTTTTATGTACTGAAAAATCGGCACCATTACGACAAACAAACTACTAATTGCAAGTATATTTGGAAATCACATTTACAAAATTAAGAGGAATAAAAGCGGCCTTTAAATCACTTATTTCTTTTGATAAGTCGGCGCATTGCAGCGTTTGGCCTGAAGCCTCGGCATGAGCGCTTAATAATGCCGGTTAAAACAAGCATTATTTTTTTNCATTGTCGACACTTTTTAACCGATGGAGACCGTTAAGCGATTTTGTCCCAAATTTTTTGAAAACGCTGTCATTTCTGTTTCCTTTAACCCCCAAGCACGATTATTTAGCACATCCCTGAGCACGGGGCCGGACGTTTGTCCGGCTTTTCTTCTACTCTTATCTAATCGTACGTAAAATCTCATAAGCAGATTTCTCTAAGAGCAAATCGATGGTTCTGAATCGATTGAGCATACTCTCGAAAGCTTCCCGACCACCCTTGGACACTTTTTGGTCGATTTGACTACAAAACCAGAAATTTACAAACGGTTAACCGGGCGATGTACGCGGTTCATTTTTTACACGCTAGTGCACCGTTGATTTCTTAACAATTTTGGAAAAACATGAGAGAAAAAAAAATGCGCGTGAAGAATATTAATTACAAATAACCTCTTTTTTGAGGTTTCCTAGGTTCAATCAATGACTAATTACTTTTTATTGCGTATATATTTTTTTTATTTTTGTTTGCTCCCGAGTTTGTAATCGATTATTCTATGTTGGTTTTCAATGTTAAGTCATTTAACAAAGCCGAACAACTCGAAAATTGCGTTTTTTTACCCGGGGCCGGACAAACGTCCGGGGGTCGTGCTTGGGGGTTAAGGAAACTAATATCTAATAGAGATAATGATCTCAAAATTAAACACATTATACAGTTTTTTTATGCTGCGTTTTTAAATGCAAATTGTAAAATTCTAACAATTTGTCGGTACATATGGAAACATGTGGTATTTGGATGGTTACAAGGACACAGTCGTAAACAATATTTGATTTTAAATACTTTCGGCATCTGGCTTCCTAACATTCATTAAGTGCTTATAGATGCAAATAAAAAAAGAATAAATCTCAGTATAATTATGTTTGATGTGCGGTATGCATTGTCAACATTTGACAGGATGGCGTCATGACTGACGCGTCAGTCATTTTAAATATGAAAAACCGTACTTACAAAGAAGATGTTACGCGAATGCCACGTATTCCTTTGCGCACATTCAAAATTATGGAATGTTCCGAACAAAACAGTGGTATTTGAAAATTTAAATAAAAAAAGCTGGCAATCATTTGTTTTGGCCGTACAACTTTATAAGTTTTTTAATTTAAACTTGCAACTTTTTAATAAGTGTTTGCTATCTACATGTTTGCATAGTCCATTCGCGATATATAAAGAACCGTGGTGTATGCCAAAACTGTCTAAGAATGCCCTAGTTTGTTACTTCTGTGAAGTTCGCACCACTGTGAACACTCGTGAACTGCTAAAATAGTGAAAAATAACATTCCAGATTCTTCTGTGTCGTTTCCTCATACGACTATTCGCACATGTTTTCTATCGTTAAAATCGCGCATTTAATTCCATGATCATCAGACGAAAAAAAAGATGATTTTCATTTCACTTCTAGCAATCGCATCGGCGGCCGAATCTAACAGGCGAAAATCCGGAGCCAAATTCAAAACGTTTCAAGCTAGGGATGTAAAGAACGTGTGATTTTTGCAGGAAAAAAATTAAATGTTTCAAAATTTCCCAGAAAAATTGCCTACGCATTGAGCCCTTAACTCATAACAAGTGATATTCTGATTTACATCCCTGCTTCAAGCTAATTCAATGGCGGAATTAAACACGCCAATCAACATCCAGGTTTCAAAAGCTGTGGACGATATGCTTGACAGACCTACCTTAATCGACTTAATGACTTTTGCTTTAACCAATGGAAACCCTAAATATAATGCATCTTGCGATTCACTTGACAGTTCCGAGCTTTGTGAAAACGACTGTGCCAAGCGATTCAATGACTGCGTTGATGACTGTAACGATCAAAGCTGCATATCATCTTGTCAACGGGCAGGATTTATGTGCCTTGACGGTAATAACATACGACCTGATAATGTCCGAAATTAAATCTGTTCTTATTTAGCATGACCATGTCACGAAGGATGTCCAAATGGCTGCGAAGGGTGTCACCACTGGAGTTGTGAACACCCTTGTGACCCAGGGGCCAACTCCCCCGAGGTTACAAGAGTAAGTATTTCACTTACGCCCGTTTTGATCTCCTGGTGTGCCCCCTATAGTGCCATTTGACACTGTTGCTTGGAACTAAAGGATCAGGGAAATAGGACTAACGATCTTTTTGGAAATCGGGAAATACAGTTTTAGACTACAACTTTAAATTTGTCTAATAGAGTCTAATAGAGTTTCCTTTTGATTCGACACACAATATAAATAAATTTAATCGAATCTGTACGAAATTTCAGTTTTGCTAACTCGGGGTATTTCGAAAAAACGAGAAAATTTTTTGAATGGTATTTTTGAATAACTTATTATTTTAAATAATAGTGCAATAATTTTATACTGGAAAACTTGTCGAAATGTCAAAGCGAATGTGGTGTTTGTCTTTCGTGCATCCAAAATTGCGTTAACGAATTTGAATACACTAGTCAACGATGCCCGTGTGGATCGCAGTGTCCAAGTAAGAATTAAAACTTTATATCCGAAAAAAAATGTTAATCGTTTATTTCAGACGGCTGTCCTTGCACTGGATGCCTAGACTGCTGGCAATGTAATGAAGAATGCCTCGACGCCGAGAACCAAGAAGACTACAAGCAGGTAAAAACTGAAGTTTATACAAAAAACTGCATTTATTTATGCCTTTATTTGTAGGCTTATTTTTAACCTAGAACGCTGTGGATTTTTTTTTGCCGTAAATCAGGTCAATTTCGATAATGTTTTTTTAGTACCTTGTATCGCCGTTTTATTAAAACCTAAAATGTACAACTCTTTGTTCTGGGTTAACAAATGAAAATTTCGTAAAATTGGTGACAAATAGACGTCTTTTAATTCTAATTATTATTTTACAAAACATTTTAGTGTTATCTATTGGCCAATAAGGAGTATGAACAGTGTATGGAAAATTGCCAAGGGTCGCAATGCTTCGACTGTGTAACAGAATTAGAAGATTTTTTATCAAATTGTCCATGCATGGCACATTGCCCATGTAAGTTAAAATATTGCTGAAACATTTTAGATCCTGCTACATATTTTTTAAGCTTGAATCTTCAGGGCTCGGCAGTAATGGCATTTGTCACATGAGTTTGCTTGGCTTTTTGTTAAACAATTTTGATAAAGTAAAAAGCCCTGCCAATTTTTTTTTTTTTTGAAAATCCCTGGCCTTGCCTAACCTTTGAATTTTCCTTGTTTCGAAAATTTTCGAGTTGTAAGGTAAAACGTATCTCTAACGTTTTGCCAAGTAACCGTTTTCTCGAATAAACTAGGCCCGAAAACTGCCCCTGACGAGCGAAGTTTGGCATTAGGTAACAATTTTGTGGAATGTGAAAGTGTTACCGTATGGACCATATGGTAGGACTGTAGCAAGTTTTAAAATTGCTTGAAAATTTAATTTAAGCTGAATGTTCGTGTCCGTATTTTGACTGCACGGATTTAAATCCCATTGCTGATACTTGCCAAGACCCGTCTGAAAATCCAAATTATATTCAATGTTTTGAAATGGCTCAAGAAGAATTGGCGAAATGTAATGAAATTTGTACCGACCTTGAATGTCTGTCAGAGTGCTCTGACCAAGTTGAAACAGACGTCGAAAATTGTCCCTGTGGAAACAATTGTCTGAGTAAGTTTTTTAGTTACTTAATTCTCAGAATACAGTGGTATCAATGTAAAAATAGTTTAAAATAGACGAAACTCAAACCAAAAAAAGTTGCAACATTACCGATGTAAGTGCCATTTTGAAGGCACCGGCAGAGGTACGTCGTTCAAACTGATAACCGTGTAACATAAAAAATACGGAAATAAGTGGATTCGTTGAAACTATTATTGTAAAGTTGTATCCACCGAAACAAATTTGCAGTATTATAAAAAAACTTTTAAATGGATTGTCCTTGCGATAACTTCGACTGTGGACTTTTGACGAAATCGAACACAACAATTTTAACCCTCTAAAGCAAGTCCAGCACTGTTTTGTTTAATACTATTACCCGTGAGTTTTTTTTTATTTGCATTGGTGGTCAAAAATAAACTACCATTCAAGAAAATGCGGAACAAATCGATCATTTCACGTTCGAATACGAAACCGGTGCATTTTATTCATGATCAACGGTTGTAAATGGACAGATGTTTGTCTTTGGTGGTTCATCTTCATCGTCTTACAACAACCAACTGTCGTTGGTAGAAAACTGCCACTTGATAAGAATTGGTGACCTCCCAATCAATTTTGATGCTGGTGGTTGTAATACGTTCGAAACCGACGGCGAAAAAGAAGTCGCGCTGCTATGTTTTGGAAGTGGTGCAAATACAAGCTGTCACAAGTAAGATAATTAATTTTATTCGTTTTACTATTAGTTTAAAACATTTACTATTATGTTTAAAACATTTTTCAAATGTTTTATATTTTGACTAAAGTGTTATTTTTCAAGATTTGATGGTGAGTCAGTGACGACGTCCAGTTCGTCTAACCACGACCATGCTTACACTAGTATAGGTAATCTGCGCAATACCCCAGTTGTAATTGGATCTAATTCATCCCAGAATAAAAAAGTTGAAGCTCGGTTTGCGGAAATTTGGACAGAATTATCAGATTATCCATTTGCGTCTACTTATATTGCTTATTACTCTACGGTCAACTTTGCAGGCGAATTGTACATTTTCGGTAAGTAAAACATTTGACCTAAATACTTGCAAAATAATTTTTATTAAGGAGGTAACATAGACGGAAGTGCAACTGATATGGTGACCAAATATTCCGAAGTGTACCTGGACAAATGGACGGAGATAGGAACAATGCTTTCTCCAAGAAAAGAACATCGATCAATCGTCATTGGATCTGCAATAGTCCACGTCGGTGGTTATGGGACACAGTAAGTACAAAAAATTATCAATAAATTTTACATTTTCAACCTTGTAAATTTAGTGCTTTTGAGATTTGGACTTTGGAAGGCGAATCATTCAAAAAAAACGAATCTACGAAGACTCTTAATAATTATCGTGAATATCCTGAACCATTTGCCGTTACTCACGATTTTTGTGCAATCTAATTAATGTGTTTTAAATAAATAGTTTTCAATAAATTTTCACAATCACTTATAGTCATGATGTTTATAACAAATTCTATATGAAACAATTTATTAACCTGCAGAAAAATTTGGGAAACAATGAAAATTAAGCTAATATTTTGTTCATTTTCGCTACTGGTAATTAAAATAAATTACTCCCATTTTTCGAAAATTGGTTTGGTTTATGGGTGACCAATTATTTTTCAAATTAACTGAACCCCTATTAAACTAAATAGCGGAGTTAAACGTAAAACTATTCTTAATGGTATAATATGTAGTATTATTTCTTAACTAACAGTTAATTCATCAACTCAAAACTACATTTAATATAATTTTTGGCGTAACTTCTAGTGAATTCGAGACCAGATTATTTTTCTTTCGGCGAAATTTCGTTCTTCCCTTTATTCGAGTTACGAGCTTAGGATGTCAAATATTCAGGAGAGGTAGCGAACTCATTAATATTGTGAATAGTTACTTTTTTCTATTTTTTACCTATTTTGCAGGTCATTATTATTTTGCCACTAGGTTTTTTGTAGCCAAGATCAAATATAGAGTTAATGCAGAGTTAAGAAGATGCAAGCCGTATTATATTTGGCTTTTGCCAGCGTGGTCATCGGCCAAGGTAAGAAATTTATAGTCGCACGAATTTTACTCACTGGTACTGTGTGGAGTTAGGACGTAAATGTCAAAAGTATTCATTATAAAATGAGAAAAACTAGTGTGGTAAATATTTACAAGATACCGGTAATATCGGAACTCGGGTCGTATACCGGTGCACTGAGGTGTAAATATACTTTTAGCCCAGGGTCGGCGCTGTAATCATTTGGCCCACTTGGCGGGCCACATAGTATGGATTATGTAACATAATTTATGTTTATTTTGTAAATAATTGCCTGTTGTAGCTGTAAAATTGGTATTCCTTAATATCACATGACAAGACACTTTATAACCTGAAATAATTTAGAATCATTGAAAAAGAACTGTAAAAAAGTTATATACTTCCGGTTATAAAGTGTATTTTCATGTGATATAGGCTATGCTATCGGGCCTTTGGAAATCGTCAAATCATTTTAAATCTATGTTAGCTTCACCGCGTCAGTCAAACTTTTAGCACCAGGTAAACAATAATTATAAAAAGGAACCTATGGGTAGTTATGCCGCCTTGATTACTAGGTACACGAAATAGAAGGCTGAAGGACTTGATTTTTTATGATAGAATATACCCCATTATATCTCTATAGAAAAAATTACAGCCGTCTAGGTTAACCGGTTCGAGTTTACCAGTTTTTCCATTTTTCGTAGGTGGCATACCTACTCATGGGCTCTCAGGGCTTAAATGATCTTTATAATTATCTTGAAAGGGATTTAACATGATTTTGAAAAGTTGAGGTATTCATGTACAATCCCTACCTTAAAATCGTTACACTCAAAACCGTTACAAAATGACTTCATGACTCAAAATCGTTACAAAATGACGTCATGACTCAAAATCGTTACAAATTTTCGAATCATACCGGTATATTGTAACGATTTTGAATTAGGGACTTTAATTGATTCCTGATTAATATTCTTATTAATAATTGTTAAATAAATTTTGCCATGGCGGTTAAAATTGTTTATAAAGAGTTAAATGAAAAACTTGTGAAAACGTACGCCGTATAATACGTAACATAAATTGTCACGAAAAAGGTGAAGCTTGTTTTATCACTTAAAAAATATCATCAGTAAACTGACGGGGTAGCATACAAGTCTTTAGGATAACTATTTAGAATGCTGCAGCCGCATTGTTATTGATGACAGGTTGCTAAAGAGCCGTGGGGCAGGAATATATTCAAGAACCGGCTCGCTTAATGGAAAAGCACTATACCAACAAGAAGAAGGCGGCTCGGACGACTCGGCTAATTATATTTACTTCAATGGTGAGCAATATGTGATTGGTGAGCAACGTGTGAGCAATAATTTGCTATATGAGGCGGATGGTTACCGCCGAACGTTTATGCGCACCTATCAAAGTGAAGCAACCCTTGATGACGGAACAGTGTCAGGCTGCCCAACCGACCTCGCCGAATGGTCAATTCGGATACCCTTTTCAACTATGTGGACCTACGCAAGTGAAAATAGTGCCATTCAGTGTGAAGTTGGGTGACCATTTTTCACATTTGAGATAACCGTGTGCATTTGAAATAACTATTTGAATTTGAGATAGTACTTTTTTGGCAGTTTTTACGGAGTTTGGCCTACGCAAAAATGCATCAAAAAGCAGAAATTTCAGAAAAAAAAAGTTCACAGAACCTTATGTGACAAAATTCTTCACCAAAAAATATTAGGTCAAAAAAAAATTCTTTTTTTCAGTTGTTCGTGAAAATTATATTATCGCTGAAAAGTTTTTTTATCAAAAAAACACATGGGCAATTTTCTCTTTTTTGACCATTTTCTCTTTTTTGGACCATTCCATTTTTGGACCATTCTCTTTTTTGGACTAAAATATATTTTGTCTTTCTTTACACCGTCTATCACTGACAAAATGACTATTATTAGTGCAAATTATTAAAACAAAATTATTTGATTTAACTCACTGGTCACCCTAAAAACAGAAGGAGGTTATGACCAACCGTTCGACGCAGAGTCAGCTGGTGTGGTTTATGGACCGGGCGGTACATCAATTTTATCATCCGGAACATCAAATATACCGGAAGACTCGCCCTTTCTTCCTTCAAATATGGTGCTAAGTAATTCTGATGAGGATTTGGGAATTGACCCACTAACGTACGAATTTGCTTTCAACGAGGACAAGTATTTAGCTTTGGCCGAACAGCTAGGGTGCTGAAGCTCGATTAAATTTTTTGTTAAAAAAATTAAGTATTTTTTCAACCGTTTGATTTTGTTATTTAGAACACGAATAGTTATGACATATTATGGCGCACCTTGTGTAACGAAAAACTGCGTAGGTTCAAAACTATTTTTATTTAGGTTGAGATTTTGCACCGATTAGGAGTCATGTCCTCTATTTGGGTTTCTTTATGTTAAAATAATAGTTATAACACCCTAGAAATAGTGCTGTAGCACTTTGATTGTTACCGGAACTAAGAACGTTGATGGATTGTATTTCAAAGAAGAAAATGAGCTCTTTAACGGACGCGCCGCTTATAAAAACCGGTACGAGGACGGGTTTGTGTCTCATGATCGTACATCATTCACTATTTATTCGGTTGATGACGCTGAAGTTGAGGTTAAAAGTGACGAAAACGACGGATATCAGGTTTGCCCCGAACTCGTTACAACATGGATGGAAGCAACCGAAACAGGCTATCTCGCCAACCGATACATTGAAACTCAGTGTTATTATCCAAGGTGCCGGTTTAAAAATTGAAAAATGCCAACTCTGAATTCGTGAGTATGGCACACACTAAGGGGTGATTGTAGATACAATAAGGGATCAATGGTTAGGCACATTATGCCGCACATATCTCTAAAGATGTGAAAGTCTCGTCAGATGTGCACTTTGTTTACGAAAATGCACTTTGTTTACGAAAATTAAATACCTCAACATTTTTACATTTTTCTGACCGATTATTTTTTAATGTTTGTAATGAAAATCTAAAATCTACAAAAAAGTTAAGATTGTGATGAATACCATCCTATAAAAATATATTAAAAATATATTAAAAATATTACGCCCAAACTTTCTTTTCCTCAAAAATTATTATCGGGAACATTTATTATGTTTTTTAATTTGATTTTCTTCATTACTTTATAAATTGTAATATAAATGTTAA